>RQTK01000530.1:288737-328285 GCA_003991915.1 Elysia chlorotica
TAGATAGATAGATAGATAGATAGATAGATAGATAGATAGATAGATAGATAGATAGATAGATAGATAGATAGATAGATAGAATAAGATACATGTAGGTCTACAGACTTAACTAATAGAGGAGAAGGCAGTCTGATCAGGGTAAAGTCAAATTCACTGTATAGCTTAAAAATGACTGTGTCTTTCGCCTATCTTAAAAATCGTATCTTTTCCGAAAATGACAAATCTTCCGAAAAGACGAATCTCTCTCCTAGCTGTCAATCATAATCGTTCTTGTCGTTGTTTTTTTTTTTTTTTTGTTGGTTTGTTACTATAATTAAGAAATACTTTCAAGGTAAAGTTGTGACCACTAGGCACGTTCACACAACTGCTTGAATTTCAAATCAATGTCACTGTTTTCGATTCCCAAAATATATGAAAATACATATCGCTCTACTTAAGAGGACTTTCTAGTTTCTCGGGTTGGATATCTGTACGATACATTTTTATATATTGTCATGTCTTTGTTTTTACTTCTTCGGTTGGCGGTTGAGCCGATAATGTTACAACAATGATTCAACTGAAAGTGAAGTCCAGGTGTCACAACTCTGTTCCTGTGTGGCAGTACGTAAAATTGTCATGCATTTGTCTTGGAACACATCCCCGATATAATTATCCTAGTTGATGGCGATGAACGCTAAAAATCAGTCAAACCAAACTAAACTAATCGCGTTCCTTTTTCTTGGTGTAACTTCCCTGGTTTAGTAAAATAGTAATTTGTATTCATCGTTTCTTTTACAATCATGTGGGCACCAAGGTCATGATTCAGGAACGAACTGAGTCAAGTGGTAGAGTGCTGGTCTCCCAATCGCGAGATAGTCAGTTCAAAATCCGCGACCGGTCAGAAAAAATATCTGTCCCATTCCGTCCCCACACTGGTTGGATAATTTGATTGGCTAAGACAGAGCTCCCAATTATGAGACTAACGCTCTACCCTTTGCGCCAGTTTGCCCCCCTTTAGCATAGTTAGAACAGAATGGTGTTTTTTTTTCCAGCCAAATCAATACATGTCATATCAACTGTCCTTACATTGTATGCATGATGTAATTTGGTGATTTCAATACTCAAGGAGCAAAGAGACACACATCATGAAGTTAAAACTATTGTGTGCCAATTTGTTTGCAATGAAACAACGAAAAACAATAGTAAATTTGTACCACTAACTTACAAAGGAATATGTCAACCATTTCGCTTTTTTCCCATTATCTCAAAACTACTAAAAATTGAGATAAGTCCTTCTGTTAGCTCAGTGACGTTTCACTGCTGGCTTTGATTCGAGATTAATTAATAAAGAGAAAAAACAATTATAAATAATATTATATGTCTATAACAAAAACGCTCAAGCAATTGGAAAGAGAACAAAACTCCAAGATAAACATAACGGTACCAAACATCTTAATGCCTTCCTTAAGGTAACATACATTCATATTCTTAAGAAACTTGTGACTTTTTTTTTCGCAGGAAAAAAAGCACTATGTTTATCCTTATGTCCATCCCACTTACAATGGCTTAGTGAGTAAAATAAAGAAATGAACAAGAGAGTTGCTTTGAAAAAAAAAACAAAAAAAAACTCCACATTTGGCTTTCAAACACGGTTTGTGACTGTACGTCTTTCTATTTCTTCTTTACATATTTTAGGTTTCCTTTCCCCCACCCCCTCTTTCTCTCCACTCCCACTCTCTCTCTCTCTTTCTCTCTCTCTCTCTCTCTCTCTCTCTCTCTCTCTCTCTCTCTCTCTCTCCCTCTCTCTCTCTCTCTCTCTCTCTCTCTCTCTCTCTCTCTCTCTCTCTGTCTCTCTACACTCCTTCCCTATCCCCTCTCTGTCTCTCTTTGTCTACCTCAATCTCCTTCCCACCCCCACCACCTTTTTTTCACCTCCTTTCTTCTCATCAATAAAAAAAAATAAATAATAAATTATACATACAAAAAAGAAAATATATGTACTTTCGTATTTCGTATATTCATCTGTTACATAATATAAATATGAGATACAATTTTATACTAAAACAAAAGGTGATAACAAATGAAAATTGTGTTTAAATTGTGCACAGTTACTTATTTATTAACTGTGGGGATAACATATTCAGTAGGCAATGTGAGTAACGCAGTGAGGAGGACGGGACTCTCACTGTGCAATACATTATTCTCTCTCTCTCTCTCTCTCTTTTCACTTTTCTTCACAAGTGACCTCTTGAAGTTAACTAAGTGGACCTTTTCCTAATATGATTGGTTAAATATGAAACCATTTATGCAGAATTCTTTGTAAAATGATGCAACAGGAGGGGAGAAAAATAAGGTGGGCTTTTTTATGTGATAATATTTTAAATTCTGGTTAATAAATTTGAGCAAATAGGCAGGAGCTATTGATTTCTTGGCCTTTCCTTTTGTAGTATATCAATAATGTAAACAAAAGAAAAAACTGACAGATAATTTTTGTTGAAAACTTGTTTCAAATAACAAAACTATAGCACACACAAAAATTTATAAATATTATAAATACAAGTATTTATCAGACGCCAAGAATTATACTTTCTTTGATTGAGATAATTTGAGTACGCTACTAAACAAACTCTGGCCTTAACAAAAATGAATTCTGTTTTAATTCACAAACATGTTCATGGAGTCCAATTGTATTGGAGTTAATGTGGTTTTTACAATAATCACACTTGCCTCTGTGTATACATGTAAAAATAATAATTTTAACAACACGAGTGATGGTAAGTACAACAGTGTTATAAGCTTAGACTTTGGACTAAGGGTAGATTTTACCAGTAGTTGTAGTTGTAGTTAAGTTGGTTTAACGTTCAACATCAGCACTTTATGGGGTATATTGTGGACGGGCCCAAGATTGACATATCTGACAATTTTATGTGCTGCCACACCAACCAGTAGGGGGCGAGATGGTCAGGGCCTCTTGCATCTAAACTGATGTTCTACCCCTGATTTACTAGTACCCATAGTCCAGGGTCTAAAGTTGCCGTACTGGATCCCCCAGGGGAACCTAGGAGACGTTAAACTCAGCTCTCTCTCTCCCTTGTATAGGGGATCTTTATAGATAAGAAGCTCTCTGCTACCCTAGTTTTACTTTTCCTAGGTTTCCACGGAGAACCATATACAGTGATGGGTTCCGAAACGTACATCTGACAATTTCATTATGCTGCCACACATGAGACAGTACACCGATACAGTGACTCCCTTCTCAGCCCATTATACTCACACCAATCCAACAAGTAGGAAGCAAAATCTTCAAAACAGATTTGCCAGATTGTGGGGTTTGACCTGCAAACTTTACAATTGTTCGACTACTTCAAGCATTCAATTAGGAAGTCTCTATTATCATTCTTGCATAAAATAATAATATACTTCATGTGTATTTACATTTAAACATAAAATAACAACAAGACTGGCACAAACGACAGTCTTCTTCCTACAGCTCATTCAAAATTATATAGGTTACATATTGCACTTCCACACCTCTCCCATAATGCCCTTCAACAGAGAGAAACCATTATGTCATTCAGAACTTCAGAGTATGCACAATGGTGAGTTCTTACCGGAAAGGAAGACTAATTGAAACATCCTACAGAGTCATTGAAAATGCCTAAAACGATCGGTGAATAATATGTTTAAACAACAGAACAGATGTAGGCAGAACCTTCAATGACAAAGCACACATAACAGAGTATTATACTACACAGCGCACGCTGAATCCATGCTTGCCTTTCCATGGCTGTAAAAGATCGCGAGGCAGGGTGCTGGATTTTTGCAACCAGGTGAAGTAGCGTCTCTCTGGTGTATTTTTTAGTCTAGGACTCTCCTACATACTCTGTTAAACATAAACATACACACACACTCATAACTTCCTGAGAAGTTGGTGTTTTTTTTTAACAATAACATTAATGAAAAATTAAATCTCTCCATTATTGCTTTGAATTGGTTGGTATATTCAGAATTAGCTTTGGCATACAATTAAAAATAAAATAAAACAAAGCCAACTGGAAGCCTAGCAATTAGCATTAAAGTCAGTGGCCACCGTCTATTTAGTGAATGGACAAGGAACAGTTAGAGCTGATTATTCACAGTCTATGCGAATGAACATGGAAATAAACTCTTGCTGAGTAGCAAAGAGATTCACACTTGGCACTTTTAAATCTGGAGTTGGTCACAAGCTTGCATTAGTTTTAATATTTTAATAAACATAAAAAATTAACTGGTGCTTTCTCTCCCAAGACAAAAACCATCACACAGACCCTTATTTGTTGAAATAAACAATACAACCTTTGGCAACCAAGATAAAATACTAATTATCCTCAGCTTTCAATGGCTGTTTACAATATTGCCTCAAAAGCATACATTTGATTTGCTACAGTTTTATCAATTTACATTTTTTCCACAGGCAAACCACCAAGATAAACTTTCATACACAAAAAAATTTTGCATTAATGTGAGTGCTTCTCATTTTAAACTTTAACAACATAATTAAATGCAACTAACAGTTGCATGGGTGGATAACACAAAACACTTTTTAATATAAGTATCTACAAACAGTTCAATTGAGGCAGGCACCTTGCCATAAGTGAGTCTATTTGATCAATATTCACAAGGTGATGCAGTTTACACATTGACAATATAATGGCGTTATATATTAATATCGATAAACATTAATTTGTGTCATTTTTATACATATATTATATGTAATTACTCAATTCCTTTTATTAAAAAGTCATCACTGGTAATTGAATAAACAATAATATTTACAATTTCTAAGCAAAAAATACAACCAAAAGAAAAAAAGGAAAAGAAAAGTTAAAATGTTTATCATGTACATGAAAGACGTTCCTTCCTCATTCCCATTAAACAAGATTAAAAAAAAAAAAAAAAAAAAAAAAAAAAAAAAAAAAAAAAAAAAAAAAAAAAAAAAAAAACAAAAAACAACTATGAAACCATGCGCAATAAGAATACAATGATGAAAACACATAATATAATAAAATAATTTAACTAAAATAGATGTGCTTTAATTAAAATTTATTAAAAAAATAAAGCCCTTTATTACACAAAATGCTTAGTTCTTGAACTTGAGACTGATTTTGTATTTTCTCACAAGGTTTTGATAAATACGAAAAAGAAATTGTGCCTGCACTTTATTGTTTAATGTTACAAGAACATTGATTTTAAGTTTTTTACCTTCTCAGTGTTAAAAATGGCATGGAGTCTGCACATTTCTGTGATCATGTTTTTTATACGATGATTTAAAAAAAAATGAATACTATTAAACGCTTTTCCTCAAAAGTAATTTCAAGATATCCATAGCACCAACCTCTTACAGAAAGAAGTTTTATTGTTCAACAAAAATACAATATCAGTGCTGTACACTGTACATTGTTTTTCAAACCATAGACCTACCAACAGGTAAGAAGCAAAGAGCTAGCTGTTTCTCTATCTTTGCTGAACATCTAAGCTACCAATATACAGCAAGAACAGTGAGCAGACAAAAAAAAAATGCTGCTCATTTTGTTTATATCATCAAACTAAAAACAAAAGTATGTAACAAAACATACTTTTTAAATAATTCTTACAACAAGGAAAGAGTGAGCTCCATCTTTGTATAACATCTAGGTTTCCCATGAAAGTTCTATACAGCAATAAGAGCAAACAGAGTAAAAGTAACTCTCATTCATACCATCATACCAGCAAATTTCTATACAGCAATAAGAGCGAACAGAGAAAAATAACTCTCATTCATACCATCATACCAGCAAATTTCTATACAGCAATAAGAGCAAACAGAGTAAAAGTAACTCTCATTCATACCATCATACCAGCAAATTTCTATACAGCAATAAGAGCGAACAGAGTAAAAGTAACTCTCATTCATACCATCATACCACGAAATTTCTATACAACAATAAGAGCAAACAGAGAAAAATAACTCATTCATACCATCATACTAGGGAATTTCTATACAGCAATAAGAGCAAACAGAGAAAAGTAACTCTCATCCATATCATCCAACTGAATGCATTGAAAAGTAAAGTGTCTCTGTGAGAACAGAGAGGGATGGCATAAGTTTATCCAGCGTTGTCAGCTACCATGATAAGTCACTGTACTGACAAGCACCAGTACAAAGGTAACGCTATTATGGTATTTAAAAAAAAGAGTGAAAGTACATGATAATTTCTATACATCCATATTCTCTCAAAAAATTCACCCTGTGTTCAACAGTTCTCATGAAAAACAACAAGAAGTCACACGCGAATTCAACAATATAACAGGTTTCTCAAGAGTCCGCCCAACAAGTTTTCAACTAAAACTCGTCTTTGGTTCTGACAGATTCAACCGTCTCCTTGTTCTGCTGTGAAGAAGATGAGGACGAAGAAGATGAAGATGAAGATGAGGAAGCATCTGCCCGAAAATGTATCCCAGCCCCAACTTCCTCAGTCCTACCTGCAACGTCATCATTAACAGACAAATGTTCATGAGGGTTTGGCGTAGACCCGTCTTCATCTGTCAGACTAACAGTAACGTCGGCAGGTTTCCCCAAAGGTGATGATTCAGGAATGGCTTGAGAATCAGGAAAAGAAGATTGAGTTGTATCAGAACTACCGGTATCTTTATTTACCCTATTTTGCTCTATAACTGCTTCCATACTATCAGCTCCACTGTCTTTATTTAGATTATATTGATCTACAACTCCCTCCATATTATCATTATCACTTCCACTATCACTATTGACAGAGTCTCTTTGAAGCGAAATCTCCAAGTCTCGTATATATTTTCCCTCATCAATTTCTGATGCTGGTGCAATATTTTCAGACTCAGAGGGCATTAAATCATCCACTGGAGCCTGAAGGAACGAAGAATCCGGGACTCTTCCGACATTTTCCCCGAAATCTGCAGTCCCAGGACTGTCAATGTGTTTTTCTTGCTGTGTTTTCATATCCTCATTAACTCCACCAGGGCTACTCTCTTGCATGTCTACACCCTCACCATCTGGGTAGAGATGTTTACGCTTGATCTCTCTGGCTAGCCTATCCATCACCTCGTAAGCTTCATGGTCCACCCGATCCAGCGAGAAAAACGCCGCCTCCATAAACCGAGCAATCGCCTTCATGTAATCCGACGCATAGGCCAGGCTCTCCAGGTTTGTGCCGTGCTGCAAGGCGTGAATCACGTCCAGGTACATCTCATTTAAACTCGGCTTCTCGGGTTTGTTGGGGTGTGAGTTCGCATCAGGTTCAGAAACTTTGGCAGCAGTGTCTGTACTTTGTTCCACCCCAGAAGAAGAAGAAGAAGAAGAAGAATCTACAGCAGATGAAGCTGCGTTTCTGGGGCTGTACTTCAAAAAATGACGCAGAAAGAATGTCATCATCTTGGAGCCATCTGGGAGTGGCTCGAACTTGAGCCGGCGAGAATCGGCGTCCGAAGTGCCCAGCGAGCGCGGCGAGACCTCGATGCTGAGGTGGAGCCGACGAGTGCCGGCCTGCAGGAAGTACTGCCCTGTGGACAGGTCGTGGAAGTCCTGGTGGTAGAAGCCGTACATGGCGCGGCCAGGGTGATCTCCCCTGCTGCTGGACGAGGAAGGGGGGCCACTCTCACGACTCTCGTGGTGCCACGTCTGCACTCCTGGTCCCTCCGGTTCAGACATCTGGAGTGTGTCACTGGATGATGATGATGGGGCTGTGGCAGTGGTGGATGATGAAGGCACTGATGATGATGTTGATGATGATGATGATGATGATGGAGACTGTTGTTGTTGTGACGTCGGTGTTGATGGTGATGATGATTCTACTTGTGGTGCCTCTTGGCAGGAATCTTTGCTTTCATCTTGTCCTAAAATAAACGTACACAAAATTTAACATTAGAGTCTGTATTAATAATTATTTAAAGTTTCACTGGAGCATAAGTTTCTCTACAGAGTCAAGAAATTTTTATTGAATTGTTAGAGTAGAGTAGCACTTTTACAAAGAGAATATCATTTAACATCATACCTTTTGAATATTCTACTCACAATGCTAAAATTTATGGACAGTTAGTATTACTGTAAACAGTGGAATTTACAGATAAACTTCTTGGGGACAGCCTAAAAGATTGCTTTAACCTATGTGTACATTGAGCAGTGAAAAAAAAAAAAGAAGAAGAAATTTTAAATAGTTTATATATATAAATTTTAAATAGTTTATATATATAAATGCAAAGCCCATATCACTGCACGTAAAAGCGCCTGTACGCGAGAAGATATAGGCCAAAACCCCTCAATACTTTTATCTTGTTTTATTGATACAGCTCCAAAATATTTTGCCATGAGGCCACAAGACAAAACCATCTTCTTTGTTATCCAGCTTATAAATGCAGAATACCCAGGTATCTGCATTGTAACAGATTGTTCCAACTGAAAAGCTTGGTTTATCTCTTTCTTGTTACCAATGGAGATAGAACAAAGTTCTAAGCTCAGGAGACCTAGAAATAACATCACACCTGAAAGATTTTTTTTCAGAGAGATAAAACTAAGTTGTTTCATACAGGCTTCCATAATTTAAAAAAAAAATATAGCTCAAACCACATAATTTTTTTTCTAATTTTTAAAATATATTTTAGAGACAATCCTTTGAAGTGAATATTAAAAAAAATCACTGCTAATAAACGAAAAAAAAAAAAGAAACAGGCGGAGAAATTTAAGTACTTTTCCTTGTACCCCAGCCATAAATAAATTGCATACTAAACATAAGCTGAAAGAGGCATGAAGTAGAAAAATAAAAGCAAAACATATTCATGCCCTGTTTTGTTTGTTTTGTTGTTGTTGTTTTTTTTGGGAGGGGGGGGGGGGGGGGGTTGTTGCTGTTTTCTGAATACCTTGCAAAATTTTTTGTTTTGTTTTATTTTATGATTGGCTTTTAGTTGGTTGGGTTGGGTTTTAACGTCCAACGTCAGCAACTATAGGCTATATCGTGGACGGGCCCCAAGACGGACGTCTGACAATTTTATGTTCTGCCACACACGAGACAGGGTGGATATACCATGACTAGTGTCTCAGCTGTCTCAGCCGGTCACATTATACTGACACCGACCCAACCAGTAGGGATTGCAACAGCCAGGATTCGAACTCAGGACCTTTTGCGTCGGAAGCCGGTGTTCTACCCCTGGACCACCGCGCCCCCCGATTGGCTTTTAAAAACGCAACCAAGACATACAGAACTTTTAAAACTATTAGCACTTCTTGACAGCATAGAAGAGAGCTTTCTGAGAATAGCACAAAAAAAAACCATGATTCCTCAAAAAGAAAAGCAAAATAAAAATAAATGGAAATAAAAAAAAAATTATAAAATATTTCACAGCCTAAAACTTTCCTTCAGGCCTAGAATTCAAAAGCATATACAATTTTACGGAAAAAAGGAAAAAAGTTGGGGAAATTGAGGGAAAAAAGGAAAAGCAAAAAATGAAGAGGAAAATGCAATGGAAAATTTGATTATTACTGTCATGATATTATACTAATTGAAAATTGGACAAAAGCAAGCAATGTAGGAGGGCCATGCTTTGAGTGAGTGAGTGAGTTTGTTTTACGGCACGTCAGCACGGTAACGGCAATGCTGTGCCCATGATGTCCTAAGGCAGTTAATGCACTATAATAGCAGCAACGGTGACTCCTTTATCTCTCTGAGTAGTAAAAACATAACAATTGTGCGTGAAAAGTTTGGTTATAAGTGAAGGGTATATACAGTAGTTTAAAAGATCCATGTGTAGGACTATCACAGTTAGATTTTATTATATACTTTGAAATGGTTTGGATTTAATGTGTTTCATATGAACGAGAAGTCTCAGAGAGCTGGATAACTGTCACAAGTCTAGGAGAAAGTGCCCATGAAGCTTCTAGGTCTAGAATACAAATTTTGTTTGTGGTTTGTGAAAGACATGAGATTTTGAAAGGTCCTTTTTCTAAATGCTGAGACCACTATACCCACCTCACCATACTATTATATTTAATGCATTAAAAATTAATAAGCATAATTTAATCAATTTCAATGCTGTCTACATTCTAACTGCTGATTTTTTCTTCATCTTTATCTCCCTTTTAGGTACTGTTTCATATGCTTTGTAGATTTAAATGCAGTAATGCAAATTTTTAAACAACAGCGTTTCTACTTAAATACAGACATATTCTTAAAAATGCCATTGTGAATTTTGTTTAATGTTTTGTTTTTATGTTATGCAAAGTTGAAATGTGCTTTGCAGACCAAAACAAATTCTTGGAAAATCCTTTACGACTTATGTTTAATTTTTTTACCCACATTGCAAAGCTGAAACATAAAAAAAAAAACAAAAAAAAACCCCCAAAGCAATAAAGGAAGAGGACTGAGAAAATGCTGAAAGACTTATTAGAAAGGCCAACAAACCTTCACATTCTTAAGTCTGGATTTAGCAAGTGAAACAAGAGAGGGTTGAGTTGAGGGATAAGGCAGCAGAGGGTTGGTTTCAACAGTAAAGTTAAAACTATTTGAGGAGGATTACATTTACAAGGAGAAAATCAAAATCACAATCACCTTTTCCGATCACACACAAACCCAACATGAAAGATAAGTTCCCACATGGTGATGACTCTAAGATTAGGGGAAAAGACAAATTTTTAAAAAGTGGAAGATAAACTCATGATATAATTTATCAAAGTGCAGCCAATTCAATAACGTCATAATGAGAATGTTACTCCCCTCTCTAAAGCAATAAAGTGCTTGAATTAGGATATAAAATTATTTTCTTTCCATGAAAAGGGCTGATAATTTTTTTTTTTTTAATGTTTCCATTAAAAGTGCTGGTGAAATAATACAAGGAAGGTATAACGATTTCCTCTGAAACTAATAAAAAAAAAATCAAGCACATCAAGTGCATATTCACAACCCTATGACGAAACCATCTATAAATCACAGACTGAACATATGCATTATAACTAATTTACTATTCCCAAATCAACTTGAATGCAATACAACATTTGCAAACTTACCGTCCCAAGAGGTCAACTCCACCGAGAGCCCCAAGTTTTCAGAGACCATTCCCAGCAGATCCTGGCCCTGCTGCCAAAACAGGAAGACCATGGGGATGTCCACGTCATCCGTCCCGTCGCCCGACATCGCAAACAGGCTGAGATTCTCGCTGGACGAGCCCTGCGCCTGGTCCATGACAATGCCCGCTATAGCGCCCGCCCTCTGCAGGTTCCGGGCCTTCTCCACAAACATGCAGTCCCCGCGCTCGACCAGCACAATCTTCCCC
Source organism: Elysia chlorotica (assembly GCA_003991915.1). NCBI lineage: Eukaryota > Metazoa > Mollusca > Gastropoda > Plakobranchidae > Elysia > Elysia chlorotica. Next base: position 300,030 of record RQTK01000530.1, read on the forward strand.
TTCAGCGAGGCCACGTTGTCCAGCTTGTTACACGCCCGGATCGGGCTGGCGATCGCCAGCTTGCCCGAGACCGGAGGCTTCGCCAGCAAGTCGTAGCCAAACTGCGCAGGCCCTGCCCTGTACACGACCTTCCGAGAGAGGTACGGCTCCGAGACCAGGCGAACAAACATGGGCTCGTGCTGGCTGGCGGCTTCCCCCGCGGCCCCCGTCTGCTTGCTCAGCTCGATCATCTCCTGCATGAAGACGAGGCCCGCGTCAGCGTGGGGCTGGCTCAGGGCCTCCCCTGCCGTGTGCAGCAGCTGGATCCGGCCGTCGGGCATCGTGGCGATGCGGATCCCCATCTGACGCAGCATGTCCAGGTGCTCCCTGTTGGCGGCGACAAACTCTGACGCGCGGAGACGGGGGATGCTCGAGCCCGCCACCTGGTGGATCAAGGTCGGCGGATGGGCTCGGTCCACCATGTCTCGCAGGCGGTACCGGAGGCGGTGAGGGTAGCCCGGGCCCTCGCTGACAGACACGTGGTAATTCCGACAGACTCCTCCCCCTTCCTCCAGATACTCGTCCTCTTCCTCCCCAGCAGTGCTGTGGCTGTAATCCTCCTCTGCTGCTTTCGCCATTTCGGCAACAGACATCTTGTCAAACCTGGCAATGGCAAATAAAGAAGTGAAAAAATAATTTAAAATTGGTCTTTAACTAGGCTGATATTTTTTTCTAACAATTATTTCTTAACTAGGCTTTATTGAAATCTGGAAATGCCAAGTAAGTTTTTTTAAAATTGTGGTATACATGTATAACAAGGCTACAGCTCTTTTAAAAGAATATCTTTAAATTGAAGTCAATATACCTAAAAAAAAAAAAAAAAAAGAAGGTCTATTTCTCCACCTTGCCCTGAATTGTCCTTGTTTTTTTTTACTTTTTTAAAATTTCAATTAAAGCTTTTTAATTTATCTCCAGTTCTTGAGTTTTAGCAAACAAACCAAAAAGTATGAATTTATGTGGGAGAGATTACTGCTGCTTAGATTCAAAGGTCTGTAAAAAAAAAATCTCTCTCAGGTCGGGGCGAAATGACAAACATTATGGCTCACAGAGCGAAACAAAGAAATTTATTACAATTGGTATGATCAAGTAAAAACAACAACAAAACTGGAAAAGGAAAAGAAAAAGGAAACCACGGAAACACATCAAATGTCTTGGGTTGAAGAAAGCCAAGCTGTCTTATAGTTTGATATAGGCTAGGTTCTCAAAAAGGATTCTTAAAGGGAGACGCAACTCCAGAGAGTAATAACCAGGACATGCCCAGACACGTTGTACTTAACTACCCCAAACCGTAGGGAACAAATAATATGGGTTCAACCCACGACTTACCAATGGAAACCCATGTCTGAGCCCCCCCCCCTACCCCACCCCTCCACAAAAAACTGCCACGGATCATATTTTTTTAACTAACTTTGGGGGTAAAGCTGCACATAACCCTTTTACATATTTCTACTGAATCCTGATTGGTCAACTTTTAAAAACCTTTATCGAAATCTGTAAAACTACGAAACAAAAACTGCCATCAATGAACTGCGCCGCTGTGAAGCTCACCTGTAAATGTCCGGTCGCACTACTTTTTTTCTCGCGGGGACTGGAGAGTTCCACGAGTAGTTTCCGATGGACAGGGAGAGGGGCAGCAGGTGGGCCTCTGTGGTGAACACAAAGTCCTCCACGTCCAGGACCAGCTCCGACTTGTCCGAGAAGAGCAGGTACAGGTACTTGAACGTCTCCGCTAGCACAAAGGAGTCCATCCTGCCAATCAGAGGAAAACATTTGAAGGAGGTTTGCTTGTTTTTTTAAATAACATAATTGCATAATTACAGTAGAATCCGATTAACTCACAAAGTCACATTGCGTACATCTAAGCGATGAATTTGACATTTTATTTGAAAGACAAAAGAATGAAGTTTTCAAACGTGACATGCAAAATTTGTTATTCTTTCTTTATTGGTTCAAAAGATATTGACTTTGGAAAAACCCTAAAAATAGTGTGGTTTTTACGAGCATTGCTGGCAAAATACTCTGTCAAGATAAACCTCTTGGGGGTAGACTTTAAATTTATTTTGTCCCAAGTTTATATTTAACAGTGACTGTAGAGAGAAAAAAAAGGTAACTGGTGCCTTGGGAAAAGTTTATATAAAGCCATAGTAAATCTTAATCAAGGCTTATCTTTAGCAGATTCCTCTGCATATTATCAATTATGCCAGCTGGCTTATGTGATGTAGTGTTGGCCTTCCATTTGGGCGATCCTGGTTCAAGCCCACAATTTGACAAACTTAAATGTTGGGACTTCTTTACCTACTGATAGGGTCAGTGTGATGTGACCTGCTATGGCAGGAATCCTGATCACTCCGCCTTGTCTTGTGTGTGGCAACACTAAAATTGTCAGATGTTAATTTTGGGACTCGTCCGTAATAGGGCCTAGTTTCTGATGTTGAAAATTAAGAAACCATTCAAACTTGTCTTTATGCAAAATCAACCAATCTATCAATTAACTGACTGGTCTTCTTGCAAATTTCAACCGATCAATCAAACAACTCACTGGTTTTCTTGCAAAATCAATCAATCAATCTAACACTTCACTGGCCTTTGTGCAAAATCAACCAACTTACTGGTCTTCATGTGAAATTAACCAACTCACCGATCATTGTGTGAAAAACCAACCAACTGATTAAACTACTTATTATTCTTTGTGCAAAATCACCAACCAATCGTACAACTCATTGGTCTTCAAGATAAACCAACAAACCAACCCAATTACTAACTGGTCTTCATACGAAATCATAAAACGAATCAAACGACTCACTGATCTTCATGCGTTCCTCTCTTGATGTCCTTGATGGCAGCAAAGCCACACTTCACCCTGGCATGCTCCTCCAGATTTTCCAGAACTTTCTTTCCCACCGTCAGGTAGTAAGGGTCTCCAGTGGCCTGAGAAAATCAAACCACAAACAGAAATATTATTTCTATAGAATGGCTGTATCACAAGAGAGTCCTTTCTATAATCTTCTTTCCTTACTGTATTGTTATATGTGACTTGATAGTGAGGCATTTTGTTATCATGACGTTAATGCATGTACATATGAGTCGGATATAAAATGTGTCCATCACATATTTTGAAACACTTCACACAAATTAAGAGTTTCCCTTCAAGATTTACAACAGCTTTATTCGCCATAGACAAGTAACAAGGAGTAGTAAGGGTCTCCAGTTATTTGCAAGAATCGAACCATGTGTAGAAATAATAATTCTACAGCAGAATAGCTACATTGTATCCAAAAATCAAAACACATAATACACATAATATGCACTTTGATAAAAATTTCCCCTTCAGAAAAAAATCATTATTACACATCCTTTTCTAATTTCTACACACGAATGGCTACAAAAAACAAAACAATAAAAGAACAGGTGAGTAAAAAAAATTTAAAAAATGCAAGAGTAGGTAATGAAAATGATTTAAAAAAAAAAAAACTAAAAGAAAAACAAAAAACAACACGTAATAAAATGGCCTGCATTCTGACCACTTCCTTCTCCTCCAGATGAAGGCTAGGAAAAACAAAAACAAAAAAACAAATACGAACAAAACAAAATAGCAATCGAAGGTCCAATTTGTATTTGACTGTGTCAGAAACTGATACGAGAAAAACAACCAAAATATAGTTTTTTAAAGTCTAAATAAGCACAAAGATGAGTTTTTGAGCTAAAAACATTAATTTAAGAAGTCCTTTACTTTTCCTCATTAACACTTTGTTTTTTTTACCCAAAACAATATTATTGTATAGTCCCCAGAATTATTGATGTAATTTGTCTACATCAAAACATTGTGCCATTATTGGACAATGCAAGGTTGTGCGGTTTGTTGTTTAACATCCAACGTCAGAACTATAAAGATTATTATTACACTTATTATTATTATTAATATTATTATTATTATAACAATTATTATTATTATTATTATTATTATTATTATTATTATTATTATTATTACTATAACACTGCCTGATAAATTCTGGTTTTCATGTCTGGCTAATATGCAATCCTTCCTCACCTTGTAAAGGAAGTAGGTCGACTCCACAAACTCAGGCCTCAATGGATGCTGCCCCCAGTGTACTCGGAAATCTGTGGTGAAAGCCTGGCAACACAAATAATGGATGTGCAAAAAGATAAACATATTGTTAGAGCAGCATTTAAACAATTTTTTTAGCATTTCTTAACACTTAGACTGCCAAAGAAATTTGCAGAGGCATTTTAAAAAATATTTGTTGCAAAACAACCCCCCCCCCCCCCCCCCCCCCCCCCCCCCCCAAACCTTCAAAACAACCCCCCCCCCTCCCCCTCCTCGCCTCGTACTCAAAAATTTTCATTTCATCCAAAGCAATCAGTCTCCATAGCAACCGCACACATTTTTCCTATAATTTTACCACCAAAATAATAATTTTATAAGAAGTGATTTAGAATTAAAGGCACTTAAAAAAATAAACATATCTTCAAGCCACACTTGTCCAAAAAATGTTAAATAACATTTTCAATAGATCAAAAATAAAATATAAAATATTTCCAAATTTGTCTTTACCTCTGGTAAGAAGTTGTGTCGCTTGACCACCTGGTACAACATTTCATGCGTCTCAACTGCAGGTCCGATGTCACCGACCAAGACCTTGAGAGAAAATAATAATACACAGGATGGTTTCAAAAATATTCTTTTAAACATGCTTTAACACCAACCAAAGCACATTATTTTTTGGCAATTTTTAAATCTAATTCATTTGAGGCGTTTTGCGTCACAACTGCTATACTAATACCGCTTAAGCCGTGGGGAAAAGTTTCCAAAAGAAATAATCCATTTTTCCTTTTTTTTTTTTAAGAGTGGTATTCTTCATATATTTAAACCTGTTTACCTGCAGTCCTGGCCAGAAGGCAAGTAACGCATCCATGAAGTTTCTGGCCGCGCTCGTTGGTTTGTGCATGTGGACGTCCACCAGTAGAGGGCCTTGGCTGATGTAGCGCATCACTCCGTCATAGTGCTGTATAGTGGAGAACAGCAATAAGTAAAAAAATATCTACATATATTTCTCATTAAGCATCACCCTGTCATAGAGAGCAGCAGTACACGATTAGTTTTTTTAAATTAAAATATTTAGATTTAAAAGATGTTAGACACTAACATATTGTCACTGAGCTAGTATATCTAGAGATCACAAGATGACATTTTCAGAGGTTTGCAGTGTTGGCATTAGCAAATCAATGTTTTTTATACATCATTATCTACCTCATAGTGAAGTTAAAATCGAACTACTCTTTATTGACCGTTTTTCATTTCCAAATAAATATTATTATCTCTGGTTCAAGAAATGGTAGAGATATAATTTTTCAACCTCTTCTTAACACACTGTAACTTACTAAAAAAAAAAGTCCAATTTCTGACTTATGCCTCATTCACCCTGGTTGATGCACAAATGTGCTGATCTGTTTTTACTACAATTAAAAGAAGCATTATTTTTCAGGGATGCCACCCAAAGCTGGCGAAATTTCCGGAACTTTGGTAGTAGATAAAGAGAGGGGGAGGGGGGGGGCGCCCCCCTGAAGCCCAAAATTTTCAAGATTTTCGTCCGTTCAAAGAGGCTCTGAGAATGTCCCTGGGTAGTTAAATGTTTTCATTTATTAAAGGAAATAGAGAGTCACGCTAACAGATATTTGTCGCTAAACAAGGCATACAACGTATTTTTTTTCTTTACCGGCTTCCAGTTAGACCTATTGTTTTTGTGTTATACTAATTAATTTCATTACCGGTGATCAGAATTTCCTTAGATTTTTAACGTTGTTGTGTGCGTCCATTTCATGAAGGAATAAACACGATTTTTTTTTAAAGATTTGTGCAAAATAAGTGAATATCATACCGAAAGATAATTCGCTTAATTCCACATATAGATCTAGTTTATATGAATTTAGCATTAAATTATATTAGATGCAGAATGTGCCGATTGTCCGATCCAATATAGCTACCACATAATTTCTACCTCGGTTAGATAGATCTAGCCAAAGCTAGATCTAGAACTCGTTTATCAACGGTACCAGAGTAGCGCGCATGTTAAATTCGCTAACCTAATTATCAATAAGCTTAGAACGATTTGGCCAAGGCTCCGTCATGAAAATAGCCTATAGATCAGAGTCAGATCAAGCAAACACTGGATCACTTTGTCAGAAAAAAAAAACGCCAAGGGCTGAATGAAGATGGACAGATCGGTATTATTCGGAAGAATAAACGATGCCGATTAGGTAAACTAGAAGTTCAAGTCGGTAACCCGGATGAGGTCAACTGCAATGCCGATACCGATAAAACAGTATTAACTTTATTATGTAAATTTAATAAACAACGAAGAGACATCGCATTTCAATAAACATTGTTCTATGCTTTTCTTTTCCGTACTCGCTAACTTGAAAATTACTCCTTTCAAGCAATTAACCGCAGTTGTATAGTAATCAGAAAAGAGCATTCGTTTGCTATAAGAGGCGGGATCGTTGAGGACTATAATTTTCCCTTTTAAAAATACGCCGAAGTATGTGAGGTGTGACCACGGAAATCGGTGGATATCTGCTACTTGTATTGGTTGGGTTCGGGGATAAACTCTCATCTGCCCGTTGAAAAAAACTAATGGTCCTCGTGACTGTGTATCTAAGCTTTGTGCAAACGATGAGGACGGAACGTGAAAGGCACATTGTAACAAGTATTTCTTTTCCAAAACAAAACAAAAAAATACGGCGGTGTCGCCAGCCTCCCGGAATTTTCGGGGGAAAAGTTTTCCGGACATCGGACTCAAGAGTCAGAAAAATTTCCGGAGGATCCGGAACCAAATTTTATTTCCGGAATTCCGGAAATTTCCGGAAAAGTGGCATCCCTGATTTTTGTAGGTATCACAAACTCCAAAAAAAAAAAAAGATGTGTTATCTCGCTAACTCAGTTACAATAACCTTAAAACAAAAAATACAAAAATGTTACCTTATTGAAACGAGCAAGGTAAGTGTCGTCCCCCAGCAGCACGTAAGCTTTCAAAACGTACTCGTAGTAGGAATCAATGCCGGCACCCACCCCACTCTCTGTTGGAAAATAAAATATACATGTTTTTAAATTACTCATTTAATCATTTTGACCGTACAGAGAATGATATTTTACCAAAAAGTTATTCCACTGTGTTTTTTTCGAGTCATGTTTAACAAGTAGAAAATTTGTTGCTCACTTAAGACTTTAAGAAATGAAACTATAATTTCAACTCTATGTTGCAAACATGACTTCCTTTTTTTTCTTTCTTTCTTTCAAGTAAATTTGAGCTTTCAAAAACAATGTATCATTCAACATCATACCATTAGACGAATTCCTTTTTTTACTAAAAAACTGTGAATGTACATTGGTCTAACCTCTCCTGATCCAGTCTCCGTTGTGCACATTGAGTACCGTGCCCATCAAATTATTTGTGCGGTGTCGCTGGCCCCACAAATAGTCCATCGCTTTCCGGCTCTTTTCCTAAACACAAAATATACAACAACTATCACTGTAAGGCTATAATCAAAATTCAAATAATAACACAATAAAATAATATGTCAGTTAACATTTAAGAAGAGTATGAATGTTCCTTTACTTTCTGGACACCAAAGAAAAAAAAAAAGGAATAAAAATGCCTTTTTCCATTTAGAACTTTTATAAACTTAATATTTAAACTGCCTATTTCAATCATAGTCAAAATTTAAAAAACAACAAGACATGAACATGCCTATTTTGACCACTATCAAAATTTACAACTTTCTTTCTCTGTGTGGAGTTTATAATATGAAACATCCGAAATTATTCCGAAACATTATTTAAGAGACTTAGTAAAGAATAATACTTTAAAAAAATTCTCAAACAGCATAGGTACCGACAGAATATTTAACTGTTAATCAACAAACCTAGTTTTGTAAAACAGTTTCCCTCTGACTCACCTCATACACAGCTATGCCCGTAAGGCGTGACAAGGCAGCAAACTCAAGGATCATAGTACCTGCGCACGAGGTGCACGTGTCTCGATTGGAGTTCATAATCTTCGGGGTGAGACCATGACGCAGATTCACCTAAGATTCAGAGGAAAGATTTATAAGGTAAGATAGACTCTATTTATCTATAAGTGAGGGTACACGTGTCTCGATTGGAGTTCATAATCTTTGGGGTGAGACCGTGACGCAGATTCACCTAAGATTCAGAGGAAAGATAAGGTAAGATAAACTCTATTTATCTATAAGGGCATTTTATGTTGGATGTACCAGCACCATCAGATAATCTTCGCATTCTAATTAAAAACAATAGTGAAAATGTCAACTTAAAACACCTGCTATCTGTGTTCAACCTTCACCAACCTGTCCGTCTCTCTTTCTGAAATAATTATAATTTTTATGGGGTAATAACATTATATTAACTCTCTATATGCCAGTAAGTCTGTTTAAATATTTAGTAAAATTAACTTCATTTTAGAAAATGACATTCAGCTCTTTGAATGATATGGCTCTGCATCTTCTTGCTTTCTCTAAAATCCCTTTCATTTTTATATACAAACTACATTGTGTCCTCACTTTCCAGGAGACAAGCTGGGAGTGTTTTATTTCTAGCTACGATTTAAGAGAATTTTCATACTAGCCAGGAATAAGATCCCAACACCTTCTAAATGGTTGTCCACAGCTTTACCATTGCATCAATCCTAACATTTCCTGTTGAGGTCTTAATATTACAAATTATCTTGACATACAGAATTCCTATGACAGTATTGAACAACATATAAAATTGGGACCTGTCCGCAATACAGCCTAGCTACTAATATGAAGGATGTTAAGAAACCAACAAACCACACCTATAAGCTGACCCTGGCATAGCGAATCCATTAATATATCTCAGAAAGTTAGTCTTGTGATTCGACCATAACATGGTCTTACCGCTAATATTAAGAAACAAACCAAACCCAACTCACCCTGGCATAGGGAATCCCTGTGGTTGTGTTGAATGCAGGGAGCAGCCTGTCTCCGACCTCTTTGGCCATGGTCAGCAGTTCGTCATGGTACCACATCATGGCCAACTTTCTCCACTTGAAGTAGACAGCAGCCACATGGCCTCCCAAGAGTCCTCTGGAAAATAACAACAAGAAAAAGACATGTTACTGCTTGCTTGTTTTTATACATAGTGCATTCCATTTGATTCATGACATACTTAAAAAGTTTGGAATAAATCTCTTTTAATTGCTTCTGGTATATTTTTGCTTAATTTGACAATTTACTGCTTCGTTTAGTTAATTTTGATGTTTGCAACCTAATATGACAATAATAGTATTTTCTTAAATAAAAAGCAGGTGCTTGTGTCTGTATTATACTGATATACAAACTTGCAATAAACTTTGTACAGGCTAGATAAGCTAAATCATGGTACACAAAGAATGCCTATGTGTAGATTTTTATCTAGATACACAGCCAAGACATTCCAGCTTTGGCACTCCCTGAAAACACTACATTTTCTAATTAGACCTTCCCTTAATTTGATATGAAAGTTCTGGTCCCTGTAATGTCAAATTTTCAGGAATGCACTGTATTGTGCTGGTTGTTTCCTTTATTGTTTTTCCCATTGCATACCCTACTGGTCGTATCTGTGTCAGTATAATGTGACCAGCTGAGACAAATTTCCTGGTATCCCCGCTCTGTCTCTGTATGGTACCATGTAAAATTGAAACGTCAAGGACAAATCTGAGTATTTGAGACTCTATGACAACATACTGTACACTATATCTTAACTTTCAAAGGCCTCGTTTGCTTTTTAATACTTTCGTCTTTAATTGTAAATTCCTTTGCTCTAAAACGAAGTTTCTTCTACAGCCGATAGATTAAAAATTCAAAACAACTCCACTCTCCCTACCCAACAAAAATAACAACACTCTCTCTACCCAAGAATCCTGATGTTTGTCTCAAACACGGACACCACGACATCAGCATCAAATCTGGTGTCTCTGATGACATTCCTAACCGCAGTATCAAACTCATCAAGCTTGCCCAGCACCTGGAGATGTACATTAAGTGCAATCTTAACTTTCTACAAATATGACACAAGTGAAACTTTATGGCAAAATGGAAGTGATATATGGCTGTAATGTGAAAAGGAGATCTATCTGACTAAACTCTCAGATTAAAAAGGCCCTAATGGAGTTTAGATTTAACGTAGTGTCGAATTTGAAGCAGAAATAAGGATTTATAGCAGATTTTCTTGATTATAATCTCAAAAGTATCGAAACTGACTTGTACCAAAATCTTAGCATAGTGACAATATAAGTCTTTGAAAAAGATTTTGTAATGGGTTACTTGAAAAAGCCGTACAGACACTCTTAAACTCAACCAAGAGATAAGCGTTCAAAGAAAATTTTGTAAATAATTACTTGGAAAAGTCTATGACCTCATCTTTACCTCAGTCAAGACATAAGCGTTTATAAATAGTAAATATTGTAATGGGTTACTTTGAAAAGTCATAGTGGATTCATCTTAGATACTATCAAGACATAAGTGTTTGAAGGAATACTTGGAAAAGTAAAACTGGGACAGTCTTTAACTCAATCAAGAACTAAGGGACTAATTTTTCAGAGAGATAAAACTATGAGAACCTGCACATTTAAAATGAATTTAAAATATAAAGGTTTTAATTTTTCAAATAAATGATATGCCACTGCACAAAATATGCGTTACAGGTGGAAATTCTAAATTTTTATGACTTACTGGATTTTATAGCAAATATAACTTCACAAAAAGTTACAGTGTCACTTAGTTGGAAGCCACCCGTTCCGTTAAATGATTAACTAGAAAGCTGTAACGCTATGTTGCTTTCAAGATTTAAACTTCCAAACCGTTTAGCATTACTTTCTGTGAATGTCTCTGCTTAGTAAGCCAACAACTCAGAGGTTTACCTTTATTTTCGGGTTTAACATCTCCTAAGTTACCACAAGGGGATCCTACACAGTGAACAAAGTTCACCTTTCAACGTCCGACTAAAATACATAACTCTTTGTGAAGTCTCACGCCCTATTGCACAATACTTACAGCAAGTGTATCCAGGGTGTCTATCAAAGTCAGGGTGAAGCTGTTGGTGTAAAGTTTGGAGGGAATACATTTTTATTGATATGCACAGCTAAATACATGTATAAACAAACCTTGCAAAGCAATGTATGTAATGTTTCATCAATCTGTTTGATTTGCACTGCATTTATTTGGACCACCAAATGTGCTTTTAAAGGACAAATAAAGTTTGATTACATCTTACCTTAGCCATCACCATTAATTAAACATGCTGGATACTTACAAGATTAATCTAATGTTTATTTTATTTTTCCATATAAACTAAATAAAGTTGGCATGCAGAAACTAGAACTGTTGCAATTAATCCAAAAAAGAAAACTGGCATACTATGGCCATATAAGAAGACACTGCAGCATCCAGAAAAGAGTTGTGGAAGGCAAGGTTGAAGGGAAGCGTGGTAGAGGAAGGAAGAGGCAGTCGTGGCTTGCCAAAATACAGGAGACATCCCAGTTACGACTGAGTGTAGCCTGTGAAGCAGCCTTGGACAGTGAAAGATGGCGCCGAATGACAGCCCACCTCGGAGACGGGACGGCATAGCGATAGATAGATAAACTAAATATACATCAAACTACAAAATAGAATTCCTCTAGATAAAAAAAAATCTTTACTGCTAATACAAAAACTATTAGTTATGTAAAATTTAAAGCAAAACTATAATTAGTATTAAGTTGTATTTTTAAACAAGTTCAACAAAAAAAAAAACCCTGAATGTTTCGAAAGGTCTTGGATTGGCGACATTTCTTCATTGTACTTACTTTCCTAACGTGTCATCCACGTCTCCTCTCGAAGGGTGAGAGCCTCGATAGCGGCCTTGGCACGACAAAGGCATCAGTTCATCAGCAGGGTACGCATGATCCTGGTTGAGGAAACAAAATGGACACTTTGACAGGAACAACTTCATTACAGCTAAAGATTATTAAGCCATAAAATACTCAAGTCATTCTGGTGTGACCATCATAAAAACTTTACTCGACAATGAATACAATTTAAAAAAAAATTATTATAAACGCCCATCTTGGCGAACTACACATTCACGTATATATTTCAGCCACCATATCAAACTATTACTTGCCACAGTTGACCTGAATAATAACCAATTCAAAGTCGACTGCACATTGGCAAAAAAAACACCATTGTCCTGCCACAACAGTACATAAAAGATAGAAATGACACAAGAAGGTTGTGATAATACTTAAAGGGTTTTGAATACTCAGATTTGTCTTTGAAATTTCAATTTTACAAGGTGACGATTAGAGTCAAACCGAAAAACAAGATATTCGATAAAACAAAAATGTAAAAAAAAACACACAGAAAAAAACAACAATCCCGAGTAATTCCTGCTTTGATCGCAACAGGATTTAATTAAGACTCAATTCTTTAGTCATTTCCTGAGAATAAAACCAATACACCATAAAACATATATTTTTTATCAAAGTGTTTCAAGTTTATTCCTGGCATTCATAAGTTAAGCTCATCAGAAAGGAGCTAAGCTTATAAAGTAATATACTAGTTAATACAAAGCTGTTGCCTAGCACAAAGATATTGATACATAACTAAATGTACGTAATTTAAAACAGGTAGATTATCAACAGATTCTTCATGTACTGTAGAAAAGATAGATCTTCTTCAGAGCCAGACATTATGCTCAAAAGCACAGCCGATATTCTTTTAAAAATTTTAAAACTTGACAAGAGGAAAAAAGAGTAAACATACAGGGTCTATGGCTTTATGCTTTTAAAACCTTCAGAAAGAAATTGTCCGCAGTGATACTTTCAAAGTTAAGAATAGGCCTCTACCTTAAAATAAAATTTAAAGACAGAAGTTTCAAAGAGTGAGCAAGTTGAACAAATTTCTTGTAACTTAAAAACAAACAAAAAACAACTAACCATGTATGCTCCATATGCATGGTCAAACATCTCCAGTGATTTCTCCCTGTGAAAAAATAAAATGGTCAAAATTGAAAAACCTGCAATATTATCAAATAATATATAGTTCCGCTTAATTGATACGTATTTTATATATATCTAGATTTGAGTATACTTGGCCTGATTTCTTGTTAAAATACATAGTCACATGAAAATGATGAATACACATCAATATTATGGATATCAAGACACAGTAAGGAAAGATAGTAAAAAGATCTTTAGATATATATAAAAAGAGTGAGAGCGAGAGAGAGTGAAATGGTTTTAAACATCTGCTGCTGCACCAACAGTCGTACATGGTCACCATGTAAACAAAAGTGGTGGGACCGCATAAGGTAATGACTACCGAACCATTTAGTTTTTAATTTAGAATCTAAATATCCAATCTAACTTTTGGGATAGCCTATCCTTTCTCTAAATTGACATAAGGCCTAGTCTAGATCTACTTCCTACTTAGTCTTAGGATACAATTTAATTTAAAAACTTTTCTTCATTCTAGCTCCTCGAAAATACACAAATAAGCACAGTCTTTGGTTGTAAGTATTACCTCAGTTGTTTCTTCTCCTCTTTACTCATAGTTGATGTCGATGCATGTGCTTCATCATCATGCAACTGGGATTCGACAATAACAACACAGACAATGAGCACAATGAATATGTGCAAACATCGGTTTGTCTCTCCATTGGGATTTAAATCAGCGGTCATTGTGTAGATTCTACTGAATACCTCAGCGTTGACATGGGTATGAAAAAATGTATTCTCTTCGCCAAATCACTGTTAGAAGAGAAACAAGAAATGTTCTTGTGACAATGGCTCTTGTCTAACTTTCTCTATGTAAAGCCTAGATTCTAGATCTACATCTAGGCCTGAAAACTGTTGTCGTAGCCTGCCATGTTGTCAATAGTCAACAACCCGTTGGTCACGAGATTACGCGAGAGCTTCTTTCTTTTCATTCACAGACAAAAGAGCTCCTATTTTTATCTTCTATCAAAACAATCATTATTGTTTGCTTTTTTGTGTGTATTGCCATTTTTTTGTTCACAGTTCCAGTGCCTTTAGATCGGGTACCGGGTACCAAAAGAAACAAAAGTGAAATCACTATATGTAATAAAAATCAGTTCTTCAATTCTAGCTCTACACTAAAACAAGGTTACCATTATAATAATTTATTTCCTGTAACAGTCTAAAAGAGACATAAATCAATAAAGGGCACCGTCACAGGATTATGAAGTTCCTTTTTTTATCTTTGGGTATTTGTTTGTTTTTGTATGTGTGTTCATGTTGTTGTTGTTTAGATTTTTGTTGTTAATTTTGTAATAACACAAATTAAAAATCGCTATTTCGGGCTTCAATTCAACAGGACTGCTATACTAACAGAGATGGAGTACATTTAACACAAATTCTGTAGCCGAAAGGGTTCATTTATCGACCACACTATGGGCCGTAAGCTACCGCGACGTTATACTTACAGCCCTATAATGGTAAACTAATGGCAAAATAATACGGTGGTTGTTTCAGTGTCTACTGTGCACTGTACCTACTTTTTTTTTCCTTTGGGGGGGGGGGGCGTCTCATATGTCCGAGTATATCTATCAGCGACCGGACGATGCAGTCTGGAACTGAGAGATAATCCAGCATCTGCGCGTCATTCAATAGGGAATGACTTTTCACCAATTGTATTCTATTTTTTTTAAAGTCATAAGTCATGTTCATTAGCAGGAGCCTCTGTGGCTTCTGGTGTCCTTTTATACTCACCCACAAACTCACCTAGCATCGTCTGCCGAGTCGCAATACGCCTGGGTGCTGCTAGAGTTTGACCGTTGAGACGTTTGTTGCCTGCACTGCCTGTCGGGTTATTTATTTCTCCATTTGAGCCTTATCGAACCTCCTGTCCGCTCATTGATATCATGATTTATAATGAACAATTGGTAATTTGTCCCTCTCTGTCTCTTTATACATGTATGTGCTCTTATTATGTGTGGCGTGTAAAATGTATGCCTTTTTCTTGTTTTTTTTATGGTTGGTCAACTATTTTAATGAGTGTGTGTGAGATAGATAGATGGATAGATAGAAATGTATCCAAAAAAGGAATCAAGAGCACAACACTTAAGAGTACACCTACTCGGTTGCTAAGGACCTAACAGTAGATAGAGCGCAAGTAATAGGAGTAATATAACAATAAAGAGAGGAATACTTAGAGTTACATAACACCCGAAGATGCTGGCCGTTAGACCCCGTATTCTCAGCTGATTTTTGTCCTCATCCTCACAGAAGAAAGCTGCGGCAAACAGGAGATATCACAGGCCTTGCGACCCACATGACGATAGCGAATAACATAATCACGCCCTTAGGCACGAAGTTTTCTGAACGCCCATCGCTGCGAACTTCCAGGGTAGAGATAATGATTGGACGTCGGTTCCGATTCCTTTATCTATCGGCTCCGTTCTCTATAGAGGGAGGGAGAGAATTCTCTCCCTCTCTCCGGGTTTAACGTCTCCTAGGTTCCCCTGTGGGATCCTATACGGCGACTGGCGGCGTTGACAGAAGACAAAAGATCAGGAGGAAGGCAAGACATGATAGATCCTATGCTGGTTCATTCTATTACTACGAGGATGGTCCTCTTATGTATGGGCTTCCCTAATTTTGAGGTTCTAAAGTGGAAAGGGGGGGGGGGATAGGTTGAGACCTGAGAGGTCATATGGACGCTTAGGTTGAGACAGATAAGACAAACCTTCCCTTCTACGCTGGGGGGACGGGTAAGGTTAGGTTTATCGGCTCCGTTTTCGCAATGCTTTCATTTGTATCGCTTACACATCATTCCGTCACAGTGGGTGAACTATCCGTTGGTATCAGGCGCTTTGGTGGTCATGGAGAAGGATGGAAACAACACCAGGCTGAGGCCAAAGGCAGTAGAAACTAAAAGTTAAGACAGGAAACGAAGCCGAAAATGCCACTAGGGGTCACATGATATCGACGCGCGGTATACATAGGATTGCTTCTTTCTGTGCGTGGTACTAACACCATTCTTTCCACACACACACACACACAAAAGAAACAGAACAAACAAAATAAAAACAAAACCAAGTGCGCTAAGAGTTAAATGCCCAGCTGAACCCAATATTTGCCGCGCTTCGCCAAAATCGATTCTTGTTTCGTGTTGTCGCGAGCGCTCAATGCTAAGTCCATGGGTTGACGTCACCTTTTCTCTGCCCTACCCAACGCCAAATCACTGAATTATCCGGAGTGAACACATTTTTTTGCATAACAAGGCTCAGAACTACATATTAAAAAAGATAGGAGCAGATAAAAAAAATCACGATATAAAAGTCACCCGAAAATGTAGACTTTCAAGACAAAAACAATCTGTCCCTTTTCATGACAAGCTGAAAACGCGTTCCTATTGATATTTCCCTCAATCCATTCTAAAAAGTTCGACGCGCATGAGACTTTTGTTCCTCGCCTCCCTCCCCTGATTCGGCCGGGGTCAGTTTATGTGACCTGCTGGGACAGGAATTCAGGCTTATCGCCCTGTCTCGTGCGTGGAAGTCCGCAAAATAGCCAGACGCCAGTCTTGGAGCCCGTCCACAGTATAGCCTATTTTGTTGGACGCTAAACAAACAAGGTTGATGAGGCAATTTGTGTGTGTATTTGAGTATGTGAAAGACATCGAGAGGATGAGTGACAGAGATAGAACATGAAAAGAGAGAAAGAGAGATAGAAAGATAGAGATAAAGAGAAGGCAAGAGAGACAGAGATAGAGAGATAGGAGCAGGTATAGAGAAATATAGAAAGGGAGAGAGAGGGGGGAATAGATAGATAGATAGATAGATAGATAGATAGATAGATAGATAGATAGATAGACAGATAGAGAGGAAGGGATAGAGAGATCGAGAGATGACGAAAATGAGAAGATAGGAAGTATTTGGGAGAAAACGAGGAAAGGTAACAAAATAAATAAGACGTGGCTGCCATATAAGAACTTTTATTTTACTTCTATCTTCAAGTTTTCCAACAAACATAATTACAACACATAAGGAATAACAAGTTAAAAATATTGTCTTTGTTCATCTTTACTGGAAACAAAAATTAAGTACCAACATGACATAAGATCTTAGCTAAAAATTTAACTTCCTTGAGATTCCACGATGATTTAATTAATCTTTTAAACCAAAACCTGTGATAAAAACAAAATTAGAACGCCTGTTAAAAAAACCTAACATCTAAACTTTATTTATAAACACATCTACAAATAAAAAATCTTTGAAACAGAAGCCTCTGAGGTGCAGTTAAGGATTAAACTGCAGTATTTTATTATCTAATGTTTACAACCTTTTCTCTTAAAATGTTCATAGTACAGTGTATGTATACACAAAAATAAATATAGGGGCCTCATTATTGAAATATTATGTTTTCAAGTAATAATCTAATGTTTATAGTATTTGTTACTTTGAAACTTTATTTTTATTTTAAAAGAAAAACATAGGTATATAAACAGTTTATGATATGTACCTTAAGAGAACCACAAAACAATTTAATGTTTATAAACTTTATAAAATAATTTAATATAAAAAACTACATAAAAAGTTAATAGTACCAGTACTAGTTTAAACTACTCATATATGCATAGGCCATACTTGAGTTAAAGCATTATTTTATAAAAGTTGAGTTTAGAGATTCATGATATAAACATAATGGTGATGGTTAAAAGGTGGTAGCTTTTGAAGGGCAGTACATGTAGTAAGACTGACATATATTTAAAAAAAAAAAGACAAGAAAACAAAAAAGATTTAGAAAGGTAGGAGAGAGGGGTAAGAGAGGGAACAGATTGAGAAGGAAAAGGAATTTATTAAAAAGGATGATTTTGACATAGGCATTTCAATGTGTTTGTCAGATCATATCTATCTCATGGTAGGATTAAAATTAAAATGTGCCAGTCTTGTTTCTATTAACTAAAAAAAAAAGAGAGAGATATGTCATTCTACTAGCTCAGTGATGGTTTATTTATTAATCAACTAAGGAAAAAAAACAAAAGTAGATTTACTAACACGTGACTAAATCATTAATTATTAATTAATAATTTTTCAATTATTTCAAAACTACAAAAAATGAGATATGGCACTCTGCAAAATCAATGACGAAGTGCTAAAAGATCTGGGGGAACAAAATCAGCTTAACATGTCATTAGATGATAACTATTCATAGTGAAATGGCGGCATATGAAGAGTACAGAATTTCAAAACGGTAAGTTGTAAAAAATGATTGCACACCATTTATCCATAGGTGTAGCAGTCAGGAAAAAAACATGAAATGGAAGGAATTTCTGGTTTAATGATATGCATAAAAACGAACAGGCTGTTTTTCTGCAGTTCCTGTATGCAAGGGTAGAGCTTAAGAAAATTTATTACAAAATGAAAAATCCATCAACAAACTAATACAGATATCTAACAAATCAAAATGTCCAAAAAACGACATAAAGTAAAATTAAGATTATATTAATCAAACAGAGGAAAATAGAATTACCTTCCTTTCCGACCTTTTCCTTTGCACATATTGTAAATTATATAAAATATGTTTTCGTCCTTCTCTCTCTGAGACAATATATTTAAGCATGAGGTAGAATATTTACTTTGATAAAACTCATTCAACTCGCAGCCCATACAAGATTGTGGTAAAAGAGAACTGATAATACTAATAAAAAAGATTACCTAGTTATCAAGTACCAGGAAAAATATGTAAATCCCTTCAGAATATCGCTTTCAGTAAACAATTGTAAACATCAACATATCACCATTTAAATCAAACAAACGTACACGAATTATGTATTGAGCAATATTGAGTAAGTAAAATTATAATATGATTGCTTACACTCAGAGATAGATAACTGTCTTTAAAGAATAGTGTTTTATGTTTAACAGTTTTGAGAGGGTAGGACAGTTTCACAATAAAATGAGTTACACATTTCTGATAATTAAAAGTATAAAAATAGTCATGCTAATATTCAATAAATTATAAGCAATGATTATCTTTATAAAATGGCGTTCATTGATACAGTACTAGTTTTCATATGGTTACAAAATATGGTTAAAAAAATTCACAATGGAATATGTTAAAAATTACTGATCATTAATAGGATAGCATAGTTCTTACTAAGGTGGTAGGATAATTCCACAAAAGAATGAGTTTATGGACTAACAGTATAACTGTAGTCTTTGCTGAAAGTAAATGACAAAAAAGACTGATGATTGTCTTTAGAAAAGGGCGTTCATTGCTCTAGTACTAGATAGTAAGAAAATCCTACAACCATCACTCATAATCAAAAGTCATTGTTTTTAAACTAAATCATTCAATGCTTTTCCCCCAATTAGAACATGATGCACAGTTAAGCTACAAATCAAGTTAGGTTACCATATGAGGTATACTTGCTTTAAAAGACTCAATTTTTTTTTCAAATAAATTTTTGAAAATAACAAATAACTGAATCCATCTTTTGTTTCGTCACAAATGAATATTTTGCAACAAAGTCGACGATTTCAGGAATTAGGGCCTACTTGTTGCAGTTATTCATATCATTACGAATAGAATTCTATGCTAATGAACAGTTCCAGTTTATATTTGATTTAGTGCACTGGTCAGTATGGAAGCTGATTTCAACCACAGCAAAAACAATGGCAAAAACAACAACATCAAAGATGTCATTATATACAGGGCATATATGATGATAATGACAATAATATAATAATAATAATAATAATAATAATAATAATAATAATAATAATAATAATAATAATAATAATAATAATAATAATAATAATAATTCTTGTAATAATAAATCATGGCTGCATCATTTTCTGTTCACTTATTGATTTCGATTCTCTAATTTAATAAAAACAAAAAGCAATCACGATATGTATAT
Source organism: Elysia chlorotica (assembly GCA_003991915.1). Classification (NCBI taxonomy): domain Eukaryota; kingdom Metazoa; phylum Mollusca; class Gastropoda; family Plakobranchidae; genus Elysia; species Elysia chlorotica. The sequence continues at coordinate 320,034 of RQTK01000530.1, forward strand.
GTATTCAGAAGGAAAATGGCATACTGTTTGCAATATTACGTATTAGGTATATCATTATTACAATAGTATTATTCTAATACATGTACATGCAATAGCGTTTTCAGCATATAAATATTTTTAAAACTTTTGTTGCAGAAAAAGCTAGCACAGTGAGCAAACAGGTGGATGGAATGTATCAGAGGAAACAGCAGGATGGACAAGAAAAAAAAATACAGGAAAAATCCAATAAAGCACTTCAACAAAGCTCAGTCAGTAAAGATTTATACTCTGAAAAATTGTATAGCTTGTTATACAGCCGTGTCTCCTTAGCATTACAATGGCTGGCTTTATTCTCTGCTTAGGATCATGCTAGGTAAACAATACAGATGAAAGTATGCTCTTGTGTAATTAAAAAAAAAGTTGTTTTATATAACATACCTATTTCTCACTGCTGGTACGAATTGAAAAACAAGGAAAAATTACAAACTCTGAGTCACCCCGCTACTTCAGCTGTATATTGTCCTTACTAATTTCTAAAATACTAAAGGTAAAGAGTGTTTTATAAATGAGATAGAACAGTATACAACTGACGGGATGACTGCTTTCCTTCTTCTTTATCACTTTAGTATGTGATCTTAAGCAGAGACCACAGTGTACATGTATATGGATCCACCACATTGTAGAAATATGGCTCCAATGTTCAGGACCTGACAACTTAACTCAACAGGGTCATAGTGATTTTCTCACCTATACTCATGAGATTGCAGTTTTTAAAAAGGGTTTTTCCAAGCTTCGTATCTTTTGAATCAATAAAGGTAGCATACACATATTTGCCAATTTGAAAACTTAAAACTTTTTATCTTATTAGGTTTATCATTGTTACTAAAGTATTATATTAGTACATGAAATAAAAAATAAAATGTCTATTTCACCACCTACATGTTCATGATGTGTTTCAGCTGAGTTAAACAGGAAATTTACAAGCATACATGTGGAATAAAGGCAGGACATGTATAGGTAGGATGCAAGAATGACACTACTGAACTACACAGCAAAAATAATGACATTTTTTCCCTAAAGCAGAACAAGAGAAATAATGGTAAAATTATTGGTTGGGATAGTTTTCTACATATCAGACGTGTAGAATGCACTATTTGTAAAAATTCAGCACAGCTGCAAATAGCATAATTTTATTTCTTTGTAAAGTATATTTGAAGATTTTATTAAATATATACAAGCTATGTTAAACATTTTTTCAAGAAAAGTAAAACTAATATTATCATAAATAACTAAAAATATAATCAGGTAAATATGACACTCATCATGGAATAGAATGAAAGCAAACAGGAGATTTAAAACAAAGCAGAGGAGAAAATTTATGAACAAATTTTGTTTCAATTTACAAATTTACTAGGACTTCTTTTTGTATCAAAGTGCAAAAAGTCTTCCGAAGTTTTGATGTAAAAGGAGTTTAACAAAGGTCAGTAAAGAACGGTACAATATGAAACTTTGTACAGCTCGTTATATTTGCATCCATCAAATGTTTTTTAAAACATTAAAATGAAAATGAATGGCAAATGTATTCACATTTAAAAAATGGATATTAAAATATACTACCAACTATATCACAGGAAAAGGGAGAAGTTTATACCTAGAAATTGCGCAGAATAAAATTTTCGTAAAAGTTTATCACAATTGCAAGTGTATTTATTTCATAATTTCATTGTACAAAATATTTTGAATGTTTTAAAACAAACATGAAAATTTCAATATTTTCCAACAACAAATAATAGAACTCACCATAAGTTACATTAATCAAATATATATGACACTCATATTGAAATAGAATGTCAAGAAAAAAGAAAACAAGAGATTTAATACAAAACAAAACAGACAACAAAGTATGCTACATGTTTCAGTGTATGGCGTTGCTACTGCCCTTTTTCATTCAAGAGCTTTGAGTCTAAGTAAATAAGTTGTATTCATATTTTAATTTCCCCTAACAAGTAAATCACTAAAAACCTTCAGAGTACTTAAAAAGAGATTATCCAAAGCAACAAAAAGCAAATCATTGAAATTGATTAGAAAAACGCATTGACCTTTAATTTAATTTTGTTTACTATTTAGCTGTGCAAATATTACATCAGTCTTCTATTTGAATGTAAAAAAAAAAGTACATTCACAGAGATTATTAAGAAATGCAAAAACAAGGATTTCATTGTGAAGACCAACAATGACCATTAATAAAATTAATGCTCTTGTTAGGAATTTTGTTGGCAAATTAAGATAAAATCCAAATAGAATTACACCCAGAGACGAAAAGCCATAGAAAAATGTAACATACTCGGAAAATGTGACATATACCATCAGCTAATCAATACTAAAGCTGGAGAGAAAAGCAAACAATGTAGAAATGTCAGACATTAGTTTTGAGACCAATCACTGTATTGTTTACTCGTTAAAACCTGGACAGAGCTGCTCTCAAACAAAGAGCAAGCATTGATGTTCATTGTGAACTGGAATAACAAGCCATAACGAGTTTCAAAAGTTTTAGTGGTCTTATCAAAATGGCTGCTTTCATCGAAGATTTATGAATATTACAAAAATATATATGATGCTTTATAAATTATATAAATATTGAGGTGTCATGGCATATTCGTATATACAAAAGCTTGTTTTGAGAAAGATTAATATCATTTAGAATTTGTCCCTCTAAAACTGTAACAGCCTAGACCACATTTAATTACTTTGGCAGGATAGAGGTTTCAAGTTATATTTATTCCAGAAAAATTAGTAACAGAAAAATACTTTATTGGATATTAATACAGTTTTATTAACTCGATTATGTAGCTTTTATAGAAAAAAAAGAACAGAGAAAAACTGTTTTGACCTTTTTTCTAACTCAATTTTTGAATCATTTTTTTGTCTCTATTGTGGCTTATGTTAGTGGATATTTAGAGGGACAAATTATCAGATCAAAATAAAAACAATTACATGTACATGTATACATATTGCATTGATTAATAATGATATAATAAAGCATTCGAAAAAAAATGTTTGATTTTCATATTAAATTGATGAAGTTCTTTAAGTAAGACTTTATTTACACATTGAAGCAGAATCAATCAACTCAAGTATTATTATTAAGTATCTGGTAACACCCTTAGTTCAGATTTTTAAAAAAATCTTCATTACTGTAATGTACAGTGACTTATAACCATAGGGGACTAGGTGGCTTAATGGTAGAGCATGCGGTTTCTAATCGGGAGGTTTTCTGGATTTGACCCTTGAACAAGTTGCCTTGTTGCCTACCGGTTGAATTGGTGTCAGTATCATGTAATCAGATGAAACAGAAAAAGTAATGTCTCAAACTATATAAGCTCTCAATTTTAAAAAAGTTAAACAGATTGAGAATAAAAACAAAAGCAACACACACAAATAAAACTCAAATTTTCTCTCTCTGTCAGCGTCATCGGCTATGATGGTTGCTGCCCCATTTGATGCTCTGTCCATCTGTTTCTGTCCTGACTGTCGTGGGTGATACTTTGCAAATTAAGGCCCAGGACCATTCTTGATGTTTTCAAACTAGAACATTTAATAAAACTACGATTAAACTCCTTCAAAAACTCACAAAGTCTGAGCACACTTACAAAATCCGTTTTTTGCTTGAGTATTACAACGACAAGCTGTTTTTCAAATTCAGTAGAACTAAGTCTGAAGTTATCTCCAATGGCAATCTGGCGTAAAATTTATTGATTTTGCCTTTTTTAAAACTAATGGTAAAATAATGAGTTTACTTATATAGTGCTATCCCTATCTCGAGCTTTACAATGCTTGAGGTGACATTAACAAAATTCCATCTGCGGTTTTGGTAAAATTAGAGATAAGAGCTTGATAAGGCTCTATCTGTAGATCAGTATCATTAAAACAAAAACTGTGGAGATTGGCAGTCCTGTTGTAAAGTAAAAGAAACATAAGTACTAATGGCCTAGCTATAAATCTGTTATAATACAAACTTTTAATTGTGTTTTTCTCAAAAGCCCCCAAAAGGTAGATGAACATTTTTTTAAATATCACTTTGGGATTATAAAAAAAATATAAAGCCAAATGTTTACTTGTATGGACAATTTCAACGCTCTCCTACAATGCAGCAATATTCAATGTCAACCTACAAGTGCCCAAGCTGCACACAGCTACATGTCATAGAATTACACAAGTCTTAAATCCAATTTCCAAACCGATTAGAGAAGAATGCAAGCCTTGGATCCTGACTGTTGCTGCCTTCTCGTATTGTTGCTGCTATTTCCTCCTGGGGAGGGAGAGGGAGAGGGAGAGAGATAGATAGAGAGAGAGATAGATAGAGAGAGAGAGAGAGAGAGAGAGAGAGAGAGAGACAGAGAGAGAGAGAGAGAGAGAGAGAGAGAGAGAGAGAGAGAGAGAGAGAGAAGAGAGAGACGAGATAGAGAGACACAGACAGAGAGAGACAGAGACAAAGACAGGACAGATAGAGACAGAGACAGAGACTTTCCTATCTTCCTCAACCAGAGAAGGATACCATTTTTTTAAATCGTACTAAAACGTAATTACCATTGGCATCATGCTAAACAATTGATCACCTACTCTTTCATTGAGTCCTTATAGCACTAGTGCATTAGTGAAATTGTTGTCTCAGTCCTCTTACAAACACTGAATCGCCTGGTCATTCAAACTTTTAAAGAGAGCTTGGTTTATAAAACTAGATTGCGCAGCTCCCTAAATTTCTGGGTTTTGAATTAGTGGTCTAGTGGTATAAAAGATGCTCTCTTTGAGTGACAAGGCGATTCAGTACTGATGCATCTGCAAGTTGAAGTTCTAACACAAAGCGCAATCAATTTTCTACCATTTTCACTAGAAGCCTACGTCTACCCTACTTCTATTGTGGTAAAACACCTAAAAATCCCATCTATACTTAGAATTGTTTCAGTGATGTGTCTCTTATAAATCTAATGAGATTTCAGCTAGTTTATACAATGGCCACCACACCTAATTAATTTGGAATTGTGATTGAAAAAAAAAGATGATGATGATGATGATGTTGTTGAAGTTAAAGGTTATATGATAATGATGATGAAAATGATGAAGATGAAGATGATGATGGTGAACATGATGATGGTGATGATGATTGATGAAGACATAGATGATGATTGATGAAGACAGAGATGATGAATTATGAAGACGGAGATGATGATAACCTTACTGCTGAAAAATGATGATAATGATAATGATGATTTTTGTTGATGGTATTAAAGTCTAGATGATAATGATCATTGTGATGGTGAAAATGATGAACACGGTAATGACACTCATGATTATGATGATAATAACAAAGTTGAGGATGTTGACTGTCCCATACTGTAAGTAAATCAAAGTCTCACCATCTCCATCTACCAGGAACATTTCCAGTTGCTGTTCTAACCGTCGCGTCTCAGCAGCTTTTTTTAACAGGCTAACATTTTCACCTTTATAAAGGCTGTCGTTTCCTTCATCTGCATCGTCTGAAAAGAAAACCAAAAAACAGTTTAGTCTTGGATTTGAAAGGAAATTCTTAACTTCTTCAGTAAATGGTAGATAGGAGGGGAGGAGGGGTGAAAAGAAGTAGCTGAAACAGGAGTCATTGTATCCCTGCACAATCTCTGTATAGCAGCATGTAAAATTATCATAAGTTAGTCTTGGGACTTTCAATAATATAGCCTATTATAGTACTAATGTTGGACGCTTAGCGATCAAAACCAACCCCAAACCCCCCATGCCCTCCACCTCCTCATTTCTCTCCATCTCACCTGGCAAGGCCTCGACTTTATCCTGACCCGGCAGTGCATCATCATCGCCTGCACCGTGATGGTTTGACGACTCTTCTAGGGGAAAACTCGATGACGCCAACCGCCCATTCCTCGCGATGCCTGGTGGCGACGAAGGCGGTGATGGGAGAGGGACTGCAGGAGAAGGCGGGGCATCGTGGGAGGCTGGGTGTGTCCTGGGCGGGGCTTGTCTAGCCTTCCAAGACAGGTGATTGATGGATGACAGGGTGATGATATGCTAGGAGGGTTGGATAAACAGAAAGGTTAATTATTATTATTATTATTATTATTATTATTATTATTATTATTATTATTATTAACTGGCGTCATTATCAACATCACTAGAAATTATTGAGAATTAGGGTCGTAAGTACAATGTAGCATAGCTTACAACTAATCATAAATATATGCAATAAAGAAGGTTTATGCGAGTCATAACCTAGCTCTACATTGTACATAAGACCCTAGAGTTTTAAGTAGTGTTTAGCAGTGGTAAGAACTTAAATTAAAGTACACGTGACGAAAATATGATTGCATCAGCGCCAAATCGCCTTACAATTCAAAGAGACCAGGGTTTATCCAAGTTGTGTTGCCTTCTATATGCCTCATTCATAAAAAAAATGTGTATACCAACAAAATTGTTAAAATGTATCATTCCATACCATAATAATACAAATTCAAGATGAATATCAGATATATATTAGTTTGAAATATCCTATAGCTTTATTCATACAAAGTAGAAACAAGGACAACAATTTTCTCTGGGTCTTATCTTTTCAATGTAAAAAAGACTAGACTTTTTATTCTCTCTATTTAGAAAAATTATTACAACGACAACTATCATAAAATCATAACTTTAATATTACATGTAGTATTGAGGGTTATAAAAGTAGTAGTAGAAGGTAGAGTGAAGCCAAAAATAGCACATGTGACTGTGACATTGTTTACGCGTACAATTCTATGCAGGCATGTATCAGTGTGAACAGTGTTCACTAAATCATTTGTTTGGCAGAGAGTGCTTTGATTCTAGAAAATTTGAGAAAGGTTACGGCTTAGAAGGTGAGGAAGGTGAATATGTGTTAATGAATATGTGAGCAAATGTCCTCAAACATTCTCGAATGAGGTATATGGCCTTGAGATTTATATAATCCTTTCAAAGGTGAGTAGGTTAATAAGCGCAGAGGGCAATAGAGAAGATTAAATTTTTTTTTTGTAGAGAGAGAAATGTTTATATTTGTGCTTACGCTTTAAGCTCGTGTTATAACATCTTGCCACAGTAAGCACAGTTAACTTGCTGTTGGTAAGATTTATAATAAATCTAGATAGATTGTCGAGTATTGATTTAGATCTAGACAATTTTTAGTTGCATTCTTAACCAGCAGACAGGGTGTTTTATATTAAAATGAAATTGTTACATTTCTACAGAGAATTTCTAGCATTTATTATTTCGTAAATGTTGACAAGATAGTGTGTTCAACAAATTGGCTTGTAACAGGGACCCACTTTATCGAATCAACACCAAGGTGACTGTAGTAGCAATGTTACAAATGCATACTCTCTTGAATTGTGAATTGTCTCAGGTCCCATTACTCTGTGCTACTCACCTCATGAACATGTACTGGAGAGTTATCTATCCCTGCAATCTTGCCTTCAACCTCAGCTATATTGATAACGTTATTAGGTAGGCTTGACCCTGCTCCTCTGGCAAAAAACAAAAAACAAAACAAAAAAACATTATCTATCTAAAGTTAGAGGTAAAGGCTAGGTCCTAAATGCCCAGAGTTAGAACTTGATTATAACAGGGATGGCTTCCAGGACTAATGTCTGATAATTGCATTCAAAGGTATTCCTTTTGCCTGGGTCAACTTACTCCTGTGCTATCAGTGAGATAATGCTACAACTTACTCTTGCACTATTAGTGGGTTAATGTCATTTCTTACTCCTGCACTATTAGTGAGATAATGTAAAGTGTAACTCCTGCACTATCAGTGAGATAATGTCATGTCTAATTCCTGTGCTATAAATGAGATAATGTCATGTCTCACTCCTGCGCTATCAGAGAGATAATGCTACAACTTACTCCTGTGCTATCAGTGACATAATGCTACAACTTACTCCTGTGCTATCAGTGAGATAATGCTACAACTTACTCCTGTGCTATCAGTGAGATAATGCTACAACTTACTCCTGGCTATAACTTACTCCTGTGCTATCAGTGAGATAATGCTACAACTTACTCCTGTGCTATCAGTGAGATAATGCTATAACTTACTCCTGTGCTATCAAAGAAATAATGCTACAACTTACTCCTGTGCTATCAGTGAGATAATGCTACAACTTACTCCTGTGCTATCAGAGAGATAATGCTACAACTTACTCCTGTGCTATCAGTGAGATAATGCTACAACTTACTCCTGTGCTATCAGTGAGATAATG
>RQTK01000530.1:329457-345266 GCA_003991915.1 Elysia chlorotica
ATTATTATTATTATTTTAAGTTAGATGTGATATACTTCAATTTGACAATTTGAACAAAAATTGAATATCTCATATAATATCAAGATCTGTTTCCAGATATTGTATTGTTAAAAATGACGCAAGACCCTTCTGCTGTGATGCTTTTCAGACTCCTTTGCTCCTATACCTAATAGTGCAGGCTGATACAATAGTCATGGTTTCCCCATCATGTCTTGTGTGTGGCAGCACATAAAATTGTCAGAAGTCAGTTTTGGGGCCTGTCCAAAACAATATACCCTATACAGTGCTGATGATGGATGTTAAACCAACTCACCCCGCCCCTCCACTCCATCACCCCACAAATACCTGTATGAGATAAATCACGGTTTCCTCGCGGTTGCTCCTCTGCCTACACAGCACAGAGTGCATCTCCTCCAAGAGTGGTTGGGTCCCAACCAGCTGGTCCGACACAATCACCACAACCATGCGCGCCGACTCCAGCAGGGCGCGGCGCTGCGACGGGCTCTTGGAGACCATCTGACACACCAGGCCTGGGGCGTGCTGTCGCAGCAGCACAGACAAAATGGCCGCCAGCTTCAGACAGTCCTGGGCATACACGAAGGCTACCTCGCCTGGTGGGGGCAAAAGGTGGAGTGATATTAGAGAAAAAAAGTTCTCACCTGTTATTGGATTTAATGGCAAATGTTCAGTGACATAAGAACCAAAAATTTTTTTTTGATTGGAGAAAGCAGATCTCTCTCCTGGGAGCATTGGTCTAAGCAGATGGTTAGAATGCACAAACAAGATGTAGCTTATGTCTTGTCATAACAATATAAGAATCTTTGCTTTTTCTTGTTTCACAGCAGTACGAATCTCTCCATGATTTGCAGCTCTTGTCAAAGTTTTGATATGAGAAATCAGAACTCTCTCCTAGTTTAACTTCTCACAGGTGTTAAGACAGTTCCTTTACGGAAAAAGGATCCCAGAGAGAAATAAGAGAAATAATATTTATTCCGACTCATGCCTGATTCTACCTGGCTCATCACATAATTATGATTTAATTTGTTCTACAAATCTGTAGATCTGAAAATCTACTGAAAATTGACATCAGTGTGACCCAGTATTTCTTTTCATGGTTAGTTTGATAACTCTGCAGAACTAATTAAACTAGCCCTGAATTGAATCATTCGCCTTACACGTTGGGTTAAAAATATATTTGTCCAATTTTGTCGCCTTTGGGCCAGGGTCGGTACTATGTGAGACATAATACATGGTATCCATGCACTATCTCTGTCTGGCAGCAAGTAAACTTATCAGACGTTAGACACAATGGGTAAAATGCGCAAACAAGACGTAGGTTATGTCTTGTCATAACAAGATAAGAATAATAAGGCTTATTATGAGACATCAGGCCTACGTCATGTTTGTGCACTCTATCCAATATATACAATATATGCTGATATTAGACGCTAAACATCAAACAAAGGAACTAAACAACTGAGTTGAATCATTCACCTTCCACATTAACGCCTGCGGCAGGGGGCACCTTTGACTCCACAAGCCCTCGGTCCATTCTAAATCTTGTTTTAAACTCTGCTGATCTCAACTCTGCCATCTTGTCCTTGTAAATACGGGGGAACGGAGGCTGACAAAAATGATTAAAAAAACAAACAAAAATCAAAGAGAGACTGAAATTTCTTTGTGGGCAAAACAGAAGGGTCAAGAAATAAATTAGAGGCTTTTAAAACATGAGAAAAGCATGACAACTAATAAGATTTGAGAAGTTTTGATCTTTGTTTCAATCAAAATTTAAAATTGTACAGAAACAAAACACAGTATAGCCTCTACAGTGCTGATGTTGAACGTTAAGCAACCAACTCAACTCAACACAGTGTTTTCACAGAAGTAGTCCAGCCCTAATCCTTGCATACCCCCACATCATTACTAAGAAAAATTTGCACATATAAATATAACAGAAACATAAATTACTAAAAATGTATATGGTCTTTATTACGGTTTAAAAAAAAAAAGAAGAAAAAACATAAATTGAGATTACAAATTCATATCAGAATATCAGAATATCAGAGAGAGAGAGAGAGAGAGAGAGAGAGAGAGAGAGAGAGAGAGAGAACTAAAAACAGAGAACTCTAGTCCAATTTACCTGATGCTTGTTTCTGCTGTTTGCCGCCAACATCTCTGCCAGTTTGTCTGCCAGAAGTTCCAGGTTTTCAGGACTCTGACCAACGTCCACACATGGGATGGACGTCAGGGATCTTGGAAGCATCTCAACTCGGTCCGTGTGGATTGGAATCAGAAGCATCGACTCCTGGACAGAGGGGGTTGAAATACAAGCGCTAGTTTAACACTTCAACGAGTTTCAACAATCTTTGGATTTTAAAAATGGGGAATATATGCCTATTTTGACCAAGGTTCAAATTCTCAATGAGGAATTCATAGAGATTTTAGTACAAATACATATGTTGAAAAAAATGCTTATATTTCATTGGAACATGCTGAATAATTGTTATTTCATTATTGGAATTGGCCTATTAGGTTTATGATTTCACCTAGAGTTACAGAGCATAGTAAGAACACATGAACTCTAATTTAGGTTCAAATTAGCTCATCAGGCAAGGAGATAGACTTATAGAGTGACGCTAAATAGTGACAATTAATCCAGTGTTTAAAAGAGAACATTAAGTCTCCAAACAGATAATGGAAAAATGTTTTCAAATCGGCTACAAGATGACTCCATGGTGTTTCTGCTTCTCAAGTCTTCAAACAAAATTTAAGATCTATTTGCAGTTATATCATTCCCTATTGGCAGTTTAAGTGTGAAAGGGGATTTATATCAAGGTCTTTGGCTTCGTAGTTAAAGCTTACAATTTAAAAAGCAAGAATATACCAGAGAGTATAAATAGAGCATGATTGAGGGAACCATCTTAGTATCCAAACCTGGTCGATTTAACCTTTCACAATGGAGCGATGTAAAGTAATTAGGTATTAAGATTTTTTTTAAACAAGAAGAAAAAAATGTTTGCTTTTCTTAAAAATATACTTAGCCTTTTCTGGAACAATAATGTATGAGTCTTACAAAAATACAGGAATATGATTATCATTCTTGTTTCTTTTCTTCTGTATAATTAATTCCTGCAAAATTCAAAGAGTCAAGGGTGGTTTCATATTAGGAATTAGAAGAGCTGCGGCTTAGTATCATCAAAAAAAAAAAATTCACTAAGAACAGTCTATACCTGAGTAGTCTTTAAAATATCCAAGGTTCATTATATATATGCATCTCATAGCCTTGAGAAAAAAACGACCCTCCCCCCTCTCCAAAAAACCCCAAAACAACAACAACCTGATATGATCTACAAAGTGATGGGTTAACAACAGCTTTCGGTACCAGTTTTGAACTACCTGAGCGAAATGTCGGGCCAGTCCGATACTGAACTCATCATGGCAGACGCTGGATTTGCAGTATCCCTCGGAGAGGAAGGCCAGAATACATGATGCTCTGTTCACTGCTTCAAACAGGGCTTGCTGCCACAGGTTGCCTGGAAAATGAGGCCAAGGGAGGCTGCATTAGTCGCACTTATAGGCACATTCAGGTCAAGCAGTTTTGCCACCTCAGTAGTTAAAAAGTCTTATCTCATCTATAAAATGATACTGTTAAGTGTTATTTAGAATTTTAAAAATGAAATAGGCTATTTCACATCTGAGAACAGCTGTGTTGATCAATGAATTACAAAAATTCAAAACAGTTTACACATCAAATGGATACAGAATGGATAACAAATTTTGATTTCACCGTAATAGTTCCGCAGTTGAGGTGACAATTAAGAAAGAAATTGGCATGAAATCCACAGAAAAGATGTTAGACACTTTTCAGAGATCTCATATTCTTCACAAACAAAACAAGGGGAGAGATTTTCGTGGTGGATACGAATAGCCAAGAAGATCGAGAGAGATTTTCTCAAAAAGGAATTTGGCAAGAGATTCCCAGGGAGTGAGGCCAAAATTGACTAAGAGAAAGAAAACTTCAGAGTAATATGGAAGAAAATGGAAAACCATAAAGAGCACTAGTATGAGTAGTAATCTCAGCATAGGATGGAATGGATTGGAGAGGTTCTGTTGAAGCCCTTTGCAAAGGCAGAGAAGTATTCCTTTACTATTAAAATGTTACCGATCTAACTTTTTTTTTCCTTACCAGCTTTGAGCTCATTCTGATCAAAGAAGATGTTCAGATGTGGGTATTTCTCTCTCAGAATGTTGTAAAGCTTGCACGGCTCCTCTCGATTCCTGTGCGAGTATGAGATGAGGATATCGTAGTTCTTGCTGCTGTCGGAAGGCAGAGAATTTGCATTGGCCTTGTTACTCGATTCTTCCTTTGAGTCTTCCTGATTTAGCATAATTTCACTGGGCGGCAAGTTAGCTAGAGTGTGGATCAAATTTTTGCAAGCTGCCGTCAGAAGTCCCTCTGCTGTTTCATTCTCTTTGCGAGCCCTGAGTGAAATAAATTAAGATAAGAAAAAATAAGACAAAATAATTGACTCAAGAGGGAAACTTAAAATGACATGCCTAAAACACATAGCCTATAGGCAACACATTAACCTCATTTACATTAAAACCTTTTGAGTACACAGTACCTAAAAATACTATAAACATGTGTTCCCTTTATAGGCATCATTTTAAAAACTATAAAATAGCGATTTTCTGAGGGGATATCAAAGTCATCAAAAGGTTAAAATGCAAGAATGAGATATAAAACCTTGCAGAAACAAAAATACCACAGAAACACAGAGTAACTAAAAAAAACTTATCACGGTTAAAAAACAAAAAAAACAAAGGTACATAATGTAAATCTATATCAATAAAAATAACCAAAAAAAATTATCCTAGAGTGTACTAAGAATGGGTATTACCAACCTAAATTGTAAAACAATTAGATATTTCTAGGCATTATCAATCTATAACCATGATAATCAAAAATTTGAAATAGAGGTGGGTCTTGTCTGTTAGAAGGCCTTCTGCCTTTTTACTTTCTTTTTTAGCTCTAGATGGATGGAAATGAAAAACAAATGAGATGACAGTGGGTCTGAACAAAGATTTGACCTTGCGTAAAATCTTATGTCTCTTTGTTTGTTTGTGTTTTTATGTGTGTGTGTGTTATTTTTTTAATTTTTTAGATTTACATTACACATGGTCCTTATAACGCCCATGAAAAAAATAAAAAAATTCTGATATGTAGTTCATTATATTGGAATAAATTTATATGTCAAATTAAATAAAATTTTGAGTTATGCAGAATTTTTATATGGACCAAATAAAAGAGCAGGACACCGATGAATATGCTCTGGGTATTCCACTGTTGCTGATGTTAGACACAAATAAAACAAATTTGTACCTGATTCTATTTTAAAAATGAATCACTTGCACATGGTATATAATGCACCGGATTCATAGAGTTTGAGACAGTAGCCTACCTGCTGATTTTACACATAAATAAAATACATTTTTACCTGTTTCTATTTTTAAAATGACTCACTTGCACATGGTATAATGCACAACGTTGTTTGGCAAAATAGCCTACCTGCTGATGTTAGACACAAATAAAACAAATTTCTACCTGTATCTATTTTAAAAAGGCTCACTTGCACATGGTATATAATGCAACAGTTTTATACAGTTTGACAAAATAGCCTACCTGCTGATGCTACACACAAATAAAATAAATTTTCACCTGCTTCTAATTTTTAAAATGACTCACTTGCACATGGTGTACTGCACCAGACTCATGTAGCTCGGAATGTTGGGGACAAGTTCAAACAAAAAGGGCATGACGACCTCAGCTTTCTTGAGGCGGTTACAGCACAGTGCCAGGTTGAACTGCTCCACACAGTCTGCGTCTTCCACGTAGGCGGGGGTCAGGACCACAACAATTCTGAAGGAAAAGAAAATAGAGCTAGGTTAGCTAGGCATCTGTTGATCAAGGTTTATCATGAATGTTCTTTCTAATACCACCACAATTCTGATGGAAAAAAATAGAGATAGACCCATGCTAGCTAGGCATCTGTTGATCAAGGTTTATCATGAATGTTCTTTCTAATACCACCACAATTCTGATGGAAAAAAATAGAGATGCACCAATGCTAGCCAGGCATCTGTTGATCAAGGATCATCATGAATGTTCTTTCTAATACCACCACAATTCTGATGGAAAAGAAAATAGAGAGATACACCAATGCTAGCTACGCATCTGTTGATCAAGGTTCATCATGAATGTTCTTTCTAATACCACCACAATTCTGATGGAAAAGAAAATAAAGATCTATACACATATGCTAGCTAGGCATCTGTTGATCAAGGTTAATCATGGAAAATTTTCTTTCCAATACCACCACAATTCTGATGGAAAAGAAAATAGAGATTCACCAATGCTAGCTACGCATCTGTTGATCAAGGTTCATCATGGAACATTTTCTTTCCAATACCACCACGATTCTGATGGAAAAGAAAATAGAGAGAACACCTATGCTAGCTAGACATCTGTTGATCAAGGTTTATCATGGAAAATTTTCTTTCCAATACCACCACAATTCTGAAGGAAAAGAAAATAGAGATGCACCAATGCTAGCTAGGCATCTGTTGATCAAGGTTAATTATGGACAATTTTCTTTCCAACATCACCACAATTTTGATGGAAAAGAAAATAGAGATAGACCAATGCTAGCTAGGCGTCTGTTGATCAAGGTTAATCATGGAACATTTTCTTTCCAATACCACCACAATTCTGATGGAAAAGAAAATAGAGATCTATACACATATGCTAGCTACGCATCTGTTGATCAAGGTTAATCATAGAAAATTTCCTTTCCAACACCACCACAATTCTGATGGAAAAGAAAATAGAGATACAGACCAATGCTAGCTACGCATCTGTTGATCAAGATAAATCATGGACAATTTTCTTTCCAATACCACCACAAATCTGATGGAAAAGAAAATGGAGATAGACCAATGCTAGCTAGGCATCTGTTGATCAAGGTTAATCATGAATGTTCTTTCTAATACCACCACAATTCTGAAGGAAAAGAAAATAGAGATACACCAATGTTAGCTAGGCATCTGTTGCTCAAAGTTAATCATGGAAAATTTTCTTTCCAACATCACCACAATTCAGATGGAAAAGAAAATAGAGATACACCAATGCTAGCTACGCATCTGTTGATCAAGGTTAATCATGGAAAATTTTCTTTCCAATGCCACCATAATTCTGATGGAAAAGAAAATAGAGATACAACCAATGCTAGCTAGACATCTGTTGATCAAGGTTAATCATGGAAAATTTTCTTTCCAATGGTAGGATAAAAAAAGGAAAAATAGCTTTACATTCAGTGCCTCTTTTACGCAGTCCAAATTATGATGTACATTGTACGCCTAAGCGTCATGGGGCTTGGCAAAACAGGCGGATTTGAGGATGCACAATGTACCTGGGCTAAGCATCTTGTCACAAAAAATTGGATGTACGACGTATGTTCTATGTCACGAAGGGGTTAAAAAAAGATATATGAGATTTATACAGTAAACCTCACAATGTGAGGTGAATCATATAAAATTAATATTCATATAATCCTTATCCAAAAATTAGAAATACCATAGGCTATATCTTAAAATTGTTGATCTTTTCTTAAGCTTAACATTCAAATTTATCATACTGAACTCACCTTTTGGAGTTTTTCATGACTTCAAAAATTTCATCTTGCCAGGTCTTCTCACGATTTACTGTAAAAATTGTTGAGTGAATTTCCAGACTTTTCTTTTGCTTCTTTAACTCCTCGACTACTTTGTCAGCTTGCTCTTGATCTTTCATGGAGTAAGAAAGGCAAACATCATAGCTTTTGCTGATCACTGCCTGTAAAATATAAATAACAATATCATTGAAAAATCTGCTATTATGTAGATATAAATTTCATCTCTGTAACTACAAACTTTACTGATTTGTTTTGAAAAACTGACCATTTAAAAGTTGACGTCTATTGCAAATAATTTTTTAACATGTGATATACTACAGAGAAAAAATTTCCTTATTTGTCAGGTATTAAAAGATATCTATTTTTTAGAAAAACAAAACGAATAAAAACAAAAACCAAACCCTGCCCCTCAAAAAATGTTAAGTCTAATTTGCTTAGGAGAGAGGAAGAGTTCATCACTTTGTCAAAACTGATTTTCCACCCGTGATATAGGTATTGACATCAATCTTTCTGTTTGGGCAACCACTATTTTACAACCACTCATATTGAAATGGTGTGTCCTGAAAAGGTTAATGGCAATAATTTTTTTTTCTTTCTTCAAAATTTTTTAATCTTCGTGCTTAAGTTAACGGTGATGCTTCCCAGTTTTTTACGAAACTTGCATTTTCCTTCTCCTTCTGGTTCCAAGCCGACTTCAACCTCTTGAAGAACTTCATGCACAGTTCGTTCTGCTCGTCCAGCGTACTTGGGTCTGGGGCGTAGAGGACGAGCTTGAGACACTTCAGGGGGAGGCCCGCTTTGATCCAGTGGCAAGCTGCGTCCACCAGCGCTTTAAGCACGTGGGCCATGGACTGACGCTGTAGAATAACAACAGAGTAAATGTGGGGTAATATTGCAGATGGGTCTCACTATTAATGTCTGAATAGAGGCAAGCTGCGTCCACCATTGTTTTCAGCACATGGACTGGCGCTGTAGAATATCAACAGAGTAAAATGTGAGGCAATATTGCGGATGGGTCCCAATAACTGTGACAAGCTGCATCCACCAGCGCTTTTAGCACGTGGGCCATGGACTGGCGCTGTAGAATATCAAACAGTGTAAATGTGATTTGTAAGGCTTTTCACCAAAAATAAATCTGGGTGGGTAGGGAAAGAGTTCAGGTCTAACGTCAGCAACTAGGCTATACAGCAGACAGGTCCCCAAAATTATCTGATAATGTTATTTATGTTACTATGTTTAGACTAATAAAATTTCATATGAATTAACATTAAATCAACATAAAATCAGCTTGAATTTGTGTCATACTATTACCATACAGATGAATGAATTAAACACAATTAGATATGAAGCAAAAATGAAAATAAAAATCGAAGCAAAGCATACCTGATTTCCTGTTGTAAGAAGGGGGGTAATCACTGTACTTTCATGATTGTTGAGAATCGGCATCATCGCTCGGAACATTTCAGACAGCTGAGCCGACAGAAGGTCTTGAATCGAAGAGCCCTCTGACTTTTTGAAACAATGGCTGCATTGGAAGCACAACATATGAAAAACACATCTGAATACATTATCGACTCATGGAAAAAAAGTAAAGCATGATGCAGATATCTCTAATCCCATGTAAAACCCTACAGTCACATATGTTAGGAATTGTCATTAACACTAAAATCCAATAATTTTTAAAATGATCATCACTTTACTGAAAAATATACTAATTTGTAAAATTAGCATTACTTTTCTGAAAAATCCCTTAATTTGTAAAATTGGCATCAATTCACTGAAAAATCCATTAATTTGTAAAATTGGCATCACTTCACTGAAAAATCCATTAATTTGTAAAACTGTCATCAATCACTGAAAAAATGAACTAATCTGTAAAATGGCATCACTTCACTGAAAAATTTATTCATTTGTAAAATAAGCATTACTTTTCTGAAAAATCCATTAATTAGTAAAATTGGCACCAATTCACTGAAAAATCCATTAATTTGTAAAATTGGCATCAATTCGCTGAAAAATCCATTAATTTGTAAAATTGGCATTACTTTACTAAAAAATGAATTAATTTATAAAATTGACATCACTTCGCTGCAAAATCTATTAATTTGTACAATTATCATCACTGATTACTTACAACTCAAAGCACACAAGCCTTTTGTAGGGAAGCCCAGGGGGCAGAGGTTCGGAAATCCAGCAGGAGAACATATTCCTCAGGTCTGCTTCTTTGTTCTTTGCGAGTTCACGGACGCTGATCCCCAGGTTGCGCTGCAAACTTCCAATCAAAGTTCCGGGAACTGGGGCGTAGTCGCCTGCCAGAAGATCAATGGAAAAAGATGACTGTAAAATATCAATAATCATGCTATGGACTGGGGCAGGGCCCAAGATAGCCCAATTGTAAAATGAGCGGCTTTAAATCCAAAGCTTTCATTTTTTATCACTTACTAGTAGAAAATACTTGCATTACAGAAACGAAATAATGCATGTTTTTCTGTACATAAATTTCAGAAAATGATTATTCAGGTGTAAATTGTTTGGGTTTTTCTGTGCATTTTTTTCTCTGAGTCCATATTCTTGAACAACTCTGCATCATAATAATAACACGAGTGAAATGTGTAATGGCCTCTTGATGAAGAGGTTGGAAAAGAAATGACATTTTACTTTCCAGTTCTTAAACTTTAGATTCTATTGTTTTTAGCCCAATTTAAGGGATTTTTTTTTTAAACATACGCAAAAATGGGAAAATCATACTAGACCATAATTTTGCTTCCTATCTTCATACAAGAAATTTTTTTAATTCTACACTTTTCCCTGGGGAGTACGCATTTAAGATATGATAAAGGATTATTCAGGAACAATTGTTTTCTATGATCATTTTCTTTCTGACACAATAGACCTACTTCAGAACTCACCAAAAAAGGCTGAGGTAAAGACGATGTCCACTTGATCTTCTGGCGGGAGTTGCGTGATATCCCCGACCCATAGCTGCACCTCTCGCTCCCCCATGGGGGTTGACAGCTTTATTCTGTCTTTCCTCTGCAGCGCCATTGTTAGCCTATAAAGCTATTATCAGCTCTATGTCTTCATGGGCTAAACTTTATGGTAATTGATGAAATACAATTTGGTTGGACCCATTTTTGGCAGTCTGAAATTTAAAAGAAAGCTGATATATTAATTCCTGCATTTAAACACTAGATTAATAGGATTTCATAAACAGAATATACAAAGAGTGTCTTCACGCACTATTTATAATGTTTCTTTCTCTATATTGTTTAAAGGTTTCTGTCCAAATTTTGCTATCTGCACCGTATGTATTTTTTCCGCCAAATTTCGGTATACACATTATCCAATTGTTTGGTCAAACTGTTAAATAAAATAAGCTCTCTCCTTATATAACATTTCCTAGGTTAAAGATCATTTTCTGTGTTCAGTAAAAATAATGGTGGTGATATAGCCTACAGTGTGTGCCGCTACATGTCCATTATTTAGACAGAAGTGCAATAGCATAATAGATCTATGGCAAAATTTGGACAGAAACACTATATACAATGCATATATAATCAGTTCAATATAAACAATTTACTCTTGCTGCTCATTCTGCTATGTGTCACAAACATTAGATAGTTTTAAGAGCATTCATTGCTCCTATCAGAAGAGACTGTTAAATCCTGAAAACCCCTGGCTAAAAATAACGTCTATCTGGCAGATGATAGATCTACATCTTGATTAGATCTTTAGGCTACAGCGTCTATATGCCATTAATTAAAGAAAATTATAGGTAAACTTACAAATAAATCTCAATTTATAAATCAATTGAGAGCCCTGTGTCTGTTGCCCTCTCACTGTTTAGATTGACAACCATAATAAATAATGTCTGTATTGATATCTGTAAGGGGAGTGCGCTCTTGAATACTTCGTCATGCATAGTGTTATGATCAAAAAGGGAGTGTACTCTCACCAACTAAAGACGTGTTGGTAAATCAAAACATTAGCTTAGCCTACTCAGGCTGGGGATCACAACGTTTAAGTTAACCTAGAATCTAGATCTAGATTTAGTGCCCATATTTGTACCACCTCAACTTCTAGAAATATGATGTAAGTTGAAAGAAAAAGCTTTCGTTTCTTAGAGTAATCCTCTTTCAAGTGGAAAAATAACATTCTCTAGGCGGCCCACTTATCGCAAGTTTCTTCTACAAGAGGAATAGAAAACCGATCTAGATCTCTAGATTAGACAGATACCCTGGCGCATGCGGCAATAGGGTAGGTAGATCTAGACCTAGGGCCTATTGTGCTTGAGTTTTGTTTCTAGTGGAGAGAGAGAGAGAGATGACAGCGTAGCCTGCCCGCCCACAGGCTAGGGACCACAAAACTCAAGGAGTGCCTAGAACTAGATATAGATCTAGAAATTAACTGCATGCAGTATGTAGATCTAAATCTAGAGATACCAGTACTTCATTATCTTTTCAACGAAAAAAAACAACAGGTAGAGATCTAAATTAAAAGTACCCTTTTGCTGACAAAACAAGGGGTCGGATTTAGCCAAGTAGCTGAGCTATCTTCTAGGTCCTAAGAAAGGTCCTTATAAGGAGAAGACCCAAGATCGGGAAGCCTGTGAATTGGCCTGCCAATAATACTGATGCCACCCACAGCTACGGAAAAATATTATGCAACTGCTAACTTAAAGCTCTGACCTCCTTGCCTCCAGTCTCAACTCTCAACTAGTTTTTGCATAGCTTCATCATAAATATTGGGTCTGACAGTGGCCTACCTTGTAAAATATTGTACACGATATAAGGCTTCAATTATGGTTCATACTGCAACCTCTGTACGTAGCTCTTTGTCATTAGATAAATCTTGACAATTGAAATCAAATTAATTCCTTTTTTCTTTTTCAGGATAATTTCACAAATTGAAGAGATTTGAACCCTAACCATGCCAGTGTCAGTGTGGGAAGTTAGCCGTGACTGGTGGTCACGTGTGGCGCAAAAGATGAAGCGGGCGGTAGTTTTTGTGGATTCCAGAATGGCTGAAATGTTACACTGGAGCGGGGGAATGGGGCTATTACTACAGGCTGGTGCTCTTGATGTGAGGGATTTTTCATCTTTTGAGGTGAGTAAAAGCATCAAATTTTGCCCCATTTTCAATAAAAATTTAATATTGTTATATCATTTTTTTACTCGAAATGAGTTATTTTTTTTCAAGTGTATTTGATGCTTCTGAACAGATTGTACTAAACTGAAAATGTCAAATTTCCCACTCTTGGTTGATTCACACTGGTTGCTATTTGTTGAAATTACAACACAAATTATTTTTTTAATGTGCACTGGTGTCACTAAGAGTTGAATATCAATTATTGACCCGCTCTTCACCCCCTAAAGTGGCCAGGCATGCCAACAGAAAATCCATTTTCATTTGTTAAATCACTACAAAAATAATTTACCAATGTACATTGGACTGACTTTTGAACTTCACTTCACTAGAGTGGCCTGAAGCATCAACGAAAAACTCATTTTGTTAAACCACTGCACAAATTGTGAATGTACACTGGACTGCCTTTTGAAAGTATCCATTATTGATCTTGTCTTCACAATATTTATTGTTACATTATTGATCTTGTCTTCACAATATTTATTATTACATTATTGTTCTTGTCTTCACAATATTTATTGTTAACTTATTGATCTTGTCTTCACAATATTTATTGTTACATTATTGATCTTGTCTTCACAATGTTTATTGTTAAATTATTGATCTTGTCTTCACAATATTTATTGTTACATTATTAATCTTGTCTTCACAATATTTATTATTACATTATTGATCTTGTCTTCACAATATTAATTGTTACATTATTGATCTTG
Source organism: Elysia chlorotica (assembly GCA_003991915.1). Lineage (NCBI taxonomy): Eukaryota > Metazoa > Mollusca > Gastropoda > Plakobranchidae > Elysia > Elysia chlorotica. The sequence goes on from RQTK01000530.1 coordinate 343,046, forward strand.
TCTTCACAATATTTATTATTACATTATTGATCTTGTCTTCACAATATTTATTATTACATTATTGATCTTGTCTTCACAATATTTATTATTACATTATTGATCTTGTCTTCACAATATTTATTATTACATTATTGATCTTGTCTTCACAATATTTATTATTACATTATTGATCTTGTCTTCACAATATTTATTATTACATTATTGATCTTGTCTTCACAATATTTATTATTACATTATTGATCTTGTCTTCACAATATTTATTATTACATTATTGATCTTGTCTTCACAATATTTATTATTACATTATTGATCTTGTCTTCACAATATTTATTATTACATTATTGATCTTGTCTTCACAATATTTATTATTACATTATTGATCTTGTCTTCACAATATTTATTATTACATTATTGATCTTGTCTTCACAATATTTATTATTACATTATTGATCTTGTCTTCACAATATTTATTATTACATTATTGATCTTGTCTTCACAATATTTATTATTACATTATTGATCTTGTCTTCACAATATTTATTATTACATTATTGATCTTGTCTTCACAATATTTATTATTACATTATTGATCTTGTCTTCACAATATTTATTATTACATTATTGATCTTGTCTTCACAATATTTATTATTACATTATTGATCTTGTCTTCACAATATTTATTATTACATTATTGATCTTGTCTTCACAATATTTATTATTACATTATTGATCTTGTCTTCACAATATTATTATTATTATTATTACTATTGTGTTATTATTATAAATATTTTAAGTTCTTTGTCACTATGGCAAAATCTTCTATTTTATTGAGCTATAGTATATTTATGGAAAAGATTGCTTGTCGACATTCAAATGATCCCCATCACTAGTTGCTGTCTTTGAAAGCATATTTGTTATCTTCCTATTATGACCAAATGCCTTACAATGTTTATTTGGGTAAATATGAATGTGGGTTATACTACTAAGTTTGAGTGATTAAATAGTTTGTCTGAATGATTGTTGTTATTATAATATTATTAGTTTTATTAGTATTAATATTATTATTATTATTATTATTATTATTATTATTATTATTATCATCATCATTATCATTATTATTATCATTATTATCACCATCTAACGCAGAACTACACTGCAGAAGTTGGCCACATGCCTGCGTTTGGTATAGAGGTTTGCCCTCACCTGTTCATTGCCCCGGCCTTCTCCAAGATGTATCCTTTGCTGTCCTGTGATGTGAAACAGGTGGCCTATCAGTACAACAGTGGTTCCCACACAGCACATGTGAGTTGACATAAAAAAAAAATCAATGCTCTCAATTTCTTTTTTTTTCTCTTTGTTTCATTTTAATTGTGAATAAATTATAGTCCAAGCAAATGGAAAGGATTGTATACTAAATCATATTTGCCGTGGTCTATATGTCTTTATGATATAATATATTTACGTTACATACAACATTTGTTCTTTTATATCTTTATGAATTCTAAGCTGTATTTCTTTAGGTTTCGATTTTTGTTGTGGCTTGATTTTAAATATACACACACTGTAGTATAATATTACTTTTAAGAAAATATGTATTATATAAAATGTATAATATTAATTTTTTGTGTTTTAATTAGTCTTATATATTTCTTTTTTTATGAAATTGTGTTTCTGTGTTTGTAAAGAGGACAACAATTTTCCTTAAAAGGGTAATAAAGCTGATCTTCTACTAATGCTTGTTCTGAATTGAAAATAATTTCTACCTTAATTGAAATACTTTTGCAAGCATTGTGTTTGTGTTACTAGACAAAGGGCATTGGAGTATTATCAAATATATTTCTTCATTTCAAATTGTGCCTTACACTTTTTTGTCTGAGCAGGAAGCAAACTCCATGGAGCGACTGTCAGATCTGGAAGTACCTCACCTGCCGCAAGCACTACAGGCTGAGATAAAGGTAGTAGTAGTAGTAGTATGTTAGAAGGGACAGCCACAAACCTAAGTGTAGCTGAGACCAACAGATAAGACAAATAGACAAAGACACATTTTTAGACTGATGACATGGACGGGTCATCAGTCTAAAAATCTGTCTTTGTCTATTTGTCTTATCTGTTGGTCTAGTTATAAAGAGTAAGGCTATGAAAAAAATAAAGTAAAGGAGAATATTTAATCATTTTCTTCTTTTGTTGCACTTTTGTTTGTTGAGTTTTTTGTCAACCAGAT
>RQTK01000531.1:0-18740 GCA_003991915.1 Elysia chlorotica
AAATAGACTAACTGGTTTTTGCCTGATCTAAGTAAAAACTTGTGTAGGACATAAAGCAGAAATAAGGAAACAAAACTAGGAGTAGGAAAAATTGCTCACGCCAAAATTGTAGCCCAGTGGCAGTATACAAACTGAAGGTTAACATCAATATATGTGAGGTGTAGAAAAAAGAAAATGCTGCATGTCATATCAATTAGCTATTCAGTTATAACAAAGAACCTACTGGATTATGTATGTATAAAAAGAAAGTGAAAAACTTGCATATTACTTTGGAACATTGCTCTATGAAACAAAAGAACATTGAGAATGTAGGAGAAACCTACCATTTTTTTGAGAAAGCAATATACAATTTTTAAATGTAACTTTCAAAAAATTACATTTATAATAAAAAAAAAACGATTAAATTAAACATTCAAATATATAAATTTTTTGTCTGTCACATTTTTTAAATATCTCTATAAATTTTTAATAACATCTCATATGCAATGGGAGAAAGAATATTTACAGCCTGGAAATGATCCTAACACTTTATATGGTAGAGGGGAAAAAATTCAATAGAGAAAGCTCTATCTTTTTGGGTTTAACGTCTCCTAGGTTACCCTTAGGGATCATTAAGAAAAAAGAATACAAATTTGAAGACTTTTTATGTAATTGATACCTCAGTACCAGTGAAGCTTAAATGCATTTTTGAAGGTCTACAAAGAAAGGCTTTCTGATTCTTACAAGTAAAAGCCAAGTTCTCTCCAAATTTTAAAATGTTTTCTGTGTCAGGTAAAATAACTCATTAATTAGATTTATATCTAACACATAATCTAGATCTAAATCTAGGCTTTGCATATTGATAGCAAAAAAAATTTTAAAGAGATTTAAGCAAAAAAAAAAAAAAAAAGATTTGCATATTTCTAACCTGTTGCTCTTATCACATCCACACTGGTTAGGAATAATATTTTAAATGTTAAAATTACAAAAGACATTATAAATAAACACAGGGAAAAGGGTGTTTTTTTTTAAAAAGAGGAATAAGACAGGCTGGGAATAATAATGTTTCTAACTTCTTCATAATCATGCTGTCCCTCAAAATAAAAAAGTGGGGGTCTTAAAAAAAAACTCCACATAGGTTAGATTGGAAATTAAAGAAAAACAAAACAGGCAAGGAATAAAATCAAATCACATCCAGGCTATACCTAAGGGGAAAAAAACAACAGGCTTGGAATTTATACTTTTTAGTACTAGTAGTGGGAATAATCGCAGCCTTTCATTTAATTTGTTTAAAACCAAACATAAAGGCTAGAAAAGAATTTAAGTGCTGCTAGCCTCCCATATAGCGTTTCTGTTTATTATTTTGATTGAAATATTATGCCAATTATAATGCGTACATAGCAAAGTTTTGACAATTTTATTTGGTGCTGAAATAGACTTAGCCTATAATTTTAAAAGGCACTCTTACACTTTAGAACAGTTTATTGGTACAGGCATCTTCAAATCTGATACATTTGGTGTCTTTTAAATCAATCTAGATCTTTAATTCTAGATCTAATTGGAGGATATAAGACTTATCCATGATTATTTTGTAAAAAATAATACTATAATTAACTATTACTTAGTATTTAAAAGCATTTCAAGTCCACAATTAGTGCTTTGTAAACTGTTTCTACCTTTAATGTCTCTTTCTCTCTCTCTTTTTCTCTTGATTTTCCACCATGATTTAACGAACTAGGCCTACAAGTACAAGTATCCTAACAAGACGTACAAGTAGCCTACTTATATCTAGACTAGACTCAGTCCAACCTAAATTTTTAAAAGGCACTCTTACACTTTAGAACAGTTTATTGGACACTTTAGAACAGTTTATTGGTACAGGCATCTTCAAATCTGATACATTTGGTGTCTTTTAAATCAATCTAGATCTTTAATTCTAATTAGAGGATATAAGACTTATCCATGATTATTTTGTAAAAAATAATATTATAATTAACTATTAGTATTAAGCCTTTAAAAATTAACCAATTATTCCAATATGATATTAAGCTGTTTGTACCAATAAACGTACCAATAAACGTCTCTTTTTCTCTTGATTTTCCACCATGGATCCCATTTAATAGCAAGTTTGAAATTGAACACACAAAATTTGTGGACATTGTAGGAAGGGCAAAACTAAATCATTACAGATGAATTTGAAATGTGCTGAAACTCAAAATTATGCTTTTGGAAATTAAAAATGTTTTCAAAAAGAGATACCTAGCCTAAAGAAAGCATTCAATTAGGACATCATTATATATATTTATATATATTATTTTTGTTTGTTTTCCCGTTTTTGCCTTTAAAATGGCTATTTCTAATCTTTTGTTTGGATATTTTTTTAGTCCTGACATAATTAACCCACATAATGCTCTTAGTTGTATTTACTCATCAATGAGTTTCTTAAACTAGGCTATGATTTGACAATTAACCAACCTTTCCAACAAAACGGTGACGTGATTGCTTTCGAATTGGGGCGCTAAAAAAAAAAAACATCAAAAAAATATTTTAAATTTTCTTGCGTAAACGTCAGATTTGTTTCTGTCAGAAAATTAGTATTTTTAGATTTCTGTCTTATAGGTGCATTTAAATGTCAGGTGGCTAAGAGTTTTATTTTTTTCAAGTTTCGGCTCAATATTCTCAAATGAGAAAATGTAGAGTGTTTGCATTTATAACCTGAATATTATGGCTATGTAAATCTTTAACACTTCACTAATGCATTGCACATTTTTATAGAATTGCTGTTCCCTGCTGAAAAGCCTATAGATACAGTATCAATTTTTGGCTTAGCTCCATTATAATAAGATTAGACTTATAAAATAATCATTGAATGTAATTTTTTTAGTCTTTACTTTGTTTTTTATCCCTACCTTTAATGATCTATTGCATTATTAAATGTTACTTGTAATGGAAGAGTATTCCTACATTAAATGGAAATTGAGACTTTATATCATATGATACTGAATATATACCTCATTAAGTGTTTTTAAAGAACACAAATATTTAGTTCTTTTTTACCATGCTATGTGTAACCAATGAATCTCTTATACAGGGCAAAGGAATTGAAAGATTTGTGATTGCACAGAAATCCCAGATACAAAAGATCATTTAATATATTATTATGGTAAGTGATGTCAAAACACAATCCATAGGAGGCAGTGTTTATTACATCCAAAAACTTTCTAGGATAATAAAATAATTGATGTTCTAAAACAAATTACTATTAAAGCATGTATAATGTAATTTTAAAAACAAAAGGAAAAAATGTTTGTTCTTAAAGAACAAAGCAAAACTGATTAGCGAACTTAGATTGGAGTTACAAAACAAAATTTTGTTCTGGATATGTCCACGCTGTCCACACACTTGGACAGGAGTTACTAAGAGACAGTGAAGTGGAGAGCAATACAAATTCCCCAGAGGATCACTTGTATTATTTTGCAATCATTTACTGGATACTTCTTAGAAAATAGTTGTGTACAACCAAGCTCCACTGATATAATCAAGACAAGAATATTGTATAATTATATTCATCACCTCTTGTGACAAACTATCATAAAAAAATAAACTGTATTATTTTTATGATTATTATTACAGTGTTTTTATATTGCATGTATTAATGTATTATTATTAATATTATTATTATTATTATTATTATTATTATTATTATTATTATTATTATTATTATTATTATTATTATTATTAATATTAATTAAGGTAAACACGTAAACATGTTTCATCAACAGGCACAGCAAAACAAAGATCTAGTTGGTGAAGCCTTTGAGCTGTTTGACAGTGATGGTGATGGTCACCTGCTGGTCAGCGAAGTTGCATCGGCCATCAGGGCTCTTGGACATGTCATGACAGATACAGACATTAAGAACATGCTGAAGAAGATTGGAGTTGAAGGTTACTGTATCGTTTGCATACTGTCGAACTAAATACATTAATACAGACATTAAGAACATGCTGAAGAAGATTGGAGTTGAAGGTTACTGTATCGTTTGCATACTGTCGAGCTAAATACATTTGTGTGTTGTTGAGTAGTTTGTACCTGTACATTAAACCCCTTTCTCTTTTATAGAACAAGAACGACTATTTCATCATTTCTGAAGGATATTACTTAAAATATGATTTTTTTTTTTATTACATGTCATGACAGATACAGACATTAAGAACATTCTGAAGAAGATTAGATTGGAAGGTTACTGTATTGTTTGCATACTGCAAAAAGAGACGTCTGTGTGATGTTGGGTATTTGGTACCTGCAACAATTCTTTAATCATTTCTCAAGGCGATTACTTGAAATATAATAATTTATCACGGCTGTTTTCTTCAACGCCGCAGGCAGGAATTTAGTTAAGGCGACAGTCTAGAACTGCCTTTCTTGTAGGAGACAATTAATATTAAGCGCACATTGAGGCGCGCAATAGTAATCACATGCAGGTAATTTGATCTGACAGGCGAGATCATTTTTATCAGGGAGTGTGCGTAGGAGTGTGTTATGTTGCTGCTTTGCATAGGAAAAAATTTCCGAAAAGCACATATTCAGTTACCTAACTCTAATCTTTAAGTTTAGTATCATTGAAAAGATCTTTTCCTACTGAAATGTTATCCTTTTTTTTTGTTTGCATGTGTATTGCAGATCAGAGGATAGCATTTATTTATACAGTATTGAAGAGAAATCTTCAATTTTTACTCTTTACTCAGTACAACTTTAGTGAATTCTGTGCTAGAAACTACATAGTTTGTCATTCTTAAGTCTTTGTGAATTTTTTTTTGTTATAATAATCAATGATTGTTCATCCCTTTTATCAGGACGAGGTGGAAGAGTTGACCTCAACCGCTTTAGGCAGATGCATTCATCCTTGCCAGCCCAGAATTACACCCGTCAACTTGAGGAAGCATTGCGTACAGTGGACAAAGAGGGGGGTGGATTTGTGCAGGTGAACAAAGAACAATTATATTACTGCATGTATTTGCCTTGATCCAATCTCATAGTTTGATTCTGAATCTTTACTCAAGTGAGAGTTGTGCCAAAAAGCAAGTGATGTATCGTTGTAAAGAAAAAAATGAGATCTATCTGACTAAACTTAAATCGTTCAGATTAAAAATAGACTAACTGGTTTTTGCCTGATCTAAGTCTACAAAGAAAGGCTTTCTGATTCTTACAAGTAAAACATTTTTAAAAGATTAAATTAGAATATTATTTTATTTATTTAAATTTAGAAAATGAAATACCTCCTTCATGTGGTTGTAAAATGGTCTGATTTTATGCAGCAGATCATGGCCAGAAGCTTCCCTTGCATTACAATCAGATGGTAAATAAAAACAGAGGGTAAACTTGAACGTCTCTCGGCACGCCCTGAGGGACAAATGTTGAGCGGAAGTCTGGATCCTTGTTCCAGTAGTGATGGGTCTTAGGCTTGTCCACTAGAGCAATGTGAATCATTGAGGCAAGGAAGTTGTACAGCTCCTTATTTGTTACGGCCTTCCATTTCTAAAATAATTGACCATTTGCATGTTCTTTCATGTGAATGATTTGCCTTGCATACCTGTTTGTTTCATGTTTGATGGACTTAATGAAGTCATCATAAATTTACAAAATAAAATAAAGAATCATTGGGCTCGGGATCATCCCCCATCTGAACCTGTACCCTGGCTTTCCTGTAAAGGATGGAATAATTGGAAGTCAGTCAGATATGACACCCGATCAGTCATAATGTCATGATCTAGATCAGAATGCTGGGTTAGATCAGCTTTCAGATGGTGCTTCTAAGGACTGTCTATCATCCTCCCTAACGTCTTGGGACTAAGACTGTGAGTCTGCTAATTGGCTTGGTGAGCTTCTAGAACTGGGTCTTGGTTCTGAGCTCAATACCTTCACCATTTTTAATCTGAAATATCATCATCTACATTCACCTCCATTAAAAGCAGAATGGTATCTTTATTGTCAGATCTATCTCAAATATAAGTTCAAGAGCTTCAATATCTGTAAATAGTCAGTTCGCCATTTTCAGTTTGATTATAGGTATAGGAAGAAATTCAAATAATATGAATTATTCTAGAACCGTCAAAGGGAAATAACCATATAATCAAAACCCTGTTTTGAATGTTTAAACTAACCTCTGTTGGGATAGTTGGATTACTTATGTGGTACACTGGTGTATGACATGATGTAAATGCTATTTTCAGATGACAGACACCCATGTGTCCAAAGAGTTTACTGTTGTGGTTGGCCATTCCATATTGTCGGTGCATCAGCATTTCTATTAAAAAAATCAACAGGCTGTGTGTTACAATAATTTTATTTCACACTGTATATAACCTTGCTTGAGACATAGGAAAGATTGAACTATGAGAGTGTTTTGCTTTTTTGACGGTCTGACAAAATAGTTTTATTAGAGCAAAAGCACTTATATATCGTGTGCCTAACGAAATATTGGACAAAAATTTATTTTCAGTGCATATTGAAAAATTTTGACAGATATTGAGACAAGAACATTATATAGAGTGCATATAAACACTCCCGTATGTAAAAGGGATTGATATGTCCAGCACTTTTGATACCCGGTACCATAGAGTGACATCTACTCTTAGATACAATCATTGAAAAAGTGGAACAGTGCTTTATTATGCGATAGACACCTCCTGAGTTACATTGCAAAATATCCCATAAACATACAGGGCACTTTTTTTAAAAATTAAATATGAAAATTAAATATTTGAAAACCCCAAGGCGATAGTTTGAGCTCTTCTTATTTATCTTGGAAAATGCTTTGTGAAAGGCACAAGAATGGAAAACACTTAAAAACCCTCACAGAAAAGTTGGCTTATGTGGATTTTACGTATTATGTTTGTATGAAATGCTTTGTCGATGTCAACGTAATAAAGTAAAACCTAGCTGAAATGAGATGTTCATACCAGCAATACAAAAGACTCACAAATATCAAAAGGAATATAAAAAAAACCATGATATGAGGACTGGTTTAACAGTGTCTAAAATTTATGCCAATAATTTGGAAAGAAAATCTTTCCACTTTTTTTTTTTTTCAATAGTAATATATATTGGATTGCACAGCTGTGCTTATCACATTAAAAAGCACTTTAATGCTTTCCGCATTTCAAACAGGATGAAAGAGGTTAGATTTTTATGGCTTATAAGTATTATAAATGTGGGTGGGTAGGCAAAGAGTTAATCCTACCTCAAGATAGCTTAAAATTACCTTAAAATGAAAAACCATAAAGTTGGTGCAACCCTATGAACCCTAGAGATCTTCGGCTCAGGTCACCTAGCTCTACTTGTTCTATAATTTCAGGGGCAAACCTAACTCTACTTTTTTTTCAGGGAAAGTATTGTGATTGGTCGCTGCTGTATGAAGCTGATGCTCTAACCTTAACACCGCCGCACCCTTTGGAGCATATTTATGTCAAGAAAAATTTTCTTTTTAATATTATTAAAAAAAACGTGTATAATTTATTTCAAAAGAAAAAATGCTATGATATGAATTAAAATTCTTTGAACAAATATTAAAAAAAGAAAATTTGTTTTCTCATGTTTGGACTGATGGATGGCAGGTGGGCCAGTAAAATCTAGCCCTGGATATGAAACAACCACGATCATCTATTCAACCATTATGTGACTCAAATGTTTTTCTTTTACCAAAAAAATTGCCATACAATATAACAATGTTAAAATATTACATTTTTGTTTCTTTTCAGGCATCGGAATTGAAACATTTGCTTACAAATATGGGAGACAGACTCTCTGACGATGACTTTAATGTTTTGCTGGAAGAACTGGATATTGACAGCAGTGGGAGAATTCAATTTAAAGGTAAGTGAAGAGTGGAAAGTTTGACACAGGGTTGTATATAGGGACTATCAAAGTAGATATACTAGGCTCTCTGTTAATCTAGTTTTTTTTTTTGGAAGGCAAATCTATTTTTAATTGGAAATTCCATCTACCTTTACCTTTGCCAAGACTATAAGCCTAAAATATACTAATCTAGTGATTAAATGTAACTGAGAGAGCCATGAACTAGATATAGAATATAAATGTTATTAATCACAACCTTTTTGAAATACTTGTTCTGGTCAAAAGTAACTTTTCTGCTTTCAGCTATAACATTTTTTTTCCCTTCATAGCGTTACTACACTATTTGCTCTCACCTCCTTGTTTTTTGGGGTTTTTGTTTTTTGGGGTATTATTTGTGTGTGTACCTCTTGTTTTCCCAGTAGTACTTTCATAAAACTCAACTTCTTCTTTGTGTATTCAACTACTGCAGCATTGCAATGTTTTTGGATTTTTTTTTTCTTACTCTCACTAGCAGCAGCACCACTCAAGGTGTTCTTCCTCATATGTTACTGTCTTTTCTAGAGCTTTACCATCATTTTATCATTATCTTAACAACACCATGGTGCATCCTGCTATCAACTGTGCGCTCTCACCACCAGTTTCTTACTCTTAAGGTTGCTTTCAACAGTTGAATCTACTGCTAGTCCTTTCATGTTTCTAGATGGATTTTGTTGATTTGATTTCAAGGCATATGCTGACATAAACACATTACATCTTCATGCATTTTACTTACTTCACTCTATTTATCTTGAGAAATTATATATACTCTTTTTTGGAAGAAGATAACATGAGCTCTAAAAATAATATTAATACAGTTAGGATATATGTGGAAACCCTGAGTAGTGGTTCCTGGCCCTTGTTTATGCTTTTGAGAAAGATGCTTATGCCTTCTTTGAATATTTGAGTAGGACAGTTATGTAATCATTGTATTCCATTGGTTGCATCAGTGTGGCATTTTTAATCATCAGATTTAGCTCTGTGATTTACAAAATTGAAGAAAATAAGATGTACAACAATTTATTCATTCCTTATTTGATTGGTATCAGAAATATTTTAAGTTAGAGATTGAAATTTTTTTGTCTTTTCTTTTTTTTCTTCCAGAATTTGTTCGTCTTCTGGCGTCAGGCAGATGATCTCAGGGACAATATCAAAGTTTAAAAAGAAAACATAAACCAAACATTCCATATGTATACCCTTAAAAAAAATGTTAATACTCTTTCACCCATGATTCAATTAGTGACTTTGGAAAACACTCTTGGTCATTTATCTAATTTATATCAATATATTTTTATATACATAAATATATATAGGCAAAAAATTTATTGAAAAGTGTATTGTCCCCTTTTTATTTTGCACTATATTTTTTAACTTACCACATTGTGTTTCTGTGATACAAATTATTAGTGTAGAGTTGTTTTTTGTCTTTGTTTTTTTTTTTAAGACAAAGCACAATCAATTTTGAACATATCAAAGTTAGAATTCTTTTTTTTTCTTTTTGCTTAAGACAAAGTATAGATTAGAAGCATGCAGTGTACAATAATCTGAAATGTACACAATTATTTATTTCAGAACTTTTAGAGTCCTGTAAGGTGCTTTGTGTGTTAAAACTTACATATAGTAAGGCTTTTGCCCATAGCAATGCAAAATATGTCACAAAACACATTATTAACTGGATCAAAGATGCACGAATCTCTGAGTCAATTTTCTATTATTGTCTCTGAATTTGTAAATGCGTTTCTGCCAATATGATGGACGGGAATATATATACACTGTTAGTAAATATTTTGCGCCAAGTGGAGAAGAGGGGCCTTTAACCTCTTTAACCAGTTCATTTATATCCTCAAACTTCATGCCTCATAGATGGCGCTTAGAGGCTGAATGAGCTGGCAGTTTAAATGTTCAAGGTTAGATCTATGATGGCCATTGGATTTGTTTTTGTGTTGGAATGCTATAGTGATTTTATTAAAAAGAGGTTTGTGCATCTTGTGGATAAATTAGAATTCAAACTTTTTATATCACAACCGGTTTTACATTGATTTTGGGACATCCCCCATAGCTGAAGAAAGGTTAAGTTTAAGAGTAATCCACTTTGTTTGAAGTTAAACTTGTCAGCAATGTGCCTTACTCAGTTCAATGCAAAAGATAACGCAAACTGTGTTTTGTATCTTTAGAAAGTCACCTATGTGTTCTTTTTAATCAATTTTTTTCTCTTATTTGGAAACAATTTGACATCCGCTTACAGAATAAAAGTGTATTTTGTATTCTGTGCTCAATCAAATTTTCTTTATCTGAAAAGCTTTTACAATTGTGAGTACCATGAGGACACAGTAATTGTGTTTAATAAAGACAGGGATATATCCTCAAAATACATTTTGTTACTGCATTTTACTGCCTTTGTTATGATAAAACCGAAACTTACGCTTTATTTTCATACTCTGTCAGTCTTACTTGCTTTGCTTATTGACGATTATAGACTGATGTGAATTAAGTATTATATTACCCATTTTTGTGTAGCACAACCTCATTTCATTCCTTACATTAAAAAGCTCTTTGTTTTGTTAGTATTCTTTGATTACTTGTTTGGAAAATATGCATTTTGAGTAGACTTAAACTTCACAAGTTTCATACAATAATATGTATAATTATATCTTTGAAAAAAGCAAATGTGGTGGTGTTAGCTTTGTTTATCCCAAAATAGTTGTACATGTACTTCCAAGCATACCTAGAGTATTCATTGTCGTCTCACCTTTAAGGCTTTATCTGTTTGAAATAAAATGCACAGACTAACCTTACAATGACATTTGAGTATCTTTCTTACTTTTGTTTTGAATAAACATATTATTTTTTTTATTTCACTATGACGAGACTATGAAATGACCAAAACAAACAAAAAAGAAACTGACAAGCATTTTGAAGAAAAAAAAGGCAAAGCAAAAAATGCATTCAGATACTGGTAAAAATTTAAAGGCTAGTGATGCCATTCTGATGAATTGTGTTCACTCATTTTTTTAAGTTTTCAAGTTGTAAGTAAAATAAGAAAAAGATCTTTTCCAATAATGTCTCTGATTTAAAAATCGAGGTTTTAAATCAGTTTTTGTGTGCTTTTCTATTCATAAAGGTCCAAGCATGTTTAAAAGATTTCTTTGTGTTTACTGATAGCCATGCCTGCTTGTAAGTTGCAGATGTGTGTTATTTACATATGATTTAGGTCTCAGTATCGAATGATACACAAACGTTGGCAGAAAAATAATTGATTAATTTTGCTTTAAGAAAGGAATATCGGCAATATGAACAGTTGGATATGTTTAACAAATATCAGCCTTGTGTCTATATAAGACAGTCTTTAAAAAGAAAATCTCACTAGACAAACAAAAAATCAAATGGTAGGAGTTTTATGGCGTCCAACAATTGGTTGAATACAACAATCTTTTTTCACATCATTGAAACGAGAATAGACAGTAACATTCGTAGGTGGGTTCAACCTCACAATATTTATCATATTAAAGGCTACCACACACACACACCCGACCACTGCTTACCATTGAATCATGTGATAGAGGCAGTGCTGTAGGCGCAGCATGTTCTAGGTTACTGAAACTAATAATATTAATAATAATGATGGTAGCTTGCAACTCGTCTCAAGAGACAAGATGTGAGCTTACCCCCTTTTAAGACCAGTTGTAATCTACCGCAATATGGCTCTTATGACCCTATGTCTATATCCCTGAACTATAACCAGACTTAGCTCAGAGCGTTTTACATTAAAAAAAATACTCTAACATATCGAATATCCATCCTACCCCCGCTTAAAAAAATGTATACATAAATGACTATAGATTATAATCGATAGACTCAGGCTGAATGAGCTGGCAGTTTAAATGTTCAAGGTTAGATCTATGATGGCCATTGGATTTGTTTTTGTGTTGGAATGCTATAGTGATTTTATTAAAAAGAGGTTTGTGCATCTTGTGGATAAATTAGAATTCAAACTTTTTATATCACAACTGGTTTTACATTGATTTTGGGACATCCCCCCATAGCTGAAACGTTAAATTTAAGAGTAATCCACTTTGTTTGAAGTTAAACTTGTCAGCAATGTGCCTTACTCAGTTCAATGCAAAAGATAGCGCAAACTGTGTTTTGTATCTTTAGAAAGTCACCTATGTGTTCTTTTAAGCAAATTTTTTTCATTATTTGGAAACAATTTTACTTCCAAACGTAACGAATAAAAGTGTATTTTGTATTCAGTGCTCTATCAAATTTTCTTTTTCTGAAAAGCATATACAATTTTGAGTCAATAGAGGATCATTGAGGACACAGGAATTGTGTTTAATGAAGACAAGGGTATATCCTCAAAAAAAAATTTTATTACTGCATTTACTGCCTTTGCTATGATAAAACCAAAACTTACGCTTTATTTTCATATTCTGCCACATTTATTTATGATGAATTAAGCCCAATTTCGTGGAAAACAACCTCATTTCATTTTGTACATTAAAAAGCTCTTTGTTTTGGTAGTATTCTTTGATTACTTGTTTGGAAAATATGCATTTTGAGTAGACTTAAACTTCACAAGTTTCATACAATAATATGTATAATTATATCTTTGAAAAAAGCAAATCTGGTGGTGTTGGCTTTGTTTATCCCAAAATAGTTGTACATGTACTTCCAAACATACCTAGAGTATTCATTGTCATCTCACCTTTAAGGCTTTATCTGTTTGAAATAAAATGAGCACAGACTAACCTTATGATGACATCTGAGTATCTTTCTTACTTTTGTTTTGAATAAACATATTTTTTTATTTCACTATGACGATACTATAAAATGACCAAAACAAACAAAAAAGAAACTGACAAGCATTTTGAAGAAAAAAAGGCAAAGCAAAAAATGCATTCAGATACTTGTAGAAAATTTAAAATGCTAATGACGCCATTGTGATTAATTGTGTTCATTAATTTTTTTTAAGTTTTCAGTTTGTAATTGAAATGGGAAAAAACTTTTCCAATTTCTCTGGTTTAAAAATTGAGGTTTAAAATCATTTTTTTTGTTTTGTTTTTGTTTTTTTGTTCAGCTTTTTTTTTATTCATAAAGGTTCTAAGCATAAAATAAAATATTTCTCTAAGTTTACTGATAGCCATAATCTGCTTGTGAGTGGCAGATGTGTAATTTTTAATGGTGATATAGGTCTGTAGACAGAAACAAAATATTTTATGATGAAGAAATTAAGAAATGACTATCACTTTTATAAGCAATAGGAACAGTTTGATAGGTTCAAAAAATATCAAAGTCTTGTGTCCATATAGACAGTCTTTAAAAAGAAACCTCACCAGACAACATTTTAAAACAAGAAAACAAATTATAGGAGTTTTATGGCGATCAACAATTGGTTGAATAAAACAACCTTTTTTTCACATCATTGAAACGAGAATAGACAGTAACATTCGTAGGTGGGTTCAACCTCACAATATTTAACATATTAAAGGCTACCACACAAACACACCCGACCACTGTTTACCATTGAATCATGTGATAGAGACAGTGCTGTAGGAGCAGCCTGTTATATGCTGCTGATAATAATAATATTAATAATAATGATGGTAGCTTGCAACTCGTCTTAAGAGACGAGATGTGAGCGCACCCTCTCATAAGACCAGTTGTAATCTACCGCAATATGGCACTTATGACCCTATGTCAATAGCCCTGAACTATAACCAGACTTAGGCTCAGAGCGTTTTACATTAAAATAAAAAATACTCGAACATATCGAATATCCATCCTACCCCCACAAAAAAATGTATACATAAATGATTATAGACTATAACCAGACTTAGGCTCAGAGCGTTTTACATTAAAATAAAAAATACTCGAACGTATCGAATATCTATCCTACCCCCGCAAAAAAATGTATACATAAATGATTATAGAGTATAATCGATAGACTCGAAATAATAGTAACACAAGTTCAATATAACAGTGCAATACTCAATGACTCCATAGAGCTACAACCATCATTTGTTTTTTAAATCAAAAGTTAAGTTTCGTGAAAGAAGAAAGAACAAAAACAGAATTAAATCTTGTTTTGACAAGAGTATTGGCAAGCAGTGCAGCTAATTTAGATGAATATAATTATCAAAACATGGTAAAGGCATTCACTTTACTTGAGGTTGAACCTTACAACCGTATAAATGGATTACTCCCAATCCCATTTAAAAAATTCACCAAAAAGTGTGCGTACCGGTACTGGTTTTCAATCAACCAATTTACGGTAGGTTATTACATGTTGTAGAAGTAGTGGTTAGTATACTTCCCATTCAAACATTTGGTTGTATCAGATAGCTGGGCAGAAATAAGTGAAAGCGTTGAATTTGATAAAATATTTAGAGAGAGAGAGAGAGAGAGGGAAGGGGAGGGGGAGGAGAGAGAGAGGGAGTGGGAGACACGTCCGATCTTTCAGCTGGCAGAATTCTCAGAACCTCGATCTCTCATCTATGGCTTTATCTTTTTACATTCTTTAGCATGTGTATATAACAGAATGCAATGTGTTGCCATAAAAATAAATACTACTATCGGTGTTTTTTGTTGTTGATTATATCCTAGTGAAAGCTTTACAAAGATTATCATTGCAGTTATATTAGTCCTAAATCTTTGATTGCAAGCGGGGTTTTTTTCTAGGTTATTTATGTTTCAGTTTTTAAAAACCTTTCAATGAGCTTTCCAAAACTAAAATGTTTAGATTATCACGACTCTTTCTCACCTAAATTAATCTGCCTGGAATCCACCTTTGCAGAATTTTCTATTAATGTCAGAAGTATTATAATTATTAATAGAAGAGATATGGAAAAGTAAAGAGAGTTTTAATCTTAATGCACGTAAGACACAACAGAAAAAGCAAGTCGTGTAACGTTACATAAGAACTGTATTTTTGAAGAAAGGGGGTTTTCACTAGATAGGACTTATGAAGATCGCGATTATTTTCCGGATGGGTCATGTTATAAGTCTTCTCATTTTCTTTTCAGTACGATATTACAGCTTGTTTGGTGCATTATTCTCAACTCCTATCGTATGAACCGATTTATTGCTCATTAATTTAATGTATTTTAATACATGCCTGCTCGTACTCCAGCTATAGTATTGGTGGGTGTTTTGATGTTTATTATTATGGACCTGACTTTCAACACTGCATACAATCTTTAATACAACTCGAGAAAAAGGAAGAGATCGGAAATTGACCTCAATGAAAAACGTCATTGTCACATCGCCAAGTCTGCCTGTCTGTTTGTCTCCCAGTCTCTGACTGTCTCTTTTTCTCTGTGTCTGTGTCTATTTGCCTCTCTCGGTCTCTGCGATTTCCTCTGCCTCTCTCTCTCTCTCTCTCTCTCTCTCTCTCTCTCTCTCTCTCTCTCTTTCTGTATCTTTCTCTGTTGTTCCCTCTGTCTCAGTCACTCTCCCACCCCCTCTCTCTCTCTCTCTCTTTCTCTCTCTCTCTCTCTCTCTCCTCATCCTACGCAATTTTCTCTGGAAACCCTGTTCCAGTGTTTCTCTACGCATTTTCTCTGGAAACCCTGTTCCAGTGTTTCTCCACCCTGGGAATCGATCGACCAGCGCTGGCCCCGAAACGGCATCTCGGTGGTGCGTGGCCCCAGCTGCCATCTCTGAGACTCCGGTCGCAATGACGTCAGAACACGCAGCCTAAAATCGATTTTCCTCATTGATCCGGAGGAGAGAGATAGCCAAAGAGAGGACTATTATAATATTATAATTCCCTCCGTGGCAGAACGTTGGATGCTGATAACAGAAACAACCTTTTGGGTAGACGTAGAAGCTTTTGGTAGGGCTAGTTTGACGATTACAGCTACACCTGCCTAACAAGAAAAAGCCTAATATTTAAAAAGGTAAGCATTACAAGTAGTTCTCGACAGGATGTTCAAGATCTAGTACACTGTAGAATCTTATGATTTTGTGATAGCTAAACGTCTTGTTAAATGGTTGTAGACATTTTGCTTCAGATCTGTGTTAGAAACACCAGCAGCCATGTTGATTTCTTTGGCTCTAATGAGTATAGTTATAATTGATATGCTTGAGATCTTTAATCGGTCGTGCAGTTTATGAATATAACATTATACAATATAGTATCTTTGTGAAATGTGTGTTCCTTTTACTCACATTTGCTGACTCTGTTACTGTCTGTATGTATGTCTGCCTTTCTCTTTTTTCTCTCTTTTCTCTTTTTTTTTCTCTATCTTTATTTCTCTCTATCTATTTCGCAAAAATAATTATCTACATTATTATTATCTATACATTTGTGTAAAAAGTGGAACCTAAATATTGACATCAATTGTTGTTTCTTTCATTTTTATGTTACCTGTCGTTCAATAAAGTTCAACCACATGACATTATATACTTTCACAATATAATTATAGTTATATATTTTGGGATGTTTCTGCTTCTAATATTTTTATCCTATTGTCTCTACCTATCTCATTTAATTTCCCTTTTATCTTTATTATCCCTATTTGCCTCCGCGCTCTTATTCAAGCACTAATCTTTCTCTTTTAATAAATACACATACTTTTTTTTTGCAAATTTTGAATAGCTTCCAAGCACACATTGTGAATCATTTATTTATAGTTATACTGTGAAAAAGACACATATCTCTTTATATTTATACTTTTATCTCTCTCTCTCTATTTTTATGTCTTTCTCTTTGATCATCCAGTTGACTCTCTACCCACTTTTAACTTTTTATTTTATTTTACATGTTCCTCTTTGAATATAAATAATAGATTCAGCCATCAACAACAACATCCAGTTGACTCTCTACCCACTTTTAACGTTTTTTTTTAAATTTTATATGTTCCTCTTTGAATATAAATAATAGACTCAGCCATCAACAACAGAAAATAAAAGAAACAAAGAAAAAGAAAAAAAAACCAACATGGTTCCACTTCTGAGCACCCTCGTCGCTGCCCTCCTACTGGTCTGCCCCGGCACTCGCGCAAACAGCTCGTACGAGCCGTACATCGATGCTGCGGAACTGTACAGGATGCAGCTTCTGGCCAACGCCTTCCAGTACCCTGGAGATAAACTTGGCGTGGACGGTCTTGGTGGAGGGGTGATGGATATGCCCTATGGTCTGATGGGGGATGGGCGAGCCAGTGACAGACTCGTGGACTTTGAGGATGAAACTGGCTCTGCATATTGGCCCGAGGAACTTGTGGCCGAACTTGCTGCTGCGACAGAAAACGGCGAAGGGGCAGACTCAGAAGAAGATGAAGAGGTCATGCAACCGGCACCGATTGAAATGGCAGAAGAAAAGGAAAAACAGATCGCAGAAGAGAAAGAGAAAGAGGAGAAGCCAGAGAAGTCACAAGACCTCAAGGATGCAACAAAACACAGTGGCGCTCAACTCAGGGATCAAGAACATTTAGAACACAGCGCTTTGCATGGATTCCAATCAGTTTCAGGTAATCATGTTTGAAAGCAGGCTTATCAAATGTCTGAGAGAAATTTTGAATATCTTATTAATGTTTTGCGAGGAAATGGAGGAGTGTAAGCCTCAAGGCTAAGAGGAAATAGAAAGTAAAAATAGGTAGTCAGATACATTTATTTGGTATCCGCTGCAACTACATTGTTTTGCTTTTCAATAACGTCCCATAGAGCCATGGTACATTGTACTTCAACCATTGCTCGCTTTTCATACGTTTTTAAGAACATTTAGAATCTATCGTATTTCATGCTTTGCTTTTATTTGATCCCCCTCAAACTTAATCTCCGATCTAGACTATGGCCATTGTTGAAAAAAAAACAACTAAACTAAAACGTTATGCTAAGCTTACGACTCGTCTTGAGATAAGCTTATTTTGGGAATAAAAAAGCTTACGACGAGCTGTAAGCTACCGGGACATTTTGCTTACGAACTTCAGTGTTTTTTCTGGGTTTTTTTGTATTTTGTTTAAAATATCCTAACAGTTTATAAATAGCTGTTAGCAGTAGTGTTAGTTTATAAAAGGAAGAGGATTTCTTCTTTACAAGCAGCAGAATCCTCTTTAAATAATCTTAGGTTTTAAAAAGCCGGTTATGCAATAATTATAATAACGCGAACGGAATATTCCACCGAAAGCCACATGAATGAACAAGACAAGGTTTAGGGTCTGGAGAGAATAACATCAAAAGTGTGTTCCATAAGAGCATGATTCCCAAAATACCGGCGTGCGAATGCTTTTGTCGTATAAAAATTAATTTATGAATTGACTTACAGCTTGTTTAAGAAATACGAATCTTACCAATGAAATTATCCTTTAGACACCACTATTCACTAATGCCACCTGTGAATCTTGGTCCAGTGCAGAATCAGTTCCGCGTTGGCATCAACATACAAGATCAGACCTATGTATCAACTTACTAAGTGGTTGATCGACCAATTTAATATATGTGATGAATAACAAAGACTTAAGGTCAACATATCCAAGTGCATCATTGTCTTTTGAGAATTGAAAAGTTGCACGGTGAAAGTCAATAATAATCAAAACATGACCAGCAATTTAATATTGTGCTTTTTTATTTCGTATGTGAAATTTACATTTAGATAAAATGTAAAAAAGAATATACATTACTTATAATCACCAATATATTCTTTGAATGCTATGGACACGAATGACAATTGTATAGGGTCTTAAATATCTTTGGCAGGAGGCACTGTGGATGGTCAGAACAAACAGATCAAAACAGACAAGGCTCTCCCAGCTTACTGCAACCCCCCTAATCCTTGCCCAGTGGGTAAAACTGGTAAGTCAATGGGCAGACAAGAGAGAGAGAGAGAGAGAGAGAGAGAGAGAGAGAGAGAGAGAGAGAGGTCGTTTAGGGT
>RQTK01000531.1:20356-44896 GCA_003991915.1 Elysia chlorotica
TCTCTCTCTCTGTCTCTCTGTCTCTCTGTCTGTCTGTCTCTCTCTCTCTCTCTCTCTCTCTCTCTCTCTCTCTCTTTCTCTTAGTCTTTTACACCATTTAACCATACCAAATATCTTAACATCATCTTTTAAAGAAAGGCTTTGCCATCAGAGAACAGTAAGTCGTATGTTACTATGACAATGTTCACATCCCAGTGGCACACCTTTAGCCTTTCCTTCGAACCTCCTTCTATTTTTCTATTTTCTCCATCTCCAGGAGAACAAGAGGTTTACTTTGGTGGCCAAGAAATCGCCCCATCTTATTCGCAAACGAGTAAGTCACCGAAGTGGCAACCATTATTCCCAAATACTCAAACTGCACTGCACCTAAAATGCAAACTTTTTGTGTTTTACTGTGTTGCTTCTTATGTTTTATAAAAGCATCGCTTTCTGTGAAGAATTATTTAGTGGCGTAAAAAACGATTCACCCGAAACAGGCATCATTTCCAATTTTTTTTTCTACCTTTCTTTTCTATCAACACCAAACCTCACCGTTTGTATTATCATACAGCGCGCGGATCGCAAAACGTCGAAAAGTTTGTAAAAAGTGGAGACAAAGTAGTATTTGGTGACGCTTTTCGAACTCACCGCTTATATAATCAAATAGAACAAACGATAAATCAAACTAGTTTTTTTTTTAATACGAGGCATACAAAACACGAGTAAATAAAAAAGTAACCCAACGTCAAGAACGATATTTAAATTTGAATCGTATATTTTGCTTCATTTTACCCAACTAACCAACGGCTGAGGCTTTTTTTAGTATAATTATAGGGAAGCTGCCTGATACAATAATATTCATGATGTACCCTAGAACATTTTTATCCGCGTGTCTTAGGTACACCAAGCATTCTAGGCTCTGATATACGAGACACTAAATTGATTTTCAAATAGTTTTTTTTTTCGGATTAGTGCATTTTAGGCAGGAGAAAATACTTTCAGGAAAGAAAAAAAATGGAGAGACTAATGACACATACACACAAACTTTTGATAGAGGGTGTTGTCATAAAGTAGGTTGTGCACTGTACAGGATAAACCATGGGATATGATTGGTTATTGGGTCCTTGGAATATAAACGCACCTTATCAAACATTTTTTCGAATCGTCTACTTACAACCTTTTACCATAGGTATAAAATGGTAGGCCTCACCACAACATCACCGGCACGCTATTTGCTCCTTGTTTTTAAATTTTGTTTGTTTTGTTTCAGTTTATTATTCCAACAAGGACAATATTCGTACTTTTTTGCAAGATTTATTTCATGTTTTCGTTTTTGCTTTTTTCGTTGTAAAAGAATAATTATTGAACAGCAGCTTCTGTGCTATTTTTTAGTTTCTCTTTTCCTTTATCTTATTAAAGATGAGTATACGAGAGAAAAAGACGGATCCAAGAAGGGATAACGAGAGAGATACAAAATGGGGAGACAGAGAGAGAGAGGGAGAGAGAGAGAGAGAGAGAGAGAGAGAGAGAGAGAGAGAGAGAGAGAGAGAGAGATATTCGATCATGTTTATAAAATAAAGACTAGGAGCACAGAGTTCAGAGAGGCAAGAGATTTAGACGCACTGCATGCTTATCATGTTTTTTTGCTGCCATAGTTAGGTGCTTAAATCAATTTTCTCTACGTGCATAGTACCATAGATCCATTTTATTCAATGCACGTCCTTCAGATATGGTTTTTCTACCAATTTATTTTAACCAGGCTCTCTTACTCTTTTATGTAGTTTTAATTCAAACTGCATTAATCATAAACTTTGTACCTGATAAAGTGTGTGGATAAATGATAATCACCATTTTTCTTTTCAGAATCAATAAACATTCTGTTGTGTAAAAATATTTTAATATGAAAAAAATGAAACATCTTATTCTTCCCTACCTTTTAAAATGATATTTAATTTGTTAGAATTGGATAACACTCAGGGAACTGCAGATTTATCAACATGGAAATCATAATGTTTCTGTTTTGTTGCATTGTTCCTGTATTGGTTGTTTGATTGATTTATTGAATAGTTTTTTTTTCCTGATAAAAAGGAGTGAAGGTATTCTTTAGCCTATATTTCTTTCCTTGTTAACTTTAAGAGCCATCATTACGTATGCAACAAATTTGTGTCATACTTTAAAACCACATTTACTTTAACTCTGGGTTTTTGTAGTTCTGTACGCTTTCTTGAATTTCCACTTTTGCTTTATTTTACCTGATTTTAATTTTCAGTCTGAGGTGCCTGACTCTCGCAACCCTTACCTTGAGGGTGACAAGATCAACATTGCTGCCAAGAAGGATCCAAATTTGGCCAAGAATTCCATGTACCGCTGGAGAACTGTATAAATACATGGAAGGGCCTGTTTTATTGCCAGGGTGTCATGGGTTTTTATCTCTTGCTTCATTTGAGCAAAACTCTGAGGTTGTGGAACAATGTTTTGTATTAATGTGGAGACAGATAACAAAAATAAAACACTAATAAGGACACATTTTTAGGTATACTGGTTTTATTTTCAGCTATTTCATAATTTGCCTAATTTTTTTTGTAATGACAAAAAGAAAATATTAATGATTGAAAGGGATTTTCTTCGTCTCATTTTTTTCAGTAAAACTGAATTTTAGAATCCCTAAAATATATAAATAAAGATAAACTAATATTTGAATGGGAATTACGTTAAAAGTAAAATCATGATGCCCTGAGAGCTATGTTGTTTCGTGTTGAATATCGTACTTTGTGATATCTCTTCTTTCGTTCACAGTCACTCAAAATGAAATAAGAGGATTTTGAAATTATCTTTGGTATTAACGCGTTGATGCACCCATCGCATGTATAATTTGAGTCTCCTGGAAGCAACTAACAAAATCGCAATCAATTGCATGTAGCTCAACAAAAAATTTTTTCAATGCAAAATTTAAAAGTTTGAAAAATGTAGCGTGCTACACGAGTATTAACATTAATTATAATCTTAACAAAATTAATTTTTCGGCTTTTCAAACTACCATGAAGCATATTACACAGAATCAATGCACTGACAACATAAACATAATATACTGAAATAGAAAAAAAAATAGAAAAAATGAAATGTTATCAACTATATTTCTTCATTTTTATGGAAAAAAATTCTCTTTAACTGTGATAGATCAGTTATTGAATAGAAATATACTGTAGAGTTTAATTCTCTTGAATCAATAATACATCTTAATAATCCTAAACAAACATAACCAAACACTAAACTAAAATTTCAAAGCGAATGTAGTACAGTATCTTTTATATTTTGGCATGCACTAAAATTGCTCTTTGTCTGGAAGAATAAAAAGAAAACCAGTACTACACCCACATCATGTTTGTACATTTTACATAACCTGACTACATACTGTGATCGTAGAAATCTAATTTTAATCCATGTAACAATACGTTTGCGGTCATATCTACTTAACTCTTGTGAAAATATGAAAATAAATCATTGATTGTGAAAACTGAAGTTTTGTCCCTTCATGTAAATTATAGTCTGAGTATGTGAGTGAAATACCATTGTAGTTTTTAGTTTAATGCACGCACCAGTACTATTGCATTTACACAAAACGAAAGAATTAGGATGATTGAGCGATTTTCCGAGTTTGGTTTTGCTTCCTGGTTTATTTTTCTTATGTTTACTGCTTTTATTTTTTTAACGTATGAGAGTCTTTTGTTGATTCCTAGTTTTGTTATGAGCTAGAAAAACAAAAATTTTCAATGATCTCAAATTGTATCATAGCTCTCTGTCTTTCTATATTTTGATTATTTATTGATTCACTATGGTCATGTAGGAATTCGCACGAAAAAAGCATAAAGTTAAAATAAAATAACATACAAATGGTAAATTATGACTTTTTACTTTTTTTAAAGTCGACATAAGTCATTAGTTGAATATTGTGTGTCACTTTCTTTAAAAAATGTCGGTGAAGATTTTCAATATCTTTGTCTTTTGTTTACATTGACTTTATTTCGCCTCACATTTTGTAAGTGACATTCTTGCTTGTTTAACTGAACCAACCATGGCTTAAAAGACATGGAAATGTAAACTGCGAAAGTAAACACTTAATAATTTTCAGCATCATCTGATACACTTTTTTATATCAATGAGTTTTTTTTTAATTGCGTCGCAGTATTTATAAATATTATTTGGTTAACAGTCATTTTAATTACAATTTGAACAGAAATAATTGGTGATTCTGAGAGAACTTTTCTTAGTTCATATTGATCTAGTATTACAGTTTAAGCCCTGGAAGTTGATAAAGTTAATCTAGGTATAGTCCAACTTTGTTTAGGAATGTTTTCTGGGCTTTCATTTTGATATACAAGGCGGGCTGGAACAAAATAAGCCTCTTTAAGTCAAAGCAGCGACAGTGTAATTATTAATTTGACAAGCACTCTCTTAACCTGTAGATCTTAGCCTGTAGCTGAGTCCCCAGCTGGACTAGAGCGCCAAGGTCAAGGGATAAAGGCTCACTAATAAACAGCATCATCGGGAGTGGAACATTGTGATTGTTTAATAGATTAGCACAAGTACATGCAAAATGGAAATTTAAAAAAAATCTATTACATTCGGCTAGACACTTTCACAATATTTCACTTCTTATGCAAAAATCAAAGTCAACTGTTCCAAATTAAAATTGACCTTGACAGCACCAAACATTAAAAGATTTTTTAATCATACTGAGTAATGACAACACTTTTTTTTTATCTTATAACGTGAGAGTCATTGAAGCCAATTGATGGAAACGCCTTTCTTCTTTTTACTAAGCTGGAATTCCTTTCTGGTCATGAGCTTCCATTTCTGTGCCATGGATGATAAAGAACAGGCCGTGAGCACCACGTTATGTCTTGCCGACTCGGCGTGCAGACACAAGCCTGACTTTTTATGAACAAGGCGGTGATTCTGGGGACGTACATACTTATTAGAGAGCTGTATAAAAACTTCTCAAATTGAAGCTCTGAAATTTACCTGCAATATTTATTTGCTGTGATACTATAACGTTAAAAACGTCTGACAACACCCACCCACACAAGGTTTAAAAAAGAAGTATCCCACGAGAGAGTAAAAAAAAAACCCTAATTAGGTTTTCTTTACCTCTTCATTCACAAAAGGGTTACTCATATCCCAGCGTAGATTGCCATGTTTTTTAGGAGCAAAACAATATCAAAACCATGTGTCTGTATTTAAAGGGAAAAGGATTGATAGATAATTTAAATTAACTTCTATAAAAGAGAGAAAAAAACACTCCTTTGTTCTATTAAGTATAAAATACGTTTGTAATTTCCCAAGTGCAACTTTCTTTTCAGAGGCTATCGGTGATGTTGGCACTCTAACATTAACAACGTCAAAATTTCCATTCATCCTTACCTGGTCATAAATGAATTGAAAGTGCACATCTTTGTTCTGTTTATGTATTTTAAAGATTCCCAGAAGTGGCGTTTGTCTGTTCAAATCTCTCATGCGGACTCCAATGGCTCGATCTCCAGATTCCAAGTTACCTTTGGATGTCAGCTGCCATATCTAGTCCGAGACAAGCGATACAATTTTAATGTTAGAAGAGCGATTTTTCAATGAAAAGAAAACGTTGTTGTGTGATATTATTCAATACCTCTGATTGTAAAGAGTAAGTAGCTTTAGATGCCCTACTAGCCTTAAATTTAGATGCTAAGATAAACATGCGACTAAATTTTCTTCCTCTTTGTAATCAATGCTACTGTGGTTGAATGAATACTATGTAAGTAAATGTAGACACCCGGCTTAACTGTTAACTTAATTTAGATGCCACGAAATATGCTTTCTCATTGCTCATGATAAGATTAACCTTAATTAATGTAACGCAGTCTAAGTAGTTTAAAAATGGAACGTTATAAAATTATATATATTTTTTTTTCTTTACTTTGTATAAGTTTATTTCCTTTTCTTCAATCTTTTTATTATCATTTTATTATTTTATTCCTTTCGTGTTTTCTCTCTGTTTTGACACGCGCTTTGTTATAAAAACGTTACATATCAGGTAATCCCTTTGCTTTTGATGATATAGCATATACATCTTGAAAAATAATTTGCCTTTTGAACAACTCTTTAGTATTAAGGACTTTCTTGCTCCTTAAAACCCATAATTAATGTAATAAAATTTCATTTAAAAACATTTTCGTCACATAAGTAAATGCAATGTACTCTACAAAACTGATCCTAAAGTGAAGGTTCATAAATCTACTAAAAGAGTAAAATCATTGCTTATTGCACAAGATATTAATCATTATTTTGTAATTTACCAATATTTATTCAAAGCTACCTGGTAAATATGCCTAGAATTGCATTTTTTCAGCCGAACATTTTGATCATCTGATCTGTCGATACACAGTGAACCGGCGAGACTAACTATCTGGAGGAAACGGGAACCGGTTATAAAATTGGGGAAAAAGTAATACGTAGATTCAAATAGTTCACATACTGTTACTTAGCTTAATAGGAAGAGTGAACGAGTATGGTTAAAGACAGATACAAATGCAGACTGTAAAATGAAGAACACTGCTAGACAGTGTAAAATATTATGAAAGGCACTAAGAAAGACACCAAGGAGGCAGGCGTATAAAGTATTCTCTGCATGTTTAAAAAAAAGAAAACTTCATAAAAAAAATACTACGAAAGACAGGTAGCAAGATGCAAACATTCCCAAACCAAAAATATTCATGATAAAGAATTAAATATTAAAAGTAATTTCATGCGCTTAAGTTGACGAAACAAAACAAAACATCCAGCGAAACGCAATGAAAATTAGCATTTATTTTAGGCACTTATTTCTCACCTTGTTCTAAAGTATTGATACTGAAAAACAAAATGAAGACTCTATTTAACAACAGAACGAAAATCGTTCAGGACTAATACACGTAGATACTTGGGAGGACAAAACACTAGTTTGCCGAAATAATTATTTTATATAATGCAGAGAAAAATGTGCTTATCAACCAGATTGCGAATATTGACAAATACTTTTTAAAAATATAAAGATTTAAAAACTCTTTCAATTGATCTATTAATAAAAACTCACTGGACCAGAGTAAATTCCCTGTAGATCCATGTCGATTTTCAGCTCAGGAAAGATGTTATCCAGATACCAAGAAAAGTTATGGCACTTTAGCGACTCTCTCATGTGTACGCGAGTGCTGACATCGCCAAAGTCCTTCTGAAATACAGAAATAATAAGATAAGTAGTGTTTCCTAGCGTCCAACGCCAGCACTATAAATATAAGCTATATTGTGGACGGGCCGCAAGACTAACGTCTCACACGTGTACGTGCTACCACACAATGACAGTGCGGGGATACCACGACTCTTTCTAAGTCGATCACATTGAACTGACACCGATCCAGTCAGTAGTGGACTGAGATGTCATAATTATGGTCCCAGTTATGTACGCTTAGGTAGTGGACAATATAGCCCCGCGCAAAAAGCCTTACAAGCAAAATGGGAAGAAGAGGGCAAGGCCGAACCTTAGAACTGACATGACGACTTAAAAGAATGGACAGGAACCCAGCTACATGCGAACCTCGCTCGCGCAGAATCGTTTGGAATGGAAACACATTCAGGAAGGCACAAGGAAAAAAACAACAAAACACAGAGAACATTATCTCAAATTTTCTTACTTTATATGATTACATTATTTTACGATTGTCGTTTTTTAAATATTTAAATTCTTTGTTCTCTCCAACTCTCTCTCTCTCTCTCTCTCTCTCTCTCTCTCTCTCTCTCTCTCTCTCTCTCTCTCTCCCTTCCTCTGTCTCCCTCCTTTAAAAATATACATAATTATTAATATTTTTTTACCTACAATCCTGAACACGATTTCACACAGGACAACTCACAATATTGTAGGCGATTTTCTCATAAAAGAAGTGTTTGAACTGATCCATCCAGACCTCGGCGACTCGAACACTGTTTCTGATGCTCGGGTTTCTTTTCGTGTCCCTCATAGCTGGATTCACATCTCTAAACACATGACCAACGTGCGAGCAAGATACCTGGAGCAGCCTTCCTCCGCACATCCAGGTCTGCAAAGTGTTTGGACATTGTCCATGTCAATTATTACATCTTTTGTTTAATTTTGTAAACATAGAAGAGAATGGCAACCATAAATTTACTATATTGTTAGAAAAAAATGAATGCTGATTTGAAGAATAATCTATTTTTTAATACAAAATTACATAGCTGGTCAAAAGAGTTACCTAATTTTAGCTTATGATTGTCAAAATTTTGTTGTGACCAATATTCAAAGGGAGAAAACTCTTATAATACAAAAAGTTTTTATGACAAACGTCTAGGAGTTTCTAACTGACTTTACTTGAGATCTGTCTGGGCGTCCTAACTTTCTCCGACCTGATTTGGAAAGGCACACGCCATATAAATTACAATGGCAACAATAGGTATGAAATCCCGGCAGAGCTACATAGCAGTGTTCAGTGAATAACCCCATAAATGAAAGTGTTAGCGTGTAGAGCATTGCTTTTCCTTTAATTATATGCACTATCAATGTCATTCTTTTTTTCATTATTATCAAAGAAAATGTTCAGAAAAGGACCCCATTCTTAAACTATTTTCAACCCTGGGCTAATGGAGGCGTCGTAGGTTTCTCCCTGTTTCATTTTTGTTGTTTTGTCTAAGTTTTTATGCACAAATCTGGATGCAAACCTTCAATCTTTTTTTTACACAACACCATCTAGCCAACTAAGCTCCGATCAGAGCATTGCTATCCTTTTCAAAAAGAGAACGAGAGTGAGGAAGAGATAGTGTGTGTACGTGTGAGAGAGAGAGAGAGAGGGGGGCAGAGACAAACACAGAGAAATAGAGTCAGAGACATAGAGACAGAGAAGAAAGGTTTAGTAGTGTGTCTATTATGACATTACAATTCAAATCACCTTAAATGACATCTCAATATTTTCTCCTCCCCACAACTCTAAACCTGGGTCGTATTGGCCCAATTCTGAAAACCATTTCCGTGACACTGCATACAGTCCGCCTGGCATTGTTGGAGAACTGCAGAAGGAAAAATTAGTCATTTTCCGCATATATTTTTTTTTGTTTCAAAAAATTAAAAGGGTTCTTTTTTTTCTTTGCAAAAAGCGTTAGTCTACTTTAACTTGATGATCAAAGAACAGAGCAAGTTACACGCAACAAAGAGGTATGTATTATAAAGTTTGTGGAGTCAATATCCTTTAAATTTAAACTCTTATAGTTATGCAATGAATTATTGAGAAAAGCATACAATGAAATGTGGTTATTTTTCTTTAAAACTTATTCTCGTGAGAGACTTATTGGAAGGATCACATCCCTAATATCATTGAAAGATCAATTTAACACACCGAACGTTGGCTTCTGGTTCCGTCGCTGCCAGACTTCTTGAACCGAGCCAAGCAAAGTTCATTGTTTTAATATTTAATCCTCCAACGAGTGTCGGTGTTTTGCTCTCCACCAAACGGAATGTCTTCTTATGTATAATATCTATCACAGGGAACGTAACAGTTCTGTAGTCAGACACTATAGGGGCTACGAGATGCTCCAGCCATCCTGCAGACGGTAAGGGAAAAGTTATTAACGTTGTAGACACGTTTAAACTTCATATGGCGTTCTACTACAATTAAACAAGTAAAAATGATTACATTTGAGCGCAATTTATCATAGTATTATTGCTTGTACATCTGAAGAGTTTATGTTTTTTTATCTACTGATTTTGTAAACAATATTAATCTCTCAAACTGAAAAATCACACGTAGTGCCCAAATAATGTGACACACCTGTATGTTACATAATTCTGAATTGAAGAACAGCGACATAATCTTACTCTTTTCTATTTAAAAAAAAACAATTATTAGTTTAATCAATGATAAAATATATTAGAAAAGAAGACAGGATTAAACTTCCAGTAGACAAACTAAGTGCAATATACACATCACATTTTGTGTAAAGTTAACGAACTGCGCTGTATCTTAAACTTGCTGAATATGATTACCTGTCTAAAAAGAAATTCAAATTGGGAGGTTTCATTTTAGAGCCTATAGCCTTCTACAATATAAACAACACCTAACCGATTGCATAATCACTGTAGATTCACAAAATGAAACTAGTTCCTGATAATTTCAAAACAGGTTTGAAAAAAACACCTTTACAAAAATGTACAGTACTGACAATTTGAGAAAATATTTCTGTCATTATAGTTATATCACAAACAATATCAAGAAACCCAAAAGTAGTTTTAGATGATGATGACGCGTAGATCTTGTATAAAACGAAAATCTAAATTAAACCAAAAAAAACTCAACTCCCGAAAAAAAGGGAGATTGCCCCAGTGGAAAAAGAATAAATTAAAAACGACCACGTTACATCAAATTGAAGAATAATGTGAGAAAAGTATTTGTGAACTTGCTTTTAGTTGCCTTTTTTGGTTTCACTTTTTGTGATTATAAAGTAAAACAAAAATTCAAACAAATGTGGACTTTTTTCTGGGCCAAAAACATTTAAAATATTATGCATAAAGGAACACATACAACACAGTCAGTGTAACAGCTTTCAGCAGTCAAAGCGCCTTGAGATTGGATTACACACTTTATCAGCTGCTGTTTGATCGACACTTGGGGTTGTAAGTACTACTACAAAAGCTTAATATGACTCGTCGTAACAATATACAAATAAGACAGCTTACGACGAGTCGTTAGCTACCGCGACGTTGTACTTACGGTTCTTGGCAGTGAGAATGAAGCAGCCAGTTTGGAAATTACAATATTATTATTGCCACGTAAATTTGTAAAGAAAATAGATATAGACACGCTCAAGAAAAATTTAAATTAATATATAAGCGTACATCAGAAATGTTACTAAATACACTGTACGAATTAAAAAGCAAACAAAATGAAATAGTATTCCCATCAAATGAATTGGAAAAACATAAAATCGCCATCAATCTAAAAATGGGGGAATGAATTCAACCTAGTTGTCATTATGAACAGAATTGTATTTAGACCAAAATCACGACAGTGGACGAAAAAACAGCGTGTGCAAAATGTCATTCAAGCTACACGCCTTTATACTACAGTGAAACATAAAATGTGACCAAGCATTTATATTTTTAAAAAAAAAAGCAATCGCACAACGTCATTAGGTGTACATTTACCTGGAAAGCATTCAATGTGAGAGTCAAGAAAAACAACGACGTCCCCTGTGGAATACTCAAAGATAGCGTTCCTGGCCCGGATTAATCCGAGTCTTTCTGTAGCCCTCAGTAGACGCACTTTCTCCAGAGTCTGAACATAAGACGCTAGTGGGTCTCCCAAATAAGCTACAAGTGAAAAAAAAGAAAGGAACATAGAATACTCGCCAATGTGGTTAGAATAATTATACCAAATAAAAATATTAGTGTCAAGTAAATAGGTAGCGCAGGGGTATAACGATCAAGCTTTTTAAAGTTGTTCCTCATTTAATTATATATTTTTGTTCCCTTCAAGGAAAAGATAAAACTTTTTTTTTTGTTTCGATGTATACGCTTTTTTTCTTATTTAAACCACTTCCCTCATTAATGTATTCATTTATTGTGTTTCGTTTATAGATTCTAATTACGCATTTGCTCAATTTTGTGTCATACATTTTGTGGTACACTTGAATCCATTGTCAGCAAACCATTTGGCAACGGCAACTTTGCCTGAAACCCTAAATTAATGCTCCACAGGTAAAAATTATTTCTTGTTGAGCACTCTAAATAATAATAATGCCGTTTCCGTAAATAATTTATAATACGATTTTCTGATAGAACCCTGAGAGATTGGCGTTTTGCATAAAATTGATTATTTTTGAACATATTAAAATGTGAAATATATATCCTCCCTAAAATCCGCACGCACGTAGGTTTGAGAAGTCATCGAGCAGGACGAGCTCAGCGAGAGCGTGTGGCGGACTCCGGTCCAGGATGCTATGGATGGTCCTCAGCAGTGTGCTCCACGCCTCGTTGTAAAACACGACCAGGACGGAGACTTTAGGCAGCGCCGGGAACCTTTGGGCCTTGCACCTGTCGTTGCGGGGTGATTGTTAAAGACGTGCGAGATGATTAACATTAAATTATATTTTTTTTTCATAGTTCAGTGTAACTATTTTCTTATCCCCCCCCCCCCCCCGACATAAACCCCCCCGCTAGCAATTATTTCAAAGAAAATTTTTTTTTTTCCCCTCCCCCCCCCCCCCCGGGACATAAATAATTTTTAAACAAATAAGAAAGTTTACAGTTTTCTTAGTTAAACTTAAAAAATATATTGTGCTCGGGTACATCATTAATTTTCATTTACCTTAAAACTTTTCATGATATAAATTTAAAAAGATTATGGCACCTTAAAATCTAATGATAATATACAGTGGTCGAATTACGATGTTCTTAGAAAGTCCACTATAACACCTTTTATGACATTGATTAAAAAAAAAGGGGGGGGAGAACGTAAAAGCTAAACATACGAGCGGGATCAAAATATCATAGATCAAAATATTATATTATTTTTATAAATGTGGGAAAAATGAAAAATTATAAATTCCAGCGCTCACTGAGGCAGTCTCTCATCTCGGAGTTTGCGATGCACTGAAATTTTGTCACTCGTCCAGGCGTCAAAGGCATGGCGATCAAAATCCTGTGCTTTTTTAAGTTTTTGTTTCTGTGACAAATACATCGTCGGGGAATTGTAGCTTTGTCCAAACTCACCTGGGGTTAAGAAGATAGACAAAATTGAATTTGATTTGAAAATCTCTTCAAGTATTAAGAGTATATATATAAAATAGCAAATGTATTGAGTAAATCGACTTATTTTTTCAAAGCAATTGTGTATCTCTCAAATCAGGCAAGAGGTTATAGGAAACAATCAGCTGTATACGTTTCTAGTACCACAGTACTACACTTTTTTGTCAGCAAACATTTGCACTGGTCAGCATTGATAAATAATGTGTTTAAAGTACTGCAAAAATATTGTACTGCTTTAATTACAATACATACTTTAATATATTCACTTTAATACTAGAAAAATGTAATAGAAAATATCTCCATCTATAAAATATTATAGGTACCCTGACGTTCCAGTTGAGATTTAAAAAAAACAACTAATTATCGTTGACTATTTAAGAGCATTGTATCCATATTTTCAAGTGGCTTTGAAATGATAATGAATTCCCAAGCTCCAAACTTTGAGTGACTTAAATCACATAAGCAGTGTTCTTTGTGGGAAAGTAAGGGGCATCTAAGGTTTCATACTTTTACTTTTAAGGTCCTATCAATAGGCACTACCGCAAATTTGAACAACACTGGGCTTAATTGTCCGCAGGGCATTTTGTATGGGCCAACGGATATTTCTACCTGTTACCACTCAGAGATATCATCCTATAAACGAAATCACAGGTATCACGATGATACTTTTACGAGCTTATTATAAAAAAAAACAATATATTCCTAAATATTTTCATTCAGATTTATTTAAAACAAATAATATATGTATACAGATAGACTGAATGTACCTGGGTCCCAATTGTTTCCATTTGCTTTAAATTCTGGGAAAGTCACGCCTGGATATTTGGCAGATTTAGAAACTTCAATTAATTTCAATTTTCTGAATGTTGGCAGTGCTTCCATTTTGGACTTTTCATCTTGAGTCTCTGTAACAAGTCTTTTTACTCTGGCTTTTGCAACAAAGTCTTTGCTAGCGATATTATCGAATGGAAGGATATCATTACCACTTGCATTCTCAATAACTCTTTCTATTTTACTTCCAATCGTGGGAAGCATATCATCTTTTTTATTAGATGCCTCCGTAGTATGACTTGCTCTCTTGCTAAGCTCCTTCACTTGAAAAGATTTATTTGGCAAAATCTCCGATTGTTTTGTTGTCATGGTCTTCGCCCTTAGCAGGGATTTCGCACCTGGCATATGTTGAAAATTTTGAATGGTTACATTTCCACTCCAATCTCTCACTTGTCTCATACGAAAATACCAGTCTACGTCATCTGGGAAAGCTCCACCAACAATGTTATTGTCAATCAGGCCTCTATTTAGTAGCACGCTATCTTGCGCCAACAATGACGCACTAGGAAATATGGAATTACCTTCCAGTAATTGGCTATTTTTCCAAATGCTAGGATTTGTTTTTGTCACAATATTAAAAATGATTAGATAAAAAAGCAAAATAAGGCACAAAATTAACAAAGTTCTGAACTTTTTGCGCATAATTCTAATTGGTAACATTTCAAATGGAATCAATGGCTTCAATGTTGGAACATTACGTGTACTTTCAGCACACCGATTTCCACCAAGTTTGTCACAGCCAAAGTTTGATGGAGGTCGTAAGTCTTTAGAGTTTCAGCCAATGAACTACTCTATCCTCACAAAGAAGAAACTGTACTTGTTTCACCTGTTCTCAAAATAAAAACATTTCACGAAGTGTCTCAAAAAAGCAAAAAAGCACCACAAAGGATTTTAAATTATTTTTACTAACAATCCTGTTAGTATATAAAAGTATGTTTCTGCTACTATATATTCTTGAAATAGTGTTAAGATTGAAAAAGAACTTTTCAATATAAAATGTGTGAACTTTGTCACAGCACATTATTGATTCGTGTAACCTTACAAAGCAGCGAACAGCCTAGTAAGATTTAGCAGGCTGTCAACAGCAGCTGCAGTCAAAAGACTTTCACAGTAAGGGATAAATCTGGCTATGTATGATAAACAGCGACATCTGGAAGAAAACACTCAGATATCCAGGTGTGTAAAGCTATCACGAGCAGCATTATCAATAATTTGTGCAATACAAAAATTTAATATTTAGAGCATGCTTTAATTTTAAGATCTAATAAACGGATGATGCAAAATATAAAAGAGAGTTGCATTTTGATTTCAGCTAAGCCTATAAAACAAGAGAAAAAAGTATTCTCTTTCATGAAGGTGGCAATAATTTAAAAACAATCATTTGGGGGAACTATAGGTATAAAAATAATTAGCAAATCGAGATAGGTCATAAAAACATCTGACGGTCATCCTTTCCGTGTATATTTTCCTTACAATTTTAATAAGAGTAATGAGGAAACAAACTGAATGAAAACAACTGGATGGACGGTGCTTTTTAGCAATAAAAATACTTTTTCAAGCATTATACAGAGTACGAAAAAGCGCAAATGAAAAAATAAATCGAGCCCTCAAATTGTATTTTATCTTTACATGAAATTTAAGGTGTCAGTAAGGTGGTGAAATAACTATTTGTAACAACCAAGCAAACCTGACCACCCCCTCTTTCTTTGTCAATCTAAAGCATCGATCAGATTGGCTGATGAAACTTAATCTCCTAAGCCATGGATATTCATCAATGTGAGCTAAGTCAGTCTCCCAATCGCCATGATTGATTTTGAGGTGGCAGCTGAGAGTGTATCGACCTGAGTTAATATAAATTGAGTTATTGTAACAAGGGCGTAGGTATCTATGATTATTGCAAATAAATTCCAGTTGAAAATGATAAGAAAAAAAAAAAGAGATTGAGTTTGAGACATTCAAGCATCTCTATCTTTCGCTTTCTTTCTCACCCTTTCACTTTGTCTGTCTCTCTCCTTCTCTTTCCCCTTCTCTCCTTTCTCACTCTTTCTCTAACTTTCTCATTATCATTTTGTCTTTATCTTTTCCTCAGACAGACGCTCTCTCTCTCTCTCTCTCTCCTCTCTCTCTCTCTCTCTCTCTCTCTCTCTCTATCTATCTCTCTCACTTCCAGATGTCGCCCACTACTGATTGAGTCGGTATCTGTGTAATGTCACCTACTGAGACTGGTATCCCCGCAATGTCAGGTGTGCGGTTGTACGTAAAACTGTCAAACAATCATCTTGAGACTTTGCGCCGTACAGAATCCTCTTGCAGCGAATAAATAGAGAATAGGCCTCTCATGTGAGAGGTCATTGATTCGAACTTCACTCTCAAGTTCGCGTGTTTTTCTGCACAATTTGGTTCGGTGTAGATAATTATTATCAACGACAGACCAAGTTCTGGGTTCCATCGCCATAAAATTATAGGGCTTTGTTTATTTAAACCTAATGCCAATCAGAACATCGTTGCGAACACAGAACACGTTAAACCCAGAGAGAGAGAGAGAGAGAGAGAGAGAGAGAGAGAGAGAGAGAGGGAGAGAAGGGAGAGAACGGAGAGAGAGTGAGAGAGAGAAGGGAGAGAGAGCGAGTGAGAGAAGGGAGGGAGTCAGAGAGGGTGAGATAGAGGGTCAGAGAGAGAAAGGAGAGAAAGTAAAAGAGAGTGAAAGAAGGGAAATAGAGAAAGGGAAGGGAGAGAGTTAGATAGAGAGTAAGAGAGAGTGAGAAATAGAAGGGAGAGAGAATGGAGAGCGAGAAAGAGAGAGAGAGAGATAGAGAGAGAGAGAGAGAGTGGAAGAGCTATAGAGTTCGTGTTTTGCTTAGTGTCCGACGTCAGAATTAAATAGGCGAGTTGGTGGAGAACACAGCGGGGTCAGTGTTCTAAGAGATCTCGCATAAACATCGGTGCTTCAGAAATTGTAAAGAACTTAAGATTGTAGATTTAATCCTAAACAATCGAATAGGAATTAAAAACCAATTTAATTAAAGCTTCTATAATTAACAATCAGCTATTTTAACGTGTTTTTCTGAGTCAAGAAATTAGTTCTAAAAATCTAGATCTAACTAGCTGGCATGCCCGGCTTCGCTCGAGTTTTGGGACACTGTACGGGAATAAAATGTTTTTTAAAAGTTATAGCCTACTTATAGAGATAAAGCTTGGGTTTTGGGACACTGTGCGCAACTAAAATGTTAAACAACATACTTGTAGAGATAGAAGTTTAAAGCCAAAAAAGCTAAACAAATTAAATGTGATACAAATGGGTGCACCACTTAAAAAGGCATTTCATTAGTCTTGATAACTCACTCTAGGATATTTACAGGATTTCTTTGTAGACACCATTTCTGACTTCATTTTAACATCCTAGCCCCATCCGTCTGTACCAAATGGAAACAACAGGGGGTATTGTTATGGATCATACGTTCTATGAAGCTCAGAAATGCGTTTGAGGCTCTTGTCGCGTAGGCATGAGTACAGCTACCTCTTGTGTATTAGGAGCATTTTAGCGACGTGCATGTTTTCCTACTGGTCGCGCAGACGCATGAATTACCAGATGACAATTAGGAAAGTCTTTTTCGTGTTTTGTCACAAAGTCGTAAGCTGTTTTAAAATCTTTCACATGACTGTTATGCTAGAATGTTACTAATTAGATGTCTCTTAAGTCTTGACATTATTGACTGAAGCAAATCAATCTCGGTCTCTTTTTCAAAAAAGTAAATTTGTAAAAATATGTTTGCTTCTGTGGTATCTTGTGGTTAAAGAGAGCCAATGAGATGGAAAACCTGTCCTTGGATTCGAAATGTTGGGTTCCATCCTTTTGCTCTTACTTCGTTGCATCCAATGGACGTCATTTAAAAGATGGAGTTGTACTGTCTTACATTTTCTAAAAAATGTTTGCTTTCAGTCAGAAATTTTGTCATTAAATAAATCCGCTATGCCGATGGGGAGCTGCGGGAAAACATCCAACTTTGTGGCCCCATTGGAGCAACAAAACGCGTTTGTTTCACCCTTAAATTGTAATGCTTGTCAGTGAACACATCTTTGATCAAGGGGTCTTATGTTTAATACATTTTGGAAATAATTTATGTTGTAGAATAAGGCTAATCGTTGATATGGTATCGGTCGAGGCGGTGCGGCTGGCCCATTATCATTAGATCTAGATCTCGGTTTATCGCCGATAGATTCTTGCCGTTTTCGTTTTGCTGTTGACACTCTCTTCGCGTTGTTTGTTTTTCGACCCAAGTCGCTTTTAGCAGTAGTGGACATGATTAAACTATAGATCTAGGTTCTACAATCACCAACGAAATGTAATCCAAACGCGAATCAAACAATGCGCCCTTTGGGTTGCCAGTAGGCTACAGCAGTAAATGTATGGCAGGGCTGTGAATGAATGAAACTGATCTGTTAATTAAAATTGATTAGCCTTTGATGTTATTAGTTTTATGACTCTAAACCCTTCTCTGGCTAATTTGTAATTTTACTTTAAAATTTGAGATTTTAGGGTGGAGCGGTTTGGATTTGATCGCATGTCTTAGTTGGAGACGAAGACAAATATATATATTAAAGATATGATAGATACATAAGTTTAGAATATGAGATTTTAGAGTGGAGCGGTTTGGGTTTGATCGCATGTCTTAGTTTGAAAGAAATTCTAGCTTAAATATATGGTAATACATACGTTTAGAATCATGAGATCTTTTCTTCAATAAAGTTACTTTGGTGTGTACAATGGAAGGAAAACTTGCGTCCCATGAGTAAACAGACTAAACACTTAAACGGGATGGATTTTTTTCTAAAGCAATGGCTCTTTTTATCTATCAAACAATAATTAATTTTAGTATGCTTTTCTTACAATCTTGGTTTTCATTTCTCATACGCATGGGGATATGATTTTAACATTTAGGTTTTGTGATGTAAATCAACAGCACTTCCTTACATTTATTCCTAGGTATTTTCTAAGACAAGAGTGTCTAATTGTGGGAGAAACACTTTTTTGGTTAAGAGCATTAAAATCGTTGAAACCATAATGATATTATTTCAACGTATAGAGTTATAATGTTGAATTATTCCATACTTGACAGGACCAGCCCTGTGTGAACCAGAGACAAACGTTGGGTTATCTTGTTCCAGTAAAAGACTAAGATTTTGTTCCGCATTTGGGCGGGGGGGGGGGGGGTTGGTTTGGGTCCGAAATAACTATTAAAAAAAAGTATATAACTCCTTGATATGAACTTTTGACAATTTTTTAGAAGCTTGGCCTTTATTTCAAAAGAAATTGCATAATTAGATGATTCTGTCGGGATTTAAAGCAAATGAAAAGAGTAAAGGCCAATTCATTTGTTTGATCTTGTTTGATCTAGTATCCATTGTGTTGTAATGTTTGTTCTTTGTCATTTCGATCCAACCAAATAAAAGAAAATGTCAGCTAAGAGCGTAATTATTCATCATTAAAGAGACTTTCTCCTTTGTTTGTTTTTACCAAGATGTGTATGTCTATTTCCAATTTGTTTTCACCATGAACAAAGGGTGGGTATTAACATACAATCATGTGACCCCACATGAGCAGCACTTTAAGCACAAAGTCAAAGAGACCTTGTTCCAAGTTTAAAACCAGCAGGAACCTCATATAACACTGTGTGCAGTCACTCTCAGCTAGAGGATTGAAGAGAGACAGAGAGGGGGGTAGGGAGGCGTAAAATGAAAAAAAAACCACATCTGTTGTTTACTTTCGCAACAGTAACTCTGGTGTGAAGGCGGTCGTGATAATCACTGAATATTGTCCAATCAGAATGAGGAGCAAATTCTTACGTTTAATAGCACGTATTTATTTGCCCTCTCTCGCTTTCTTTCTCTCCCTCTCTCTCTCTCTCTCTCTCTCTCTCTCTCTCTCTCTCTTCTCTCTCTCTCTCTTCCGCTTTAAAAAAAATTACCCAATCTTTCTTCATATTTGATTCTCTGTACCTTTCGTCACCGGCTCCTTTGCTCCCTTCCTCAGTTCGCCCCTTACAATGTTTTTTCTCCATAGGTCTTGGATGTCGGTTTGTTTTTGTCTGTGTCTATATCTTTCTCTTGTTCCTTTCCTCTTCCTCTGTTACTTTCTGCCGAATAATCTCCCCAAATAGTAATTTACGCAAGCCATTACATGTAGGAATTTCGATCTCAGTTTGATTGAAGTCAGTGACTATCATGGCCGCCTTTATAGCGAGCTGACGTACGCAACGAACGTACATAAAACTGTTTTCACATCCGCTTTCTTTTGTCATTTGGAGTGTATATGTATAATTTATTTTATTTATAAATAATGAAATCCATGAGTTTTTCAGACTACATCTGTAATGCAAACAGCTCTAACTCCGCATATCACATGTTCATGATTATTCATTTACAGCACGTATTTTTTTTTAGTTTCACTCATTTCTATTGTTATATTCTTATCCAATAACACTATACCAAATCACGAAGCAAACTAACTTTCCGGACGAGTCAGTGTCTTTACTTTTTAACACTTAA
Source organism: Elysia chlorotica (assembly GCA_003991915.1). NCBI lineage: Eukaryota > Metazoa > Mollusca > Gastropoda > Plakobranchidae > Elysia > Elysia chlorotica. Next base: position 40,530 of record RQTK01000531.1, read on the forward strand.
TTCGCTTTTATTTCAGTTTAGTGGGTGGAGCTTGAATATGTTCTAGAATAATTTTATTATAAATCAAGATTTACTGTTTCTATATTTACGATGAAAAGGTATGGGTTATAAATATTAATTAAACAACAACAACAAAAGTAGTAAGCGGCCAGAGCAGCAGCAACGGCAGTAGAAGGTAGGTAGGTTATAGAAGCAGCAGCAGCAGCAGTAGTAGTAGTAGTTGTAGTAGTAGTAGTAGTAGTAGTAGTAGTAGTAGTAGTAGTAGTAGTAGTAGTAGTAGTAGTAGCAGCAGCCGCAGCAGCAGTAGTAGTAGTAGTAGTAGTAGTAGTAGTAGTAGAAATAATAGGAGAATCAATAAGGAAATCATTACAACATAAATTTGATAAAATATAAATTTTTAGTAAAACATACATGTTTTTTAATATTAGCTTAAAGTACTCTGTTTGGGGAGGGGGGGGAGAGAAAGAGAGAGAGAGAGGAGGGGAGAGAGAGAGAGAGAGACGGAAAAGGACAGAGAGGGGGGTAGGGAGGCGTAAAATGAAAAAAAAACCACATCTGTTGTTTACTTTCGCAACAGTAACTCTGGTGTGAAGGCGGTCGTGATAATCACTGAATATTGTCCAATCAGAATGAGGAGCAAATTCTTACGTTTAATAGCACGTATTTATTTGCCCTCTCTCGCTTTCTTTCTCTCCCTCTCTCTCTCTCTCTCTCTCTCTCTCTCTCTCTCTCTCTCTCTTTCTCTTTCTCTCTCTCTCTCTCATTCTCTCAACCACTCTCTCTCTCACACACACCCACTTTCTCTCTCCTTCTGCTACTGGTTATCTCAACTTCTATAGCTTGCAGCCTCCCTCTTTCTAATAGTGATAAGGGAGTGTAAACAGCTTAAGCCTAATCTTAGCCTTTGAATCACAGCTCTGAAAGTAAAGAATCAAAGACCGCTGATTTCTGTTTATTAATGAAACCCACGTTTTTATGACAATGCTAATTTGTTTGACACTTGGTTATAACACAGGTGTGGAAAGGGGGAAAGTAAAAAAAAAATCTAAAATAAAAGGGTTATGAATAGGAGGCAAGCTTTTTGTTTGTTTTGTTAGTTTTCTCAGTCTCCCCATCGATAATGGAGAAACAAACTTGATTAATCTAAAGTTTGCTTCTTTCCACTGCGTAAAATCTGAATCTAATCCAACCAGACGTTACTGTATCTTGTGTTTGATAGAAGCGGAGATTGTATATCCACGAATTTCGCCTTTCACAATATTTTGCTAAATATTTGAAATAATTTTATATATGAACAAAGTTGAACATTTATTTGCCTAGCCTTACTCAATAGTAGATAAAGAAATTAACAAACGTCTCAAAGTACAAGAAAGCAAAAAAAACAAGTAGCACCAACAAAAACTCAAAAGCTGGTAGATACACATTTATAAACAATGCAATTCGCTTTTTCTCTATTTATATCACATATGGCAAACTCGAAAGTGTCTTGGTTTTCAAAAATTCAGCTAAAACAAAGAAAAGCACCAGTCATTATGACATAATGAGTGGTGGAACACTTGATGTTGAAAAATCCTATTCCGTTTTGGGTGCTTGTATAAACATAATAAATAAATAAATAAATAAATAAACAAGTGAATAAATAAATAAATAATCAGTTGTAATTTTGCATAATTGACATACTTTTATAAATAAGGAAACACACTGATCACGTAAAAATCTTTACAAAATTTTTTAAAGGAAAAAACCTTTTAAATAGAAGATATTTTCTAAAAAGTAAACCACAGACTGACCCTCACTTGAAAAAAAAGAAACTAATTTTTCTCTGACTAAAGATTTTTTCTCTGTCTCTGTGTGTCTCTGTCTTAGTCTCTCTGTCACTGTCTCTGTCTGTCTGTCTGTATGTATGTATGTCTCTCTCTCTCTCTCTCTCTCTCTCTCTCTCTCTCTCTCTCTCTCTCTCTCTCTCTCTCTCTCTCTCTCTCTCTCTCTCTCTCTCTCTCTCTCTCTCTCTCTCTCTGTCTCTAATAAATCAACATAAGGAAGGAAGGAAAAGAAGAATATTAATTGTCCAGCAAATGATAGTAAGTACAAAGCTGTGGTAGAGCTTACGACCCGTCTGAAGATAACAGAATACAAGAGCTAACAACGAGTTTCAAGCTACAGCGACGTTGTACTTAGCACAGGATTTTGCAAGTGACTTTGCTACGCTTACATTAATTTCTTACTAGCGACTAGTTATATTGGGACTTAACAAACACTATAAATTCGTTTAATGACTACATCTTTTTAACCTCTATTCGTATTCCCTATATTGTTGTTATTTTTCTTGAGTAATAGGCACCACAAAACTGTGTCTAGTACAGAATGAAGAAAAATGAACAGTAAAATATGTATAAATATCATGATATAAAACATATCGAAACGATTGCAAATGCAATGTGCAGTGCTTTAGTTTCAAAACTTTAATTATCTAGAAGAAATCAGCTCAATAACTTAACTATATAATTATATTCATGTACAAAACATTAAAACTAAAGTATTCTATCCTCCCTTATGATCAAACAACTACTAACTTTAGATAAAGCTATGATTATTGCCCACAAAAGAGCTTGTGGAGAATGGCAAATACAGATGGCAAGGAATTAGAATTATCAGCACGCAGGTCGACAACACGATAATGGGATGAATATCTAAAGATAAAACAATGCTACAAACCTTTGTAGAGAAACAACTTATAATTAGATATAAACAATAATTTAAATTTTTTTTTTAATACACACAATTTACACTCCCACAATGTTTCTTGCATTGTTTCCCTTCTCTTGACATGTCATCTATGCCTTCAAAGGGGCCACTTTTTTCTCGGTTTTGATTCGGCTCGGGGTGCTCTGATAGCTAGGAGGCTTAGCGTTGATGCCGTCACCCGCGGCCTCTCCGATGCCACTCATTTTGCTGTCTCTGTCGCGTGTACCTACAGTTACGTTGTTTCTTTCATCCGTCTCATTCTTTACTCGCTCGATTAGATTCATATCGCTGGGCTCGTGATCATCACAAGCAGTCTTGGAGATTACAGATTTCTGAGCCGATTCTCTTGTGGGACTATAGCCTTCATTATCTCGCCGTTCAATGGCCCCCAGTTTCTCCCTCAACAGTCTCTCTGTGGCGGCATCCGAGGCGAGATCACCCAGTCCGTGAGAGGAACATTTCGTTCCGTTCTTTTTTCGTTTGCGTTTTCCACCATTACTGCCCCCACCATTCAAGGCATGAGTCGAGTAGCTAGAAGACGCGCTTTTTGAATCAGCAGTTGAGGTAATTGGCAAGAGGAGAGCTGAACTTTGTTGCATTTGGTTTTGTTGCTGTTGATTTGACTGGGGATGTTGTTGGCCGTGTTGCAACTGACTACATTGGTGTTGGTAGCCACTTTGATGGCTTGACCTGGTGCTGGTGATATTGCTAAGACTAGGACTTTCTTGATCGTCGTATTCGGTTGGAACCTCATGACGCGGGCTGAGGACATGTGCTGTGAGAGATAGTTTAGCAGCAGCCCGTGTGGCAACGTCTGGTGAAAGAAAAGAGCAAGAGTTAGAGCTGTTGTTTGTGCCATAAGACTGGGCATTGTCCTGACGACTGTGGCTCATGTTGAAAAACGTGGGTTCGCGTTTGAAGGCGAACGGGCTACCGTCACGACTGGTTACAGCACTGCTATCTGCTGTCACAGGATCTTCATTACCCGCTCCCATGCCGAACCCGTTGATAGAGGAGCCCGTTGTCAGAAAGCTCGAGTTGTGGCTGCCGCGAGACGGGAATATGCTGGGCAGTCTTATACTGCTGTTTGTTGCCGTGCAACTGTCCTCTCTGTGCCCAAAACATGGCCTGGATGAGGATTGAGGCGAGGGAGATATTTTTCCTTCGCTCTTTTGGCTATGAGTAGTATTTAAACCATCAGAGAATCCTAAAAGCCGATCCCCAGGGGGAAGTCTAGCTGTGTCTGGCGTTATCATCGTGGAAATTTGGCCGTTAACGTGAGGGTTCTTGTACGCTCGGTTGTCACTGTTGCGATTATCATCGTCATCAGAAAAGTCGCTTTCGTCATCAGGGATCCAGTAGCAACCCAAGTTGGATGGGCAACTTGGAGACCGACAAAATCTAGAACGACGATCCCGACTTTGCCCACGTATCAAATTCGGTTGATTCCTGTGTTGGAGATTTCTGGAAAAAAGCATATATAGAATAAATGAGGGTAATTTTCTTGTTATAAATATCCTGTCTAATTTGTATATTACCGGCTATTTTTAGTGAAATAATTTATAATTGTAATTTAAATAGCAAATTAAAAAAAAAAAAAATATATGTATATATATATATAT
>RQTK01000531.1:46841-56841 GCA_003991915.1 Elysia chlorotica
TATTATTATTATTATTATTATTATTAATAATAATATTGATAATATTTTTTGTCATAGTTTTTTTACTCGCGTTTCGTTATTAATAGATTGTTATTGTTGTTGTTGTTGTTATTGTTGTTGTTGTTGTTGTTGTTGTTGTTGTTGTTGTTGTTTTAGAATTTGTTGAAAATTGGATAATGAACAATTTATTACTATTACGGCTTTTTGTATGTAACAATTTTTATTGCGAAAAATGAATGCATAAGAATTTAAGTTTCACTGCGTTTTTTTATGTATCATATAGAGAGTCAAGACATTCATTCTTTAGAAGGCAGTGAATCTGCAAAAAATTATGTCACGAAGCAACATAAGCAAAGGCCTCCTGTAGTTAAGGAAAGCAAACCTGAAAAAGAATGTCAGTAAACAGGCATAGGATCCATCAGAATTTATGAGAGGAATATGACGATTTAGTTGCAGAACTTTGATAAACTATATATAAAAGTTGACGTCACCTAATAATAATTGTAGCTCAAGTCATTTCAACCTTTATAATAAAAAAAATAATAGCCAGTAGTACTGAGTACTTATGTAGATGGCTACCGGAACAGAAACAAAATGCTAGTGACATAAAAAAAAGCGTAGACATACTAAAACTATAGATATATAAAATAAAATGCAATTTATAGATCTATTACTAAACCTCACCTGTCGCTAACTAGACTGGATACGCTGTTGCTTTTGGAGCGGTCAATGCTGGGTAGCTTGAAAGGCGTGCTGGACTCCGATGCAGGGGCCGAGAAGAACGCCTTATTGCCTTGGACTGGACCTGAATCGCCATGGGTTTGTAACTGTCCCAGACGGCGACTCAATGAGTCTTTCTTTCCATTATCTTCGTCTCTGAATCCACAGACATAATTATTAGCACCAGGGAAGTATTTATCACGTTTCTCCGTCTCGTCCACGACATCGCCGTCATAAATGCTTCGTTGGGCGTTTCCTTCATAGCTGTCCGAATTGTTATTGTTCTTGTTGTTATTTCTATCAAAATGATTGTGAACAATGCCACTTTTCCTGCTGCTAGTATTGCCCTTCACGTTGCTACCGGCGTTTTGCTTGTTTTCCCTAGAGGAGTCAATTGGCGGAGCTCCCCGGGGTGATGTTGTACCATTTTTGATGGAAGGCAGGAAAGGCTCATCTTTGCTTCTGGGCAAGCAGGCAGGCCTGTCTGTATTTTCAGTTAAAATCGGCATATTTCCACAATTCGCTGAAAATGTCACTGTCACTCGTTTTCTTTCCACATTGTTCGATAAAATTCAATAAGAAAGTGCGTATGAAAATTAACAAATCTTGGTTTAAGTTTTACATTAAATGGAATCGTATATTGTAATCGTGAAGGCTCAATTTTACTAAGTCGCTATAAGTCGCTCCATCGAGATGTTGGAGATAAGAGAAAAAAGCGAGATGCAGGTGCCACTATTACATACGGATCAGTTAACAATTGAAATCCGACTCAGTTGCCTTCAAATTTATCCTAGAGAAGGAAAATTGCTTTCCTATTGGACTGATAAAATATATTGTAAGAAATATTGAAGTTGTATAACCTTCGTTCATGTTCTGGTCTAAACAATGAAATGTTTTTTGGCTGATTGTCACAAAACTCTTCCCTGGATTGGCTTTGAAAAATTTGATGAATATAAATCTTGTGTTCTTTGTTAAGTGCTCATAGTTGTTGCATTTCCCAGCCTAAATCTTTCCGCTCAAAATCAGTCATAGGAATCTGTGGATAAAAAAAAAAGATCGAAATAATCCAAGACCTGTTTATTATCATGTTCTTAATTTTATGGTATTCAAAATTACCCACTGTGTTAACGAGTTAAACACTCAATGAAGGTTAATAGTAGTAATCTCTTGAAAAAAAACATATATCACCGATTGTCGATTAGCTTTTCAGGATAACGCGAGAGTTGGGACATTTCTGTTGCGAATACAATTTTTAGTATCATCGTCACGAGTACAATGTTTGTGACATACTTTTGAAGCTAAACATTAAACCACGACTTATTAGTCTTTGATTGACTTTTGCCCTAATTTTATTTGGCAAAATTAATATCGGATATGTCCATTTAAGCAAATTATCAAATACGGTTATTACATTGACAGTTTATCGACAAAGATGAATAATTATAATTATTTTATTTACTAGAGTTTGTGTCCAACCTGGTTGAATCGCAGCCAACTACTGTAAACAGCTCGTCGCGCCTGCTCATAATCATGAAAAAACGTCTAAGACTCTTAATCCCCACCTGCTTCGCGCAATGGTCCGTAACCACAAGTTCCAATCCCTGCACTTGGATCCCTGAGCCGACGCTGACTCAATGCAATTATTATTACTCTCTCTCTCTCTCTCCCTTTCTCTCTCTCTCTCTCTCTCTCTCTCTCTCTCTCTCTCTCTTTGATCATAGTAATTCTAGTCTTAGTCTGGCGGAATTACTTTCGGCCAGCAACCCATACCATTGAAGTCTCTTATGTATTGGGTGCAGTTTACGAAACGTATTTTGTAATGTCATTAAACACGATTCGTAAAGCTCATAAGGCAAAAATATATAGGTGGCTCTCACAAAGAGTGGCTTAGATCGTTGAAGGTGGTTCAAAGAAAAGTTGTACACAGTATTTCACTAGACTGTCATCACTGTGCGACTCGGTAAAGTTAAAGGAAATCAATGCAACAAAAGAAACTTTTAAAACGACTCAGTGAGCAGAGATTTGGCAATAAAAGTTCACAGTTTTGACTTTTTTTTTTTTTTTTAAGAGAGAAACCGGACTCTCCATTATTACGGGGATAGAAAATAAAACAAAACAAAAAGAAAAACTAGATATAAAGTTGGATGGATTACTTTATATTTAGGATATTTTAATTGGAATGCATAGCGGGGAATTACTACATTCTTAAAATTAATAAAGAAAAATTTAAAACTTAAATTGTATACTAAGCTTATCAGGTCTAAAGACAAAAAGGGCAATCGACCATTTCTATGTACACTTTTTAAATATATTTTGTAGCACATCGTACATTTTTCTAGAGTTTTCAAACTCCTACAGTCGAGCAATTTATTTGTTCGAGAAAAACCTGTAAATATAGCCCCAATAGGTACATTTAAGCTCCTTTCACGAGCATTCTGCCAGTAATGCCTCAGTTATAATGAATCCGAGGTGAAGACAACCCGCTGAGACAAAAAAAAACAACAACAACGAACAACAAAAAAGCACTCCTCAAATAATAATAACATGTGAGAGATGACGGATAGTTTGTTTATTTTGTATCCTGCCAGAGTTCAACTTCCGAGGACAGCCAGATTGAAGTGGTGGGCGCGGATGTGTCAAATAACGCGATTGCCTTGCTATAACTGTATAATTGTATTATATAATTCAGCGTTAAATCATGCACATTGGCGGGCGCAGTATAATCCAGAGACGATCCCTATCGAGACGCCGCACACAGGCGCATTTGCGAATGTTTGCCGACCAGCTGTCTGCACAATTAAGACGGTGAAGTTTCTTAAGACCTTGGCACCTCAGGCTATGCAGTGCATCAATTTGTTTCTTTATTTTTTATCATTTCTTGCTTAGTTTTTTATTATTATTATTTACTGTTCATGCGGTTTTGAACTATTAAAGGTTACTGTGTAAAAGTTTTTGACAAAAATGTTGATTAAAAAAATGAAACCAATTTCAATTAAAAACGGATGGTTCAAGTAAACGCTCCTTCTTTAATCCATATAAACTCGGTCTCAGTTGGGCTTGCAACCGCCGTAATGCCAGAATGACACACCCAAAGTACGCGTCATGCAGCCTGTCCTTTACTTTAACACTATGGCGTCACTTGGTACACCGTCTCGCTAATATTCTAAAGTCTCTGGTATATCTACGTTTTTAAATCCTTCAACCGACTTCAATTTCGAAGCCAACAAATAGACGGGCTTAGTGTATCTAGATCCTAACACTGTTTGTTTATTTAACATAAAAAATTGTTTGTTGCTTAGCCTCCAACACCAATATTATTATAGGCTATATTGTGGACGGGACCCAAGACTGACGTCTGCTAGATTTACGTGCTGCATAGGCCCTAGCTACACCAAACAAGGCCAAGCGTGGGTCGTCATTCACAGATGACAAAGTAAACGGTCTTGGTATAAACGACCCAAGCAACACAGGATACCGGCCGAAGTACCAGATACAGCAGATCAAGGTCGACGATCAGCGCCGAACCGCTCTTCGCACATCAGCTATCTAAGTAAAAGCGTGCCCAGCTAAATTTTCAAATATTTAAAAAAAATTAAGCTTCTTTCATAAATCACTTTTATTGTGAGCTTATTTTATGACTATCTGAGACAATTAATATAACAGTTTGGTCTATACTTATAAAGGCAACTAAAGAAAAATGTGTTTAAAGATCAACGAAATATGTTGTCAATTGCTCCCTGCCGCAAAACACAGATTGTCGGCCGGCATTGGAAGCTATCATCAGTCGTGCGACATCCTGTGTATCTCGAGGAACAAAAACCACTAAAATATATAGCTGCATATTGTCTGTGTCTGGCTGGGATGGATGTATGAGCTGGTATAGTCGCTCCCATACAGAAACGGTGCCAGGGTTTCATGCCGTCTGTCTCAGCTGGTCACACTGTATTCACATCAACCAAACCCGCAGGTTACGAGGTTTCCGCAGGTTTAAAGCTATGTAGCAATGTTCTTAGTATAATTATTGTGATTATGCTTTTCGCTTTTTGTTTTGATTTTATTTCCATTTCTTTCTTTTCTGTCAGATTTGTCAACTTGCTGCAGACCACCAATTCTTGTCCTGAAAGCCTAGTTTTTAGTTTTCTGTGCAACACCGGAACAACAGGAGCATGAACGGAAATGAAATTCTTGTTTCGGCCAACATGTGTATAAGTGAACAATGCCACGCCCTGTCGAAAATATAAGCTAACCCATAACATTATTTTGTTGATCAATAGGTTCATTTTGGATTTCGTTCATTTTAGATTTAGTTCATCTTAGATCTACTTGTTGTAAAAAAAAAAACTTGATTTATTGATCTGGAGATTAATCTTTTATTGGTTAATATTATTAATTTCATTGCTAGCTTCTCGCAATGTATGCTATTCTCTCCTCTCTCTGTCTTTCCGATTACTTCTAATCTAGATTTGATTTTTTCTTTATATTGCTTTTATTTTATATTTAGCTACTTTTCCTCATAATCTATTTATCTTTTTTATTTGTATAAAAAATATATATCTTTTTATCTATTACATGTAAAATCTCAGTGTGTACGTAATTATTTTGTTTTCAAGTAAGTTATTTTTTGTCTGGTGAAGGCTTAAAACCGAAAGCTTACGTGTTTTGTATCGATTAATATTCTTAGAGCTGCGCTATCTGTTAGGTTGTTGTTGTTTTTTTTTTGGTGCGGTGCATGTTGTTTACCAAGCTCTTCTACGACATTCACATTTAATAGTAAAAGAAGTAGTAGTAGTAATAGTAGTAGTAGTAGTAGTAGTAGTAGTAGTAGTAGTAGTAGTAGTAGTAGTAGTAGTAGTAGTAGTAGTAGCTGTTGTTGTTGTTCTTGTTGTTGTTGTTGTTGTTGTTGTTGTGGTACCGTAATAGTAGTAGTAGTTTTTTTTAGCAAGTGCGCTACAGTTAGTAGATTTCGGCTTAACGTGATTATGACTGAACAATAACTTTGCTTTGAATGATGCTTGTAATTGTACAATAGTGCTGTTTTTTATGTTTAAGAGATAGAAAGATGGAGCGAGAGAAAGAGAAAGGACGAAAGAGAGATGCACATACAAAAAAGACATGCAGGAAAAGATGCAGATAGAAAAATAGACTGACATAGAGAAAGAGAGAGAAAGAGAGAGAGAGAGAGAGAGAGAGAGAGAGAGAGAGAGAGAGAGAGAGAGACACGCATATAGACAGACCGCTGAGAGACGGACAGACAGACACACACAGGCGTACAGACAGACAGAGATAGAAATAATGAAAAACAGACACAGAAACACAGACATGAAGAAGACAATGAGACAAAGAGACCGGGACACAGAAAGATAGAGTGAAGGGAAGATCGAGTTCATTTCAGACAGACAGACAAAGAGACAGACAGACCAAGATATAGACAGAGACCTATACCAGACACAATAGCGTGTAAACTGAAAGTGCATACTTTTTTATGTGAACGGCCTTTCTTTTAAACCCCCCTATTGATCGATATCAAAGCATGGAGGTGAGGCGACTGACTCAAGACATGTGAGTAAATAATTCAGGGATGGGAGCGGTTATTCCTCAGTTGCACACGCGCCGATGGCTATGGAAACTGAAATACTTCTATACAATAGGGAATTAAGAAAAGCTTGAAACAAACGCAAACATTAAAAAATAATAATGGCCACCAGTGCAAAAGTTAATTGATGTCAATGTATAAATTAGTTAATATAAAACGGGGTCAAGAGATCAGGAAATGGAACATTTTTAATTGATTTCAAAATCAAACAAACAAAAACAAAACAACTGATAGGAATCTTTTAAATGAAGGAATCTTTTAAATGAAGGAATCTTTTAAATGAAGTACTTAAATACAGAATAATTCAGTAATAATTCGGCAAGTACGAATCAACCGTATCGTGCTGAGACAAATGCTCTCCTATCATAATGTCGATGATATTCAATGATGTATGCCGTTGCTATTAAATAGACGAAATAACAATTTGAAACGGAACATAACTTAAAGAATTACATTTGAAATGAACACTTGATGTGAATTTTCTTTCAATACAAACATTAAGGTTTTATTCGTAAGTAGAAAGATTCATTTATGGTTCTGATTTTGCATTAAAAAATGTTCTTTTAGAATTACCAATTATGATGGCAAACAAAAAACGTACCGAATTTTATTATAATTATAGAAAACAACAGAAAAAGATACACATTTACACACACACAAAAACAAAGGGGCCAAATTATACCAAATACTAGCTGGGATGCCCGACTTCGCTCAGGTGTTGGGACAATGAATGTCTTAAAAGGTTATACTTATTGCTAATAGAGATAAAGCTTGGGTTTTGGGGCACTGTGCGCAACTAAAATGGTAAAACATAGTTGTAGAGATAGACGTTTAAAGCCAAAAGGCTAAAGAAATTAAATGTGATACAAAATGGGTGCACCACTTAAAAGTGCACATCGATAGTCTAGATAACTCACGCTAGGATATTTACAGGGTTTCTTTGTAGATGACATTTCTTTTAGATCAATTTTTACCTCATTTTTCGATGATAGTCGACGTAGGTCCATATAGAATTTAAATTGGGTTCGAATGTTTTTAAACCCCGAAAGATCCCCATTCGATAGTTCTAGAATTCAGTATTATAACCCGAACAGAGCACAGCACGTGAACATGTTGAATGGAAAAAAAAAATTATGTGTAGATCTATGAGTAGTAGAAGTCTATATCTAGTTATTTGATTTATCTTTTAGATCCATGTTTATCCCCTTTTCGATGATAGTCGAGGTAGATCCAGACAGAATTTAAACTGCGCTCGAAAGTTTTTAAACCCCGAAAGATCCCCATTCGATAGATCTGGAATTCAGTGTTTTAACAACGAGCAGAGCTCGCACGTGAACATGTCGAGCGTAAATAAAAAAAATATATAGATCTATAAGTGTTTGTGTTGACATTAAATGGGTTTAAGAAAACAATAATAATTACGGCAAGAAATCTAAACTATTGAAATAGAGCCCCGAACCTATTTGAACCTAGCCCGATTAGCTAACTGAAATTTAAAAAAAAACAATGGCTGCTTGATCAAATAATCCATTTCAATTCCTAAAATCTAATTAATGCTTTATGATTCATCGTGAAAAATAAATGAACCAGCCTAAAACATTCAGAATAGACCAAAGTACCTATATATCTAAATTTCAAGTTTGTACCTTGAGTAGTTATGGCGGAGAAGATAATAATTTCACCAGTTTACAAATATATTATAAGATTATTATGTCGTTTTTGCTGTGTTTTTTAACCGTTAACATCATGACATGGAGAGTAAAGTTAACAATATGCATTATTCTTCCTGAGGTTCTACAACTTAATTTTACTGTTTTGAATCCAAGGTTACATTATTTTGATATTGGTAGGTTACATTATTTTGATATTGGTAGGTGAGAACAAAATCATTTCTCTAAATACACTCCCTCCCTCTCCCGTTCCGCCCCTCCTACAAAAACACTCAAAACAACAATAATAACTGAATCACAATATAAAGGAAGTGAGCGCAATGTTTGGATCGTACTTACAATACACATTCTTGAGGAAATTGATTGAAACAATTAGTTTTTTAGAAAACTTTATAATGTCACAGAAAGAGCAATCACAGGCTGAGGTCTCTGCCAATGGACTCGCTCAAGCGTGAACAAGAGCAGTTACGGTAGAATAGATTAGGACAAAAAATACGGATCTTTGGGTACTTGACACTAAAGAGAGCAGAAAAATAATACAGAGTAATATATTGACCAGAGGAAGTTCCAAAGACAATGTGTTTTTCGCATTGAGGTTTGAACTATAATTTCTCCTCTTCATAACCCAATTGAAACAGTATCAACAGCAAAAAAAAGTATTATATTCGGAATTCTGAAATGTCGAAAAGGGGGCAAATGTTTGAATCTCTGTTATACCAATTTTGCGATTTCTGTGAAACTATAAACCGCAAAATGGTGTGAATTTTTGTGTCCTTTTCTTTTGTTACAATGTCCATATCGATGTGTATGTGTGTGGAAAATGGTTTTACTTCGTCTGACGCTATAATTTCAATCCGTGTTCATATTTCAATTTTAAGAAATCTTACATTTTTGAATGAATTATTTCTGTCGGACTGTATGCCCAATTTATTAGCTTTGCACCAAGTGGTGAAATTTTTAAAAATTTATCGTTAGACTTATCGGATAAATCCTACATTATGAGATCGAAAATAATAATGGCAAGACATTTTAAGTGAGACTATAAATAGCTAGACCACAATGAATGAAAATCATTGCCTCTGACAAAGAGATACACTCAGTTATGAGAATTGTCCAAGACGATAAATGTTCAGGGAACCAAAGGTCGTTACACACATTAAAGTACAAATTTAAAAGCATAACCACGCCCCTTCTCTCTCGGCCCTTCCAGATGCAAATTCACCCCCCCCCCCCCCCAAAAAAAAAAACCACACCCCCCCCCCCCCCCAAAAAAAAAAAAAAAGAAATTAAAGAAAACACCCCTCCACACACACATATATATCCATACATAAAATATAATTTCATTTAGTTTGAAAAGACCTTCTAAAAAGAAATCATTAATACAATTGAATTAAAGATAAATAAAAATAACAAACAAAATAAGTATGGTTTAGTGGGTCTTTTCATGAATCACGTAAGTTTTAAAAAAATATTGAAATCGCAAATGACCAGAATAGATTGAATTTTACTATATTCAATATCACCCTTGATATTTTATAAAGTTTCAATATTTTAAAAAAAAAATGTAATCAAAACATTTTCCATTGATCGAGTACATGAAAATGTGACTGCTTAAAGTTCATTTCTAATGATTATTTCTGTACAAAAGGCATAGCTGTAATTGAGAAAAAGATTACAACGTATTTAGTTGCTATAAAATACAAAGCATTGGAACATAAAACTTGAGCTATAATTATGTTACAGCTGGGAAGTACTTAAGCCACTGTCAAGTTCTATAGCCAATGTAAAACGTTCATAAATTTAAAGAAATGCCGGAACAAAGCATTCTATTACCTTTTGATGGGTCAGATTATACGTGATTGATAGTGCCCAAATCAATAGTAATAATGTTGGTTTCTTTTTCTTAAAAGTCAACTGTTTTAAACTATAGCTCTAAAAAATATTTGTATTTAATTTTTTTTATTTATATTTATATATAATAATTTTTATTACTAGTTGGAAAACTCCTCCTTCTCTT
>RQTK01000531.1:63666-93283 GCA_003991915.1 Elysia chlorotica
GTAGTAGTAGTAGTAGTAGTAGTAGTAGTAGTAGTAGTAGTAGTAGTAGTAGTAGTAGTAGTAGTAGTAGTAGTAGTAGTAGTAGTAGTAGTAGTAGTAGTAGTAGTAGTAGTAGTAGTAGAGTAGCAGCAGTATTTGTGGTAGATCATGGATCTGTAAAATTACGTGGTAGTATGTTGTTTTGCAAGTACACAGGGGTGAAACACAGTTTAAATTGGTGCAGCTTACAACTTACAAGGTCTTAGATTCTTCTCGTTAACTTTGACCTACAAAACAACATGAGTTCCTCATATGCGTAAAGGAAAGCTGAAGTCTAGGCATATGTTTTACAAGTTAAATTGCATTTGGTTTTATACAACTACGATTGTTCGTGCGGGTTTTTTCTCTGTGTGAGTTTCTGTTTTGTTCCGTTTTAGGACACGAAGGCAAAATAGGACGGGGTAATCGTATATAAGATCCAACAATTTAAATGCAAACTGACAAATCTAAAATTAAATGTTCTCAATATGAATGTTAAGAGGATAAAATGCTAGATATACTAATACGGCATTGACATGAAAAGAAATGATTGCGAAAGCGCTTGCACACACACATAAAAAACAACAACACATGAATGTTTAGTTTCAATCATTTTTCTTTCATAATAAAAATCAATGTAATTTACCACTAAAAGACAGTACGTCTCAAAACTACGAGATACCCAATTAAAAGAACAACTTTCATTGTTAACTTAGTTTTATCCACAATGCACTCCAACTCCAATAATTATGATTATAGTGCAACTGAAGTTACTTTTAATGAGCATTGTTGTATTGCTTTCTTACTTTATCATCGAAGCTTTAAAAATGTAATTCCGTCTTGTCGTTGAAACTGTCACTTATTGGGCGAAAATGGTGTGTACGGGTGTATATAAAATGGATCATTTAGGGTTTAATCAAGTTTCGCCGTATAGGATCCCCCAGTGGAACCTAGGAGACGTTAAACCCGTAGAGAGGGAGATAATTCTCTCACTCCCTCTATAGAGAACAGTTAATCGAGTTTTAAGTTATCATGTTCATTTTAATTTACCCAATAACTAATGCCGTCGCGCAAACTTATGAATGCAGTTCTTTTAATTCAGTCTTCCGAAATATTTCGCGCACTTCACTTCGCTCTAGAAAGGTTTTAACCTAGAGATAATACATGTCTTATCATCTCTGTATGGTGTATCAACCTAAGATGAATGTTTCTTGCAAACTGATTAGAAAGCGGTGCGTTTCGATATTTCTTTTTTTTTTTTAAACAGAAAAAACATCAGACGCGTACTTAAACTGCATAACTTACTGAAGAGATAGTTTACAGTAGTTCTAACATAAAAGAAACCTGTTTTGTAACAGAAACAGAACAGATTGAACAACCATCCCAACCAACATCAGAGGCAGCATCAAAGCAGCAATAGAGATAGAAGTAATATTCGTTAATAAAGTTAAAATTTAAGATAGTTTCTACCAGCGGTTAGGAAAATCAGCAATGTAAATAGCAGTTCTTTTAGAAGAAGCAGTGGTAAATCATATACTTCAAAGTAGTAGTAGTAGTAGTAGTAGTAGTAGTAGTAGTAGTAGTAGTAGTAGTAGTAGTAGTAGTAGTAGTAGTAGTAGTAGTAGTAGTAGTAGTAGTAGTAGTAGTAGTAGTAGCAGTATTTGTGGTAGATCATGGATCTGTAAAATTACGTGGTAGTATGTTGTTTTGCAAGTACACAGGGGTGAAACACAGTTTAAATTGGTGCAGCTTACAACTTACAAGGTCTTAGATTCTTCTGGTTAACTTTGACCTACAAAACAACATGAGTTCCTCATATGCGTAAAGGAAAGCTGAAGTCTAGGCATAAGTCTTAGAAGTTAAATTTCATTTGGTTTCAAGCACTACGATTGTTCGTGCGTTTTTTTTTCTCTGAGTGAGTTTCTATTTGATTCTGTTTTAGGAAACTTCACTTCTCTATAGAAATGTTTAAACCTAAAAATAATACATGTCTTATCAACCCTGTATGGTGCATCAACCTGAGATGAATGTTTTTGCAAACACATTAGAAGGCGGTGCATTTCCATATTTCTTTTTAAAAAATACTTCAGACGCGTAGTTTAACTTTTAACTTACTGAAGGTGTAGTTACAGTAGTCCTAACATTATAAAAGAAGTCTGTTTTGTAACAGAATCAGGACAGAATGAGCAACCATCACAACCAACATCAGCAACTGCAGCAATAGAGATAGAAGTAATAATATTCGTAAATAAAGTTAAAATTTAAGGCAGTTTCCACCAGTGATTAGAAAATAATAGCAGTGTAAGTAGCAGTTCTTTTAGAAGAAGCAGTGGTGAATTATATACCTCAATAATTTTTTGTCAGGATTGATCTAGCTTGTGGTTTATAAAGATTTATCAAAATGCGAATATACAGGATAGCCACTTAACAAAAGTTTTAAAAAATCAATTGAAACGAACACCCAAAGAGATAAGCAAAAGAATGCGAAATCGTAACAGGAGATCTTGATTGGGGAAAAGAAGGCACAGCAAGGTACGCCAACAATTCAAAATGCGTTGTGTGCGAAGTGGATCAAAACAGGTACAGTGGAGGACACGAAAAAATAAGAAGTACACCTGATCATGTTATCAAGAAGATACGGGCAGGTAATGGTTGAGAAGTTCACACAGCACAAGATAAGAGTTAGTTTACTGCATTGTAAGGCGCGTATAACAAGGAAGTGAATCGAAGCTATATCACCGAGTCACAACCTATGCACCCTTTTAAAAATAACCATTATCAAAAATCAGAAAATCTTCAGTCTTTGGAATTCCTCATGTACCAGCTTACTGCTATAAACTAACGAGAGAATATGCTTGGTTAGAATCTCTATTTAAACAATGATAAGTGATATGCCTTTTTCTATCCACTATAGAATTTCTTTGGGGAATCATTTATTTCATTTATCTGATGACATTCGTTATAAAATACATGTATGCCTCTTTTAGAGGCTTGTATGTCATTGTAACCTATTGTCTTTCCAAGTATTCAGCAACTTAACTATGACTCATTACTCTTGATTCATTTCTTTTCCCCATTCCCTCCAACCTCACAGCCGACTACCACTGCGAGAATGGTGTATATCAGGATCTGTCTGACCTGGCCCTAGCTGCCAGGCTCAGCGCCTATGCCCCTTTCCTGAGCAGATTGAGAAAGAAACAAACTCATGTATCAGGGCAAGATATAGCAGATCACATGCAGGTAAACCCACATGCAGCTGTATAATTCATTTGGTTCATCCATCGTTTACCCCGATACGTTGCTAAGAGTTTACATGGAGTGTAACCATTTATATCAACATTTTCTATCAATTTATTGTATATGAAAATTCAAATTAATCATGACAATTACCCAAGTTAAACCGGCAACCTAGTTTAAAAAAACCTACCTGCCTGTCATCCTACCAAACAAATCATAATACCAAATTTCACAATGAAGCAGTGTGATGTATAAATTCTATAAACGTTTTCATGGTATGATAGAGTTTGTGATTTTTAGTCATGTGGTTTATCTCTGAGTGAAATAAATTTTAGTGCTGATTGTTTCATAGACATTTCTATGTAAAGAGAATTTGCAACTGGTTTTAAAAAGCTATTTTATGGCTGCACACCACAGAATGTACTGAACAACAATAAAATATTCCTTTGCACACACACACACACACATATATATTATTTATATATATATATATATATATGATTCTATAGTATTATATAGTATTAAGATTATATGAACAGGTATCCTTTAATTTGCGTTGAAATTATTGTCTAAAAATGTGCGCTTTTAATTTAGAGTTAAAACATTCTATAGAACCTAAGTTTTTCAAATTTATTCCATATTTGAGCATTTTGTTAGGGAAAGGTGCTTTGTTCAAAATGTATAAGTGTAAGGGTTTCACAAGAAGATCTTTGGCAGAGGAGCGCAATTCTCTAGCAGGGGTGTGGGGACTTACCAGGTTTGTGATATATTTTGGAAAATAGGGCATTGGAAGAGAAGTTGATTTATAATCTAACGCATACTGGCAGCCATTGAATGAAGATCTTCTAGAATTTCTTCTTGAAACTTTTTTTACAAGTCTTGCCGCATTGTTAATAATTTGCTGACTTTGATTAAAGTGATATTGTAGAAGACCAGCTAACAACGAGTTGCAGTAATTAATTCTAGATAATACAAACGAGCATACAAGTTTATTTGTGGTATGAGTCGTCTAGTGCGATGTAAACTGAGATATTTTTCTCAATTCTAAAGAGCGTGTTTTCGCGTGCACTTACATAGCGTTGTGTCCTGGTTAAAGATTTTAATTTTAGATGATCGAATTTTCTACAAATGTGTTCCGTTTTTTTTCTTCACTTATTAAATATAGATGTTCAGACGTTCTTCTAACTTTTACACTATATATTGTGCTCCAAGATAGAATTGCAAGAGTCGCAGTCATGGTTTTATGAAACTCTGAGCGTTCCTGGAACTTAGAAGTAAGCACACAAAATTCGGAGAAATTACAGTTAAAAAAAACCTGAAAGGATAACTGGTGATTTCGTAATGTATTCGACTGAAACTCAAAAGCATAGGTCATAATAAGGGGGCTAAGAAAAAACCAGCACCAACAATTTATTGCAAAGAGGCATACTTTTTAGTTGAAAATAACCAATATATATAAATGGCGTGAGCGTTATAGTGTTTCATTGTTTCATGTTTGCTTTATGAAATTTTTTATGTAAAGTTAATACACACATACAGTTCAACGTAGACAATGTGAGCGCTAGTGCTCATTCAAATAAAGTGAGTCTCTCTCTTTCTCCCTCTGTCTGTCTGTCTATCTGTCTGACAGCTCTCTCTCTCTCTCTCTCTCTCTCTCTCTCTCTCTCTCTCTCTCTCTCTCTCTCTCTCTCTCTCTCTCTCTCTCTCTCTTCCTCTTTCTCTCTTTCTCTGTATACAAAGAATATCTATATCTATCTATCTATATATATTGATAGTTCAAGTTCAACATGTTCAACATACAGTTTTAGCTGAGCTAAAATCTTAACATATCAATATTTCTTAATATTTCTTGATACAGAGGCAGGCCTAGTAACATTGATATAACCTATTTATCCTAAAACATGTCATATCGGTTAATAAAAGAGTACGCAGGTCAACGAAAAGTGTGGATTTCTAATATATTATTTTATCTTTCATTTTAATACTTTCGTGCTTTCTATTTACTATATCATTTTCTCATATTTCAGCGCTATTGTGCTTTGACAAACAAGATCATTTGGTCTCAAAAGTACATGATGAAGCACATTAAATGCCTAAAGGAAGAAGTACAAAACTATGAGCTAATGGTTCAAAAATCAGATTCTTTCTGTCTGAAACAAAATAATCGTGAGAAGACAACGCCAAGTTTTTCAATACAAAACGAGACAAATAGCACTGGCACCACGGAACAACCGTTTATGAATGTTGCCCCTACGGGGCTGATGGAAGGGATTGGAGCAATAAGTCTCAGAACAAAGAAGGCAAAATTTGATCCTGGCCAGTACAGCGTTAGCCCTGTGATTTTGAAAATATTACAAAGTTTACCCCTGGAGCATTTGGATTACAGGTAATTTCTTAATAGTGGAAGATCTCAATAAGAGGATATTTTACTGGTTTATATCATACTATAGCAACTCTCTTAAGGACAGGGATTTTTTTCTGCTATATATTACTTTTTATAAAACTTCACACCTTGAATCAAAATATTTAAACTAAGTTAACAAGATAGTTACCAGGCTTATCTCCACTTTAGCTCGTTTAATGGGCAATGTTATGCCCAAGTTATCCGAACATATGTGTAGTAATTGCAACCTCGTAGTAGCTTACGACGCGTCGTAATATAAATTATGAGAAAAAGAACGGCTTACGACGATTCGTAAGCTACCGCGAGATTGTTTTTACGGCCCCATTAGTTCAATGTCCACAAAATCTAACGTTCTTGGTCTGATCATAGCCACACACGAAAGATACCACTGCAGGTTTTTTTTATTATAGAAACTCAAAACATCCACGCCATTTCTCTCAGTCAAATCAATAGTGGAGATGGAACTATATTCAGTTAATTTTCAGGACGAAATGTGTGTGTCATTAATTTGTTGCACATTCACTGGCGTAAGAAAACTTACTACGACTGCGATAGTGAGCGTTTTTATCGTGGACTTAACCAATCCGACAATATTATGTAAAAAAGAAATCTAAACTGAATTTCCAGCTTTGTTAATAGTAACATGAACTCTGACTGCATGTAAAAGTTGAAAGCTGGATACGTGGGCAACCCTTTTGATTTTGTTTTTTATAAAAGATTATTTGAAAGCGACAAATTTTCATACTCTATTAGATACTTCTATAATTTGCAGGTACAGAAATATTTCTTGGAATCTTAAGGATTGTAATTGACGTTCAGTATCCCAGACTGTAAAAATGGATTTGGGAAACAAACAAAAAATATAAATGAAATTGGAATTGTAATGTTAGGCAACCCAGTTGCGATGCTATCCATTAATAATCGAGGAGACATCGGTGCTTTGAAGCACAATCGGGTAAACGTATTTTATTTTTTAGCCGTCACTATCTATTCCTATTATAAGCTTAGAATCTTTGCCTGTTTTTATCATCACGTTACTACTTTCTGGACAAACTTTACCTTCTTTACCGTTGTTGTTTTTTTTCAGCCAAAATCCTTGCTACTACCAAGCTCCTATAAAGGCATACAGATGCTACAGGCGTTACAGTCGACATGTGGGTCGCAACAGTAGTGATTTCGCATACATGTTAAAACGCAAGGCTTCCTCATTACGTTGCACATTTCGAAGTATGGCCAGGATTTGTCCCAAAAAGCGTGCCTTCCTTCTGACTATCATGGAGTTCGATTGGATGATCGTTCCCCCGGCACTTGACATCAACGTTGGCAACCTGTTATACAGAGCCTGGCGGATGAAAGTTAATAAATAACTACAACTACCTATTTCTTGAAAGGGATTAAAATATACTATACTTTATACAGGTGTCTGAAGAAACATTGGCTTTTCCGAAGCAAATTCTTGTTTTTTCGACAATCAGGAAAGCTGAATTCAAAAGAGCTCCGTGATCAATAACCTGTGTTGCTGTTGTAAAGGCAATTTGTGTTTTTGTTTAATGTACCTGCAAAAACTTGTTACAGTGGCTGTAATAATGCACTATGATATTAAGATATCTGATCAGTTAAATTTACGTTGAAAAAATTATTGTTTGCATTGTTCATATAAAATTAGCTTTATTCTTGTTTAGTGAAATCTTTCCCCTTGGAAAAATAAAATCAATGCCAATTTTTTAATCAACACGATTACCGTGTATCTGTTGTTGTTACCGATTAAATGTATTAAAAAAAGATACTACCACATTGGTAAAAATTCACATGTTGAATCGGTAGCAATGCCAAAAACACGCTACTGCTCTATTTGCCACATTGGCGTTTTGATTTTATTGTGCATGCTTTAATTTTTTTCATCTTCTTAAAGTACATCTGGAATTGTTGTTTTTTTTCAATAACTAAAAACAAAATGTTATTTTGACAGCTATGCCTTTCAGAAGTAGTGCCATTTAATAATGTTACAAAAATGGGTGAACTAAAAATATCGAAAAGGTCAACTCAAATGTATCTATAGCACTATCGTAATTTATTTTGAAATAGGACGAATACTGTGAGCGCAATATAGGTCGTCAGAGTTTAATAATATTGCGTCTGCATCAATCCGTTCCAATATACTGTTGTGAGAAACATGGATCCATGAGTGAATATTTTTACAAGTATTGAAAAGAAAAAGCAAGACAATCTAGAAATAAACGAATAATGATCTTTTTTTTCTATAAAGCAAACCTCTTGTTGAAAAAATGATTTTGAAGATTTTAGGCTGTATAAGCTTCGCGTATTATAACACCAGAAACATTTTTGGTTACAAAATTCCGCTCATGTTGGTTTTATTAGGCTGCCATGAATAAAAGAATAATGCTTTTTCGCAAGCCTAGTTTACCATCAATAAAAAATACTGCTATTTCGTACGTCAACCCCCAATCTTGTAAATCACGAAAGAATAGGATACTTGCTAAACTCCTTGATTTTCTTGTTTGTCAATTACAAAATGTTAAAGTTTTACAGAGTTAATATTTATTGAAACTCACCTGTGTATATATACAAGAGGAAACAAACTGTACAATATTAACCTTTTTTACTTTATAAAACCTAAAACTTGAAAATATGTTCTAAATAAAATATACATACAAGTGCCTTTGTCAAAATAGTTTTTGGAAAACATTTTTGAACTTGTATCAATATATAATTTCTTATATCATACTAATCTTTTCATTTTATTAAAATGATGTTGAAGGCTTAAGACTGCATTACCTTCACACCTACAACACAAGAAACTTATTTGGTTACAAAATTTTGCTCATGTTAGTTTTATCAGACTGCCATCAATAAAAGAATAATGCTGTTTCGCAAGCCCATAATTAATATGGCAAAGCCTTTTTAACGTTTGGGGGTGAGAGGGGGGGGGGCGAAATTGATACGGCTTTTTAGAGAGGGGACAGACAATTCTACAAAAATAAGCGATGCATTAGTTAAGTGTCATAACTTTACGTTGACATAGTCTTAAAGTTATGCAAACACTCTCCATTTTTTGTCATTTGAGCATATAGAGCCAAAAATTGAGAAGAAAACTCTTAGCCATCCGATATTTAAATGCACCAATAAGAAGGAGGTCTAAAAATGCGGATTTTTAAATTGAAATCTGGCATACGCAATAATTTTTTTTAAGCGCGCAAACTTTAATGCGCACACTGCACCGTTATGTTAGAATGATTGGTTAATTGTGGAATCAGGGGATAATGCTACGCCTGGACTAATTTAATGGTTTGTAAATACAAGTATTGAAGTAACATCATGTAGTTACATTTTTATTACATTAAATACTGTTTCAAACAAAAGATAAGCAATAAAAGCCAATCGCAAAAACGACAAATCATACCAAAAGTTTACAATGATATCTTGTGAGCGTTTTGAAAAATACACTTTTTTTTTAGCACACTTCAAAGCCATCTATAATCTGATTTGTGGGTACTTAACTAGTTTTTACAGTGCTCCTTTGTCCAAACCATAATATTCAAAAATAATTAAACGTACATTATTATTTGTCGACAGGTTTAAAACTTTTGTTACAATTGTGTGTATATATTCACAATAAATATGTTGGAAGTATACTTGTGAAAAGATGTATAACTTTGTTTGGTGTAAGTTCTTTAGGTGATGAAAAATTATACATTTAATGCATTTGTAATGTCTAAATAAAACGTTAAGTTTTACAAAAATCAAAGGTCACATTAATGGGTTTTTAGTTTCTTCTCGCAGGGATTCGTTTTTCTATAACTTTTTGAAAAGGGAAGACATTTTGAGTAATATTATTGTGTTTCGTTTTTAGTTATGTTTTTTGCTTTTTAAAAATGCCACGAAATATGATACTCAATCCAAATATTTAGACATTAAGAAATAATGGAAGAAAATATGCTGTGTAATGACATTAAATTAAAAAAAAGTTTTTTAACAATAATAGAAAAATTGAATGTACTTTACCAGGGTACTTAAACAATACAATTTCAATACATTAGACGCTTCCAAATCATGGATGTCGTCCCCTACTGGTTGGCTCGGCTGAGAAACAAGCCTATTATCTGTGTGGCAACGTTTGCAATATTGTCTTACTTTCTAGTCAATTGACCCATAAACGCCTCAACATTAAAGCCTAGCTACGGATTGTAAACGTTAAGAAATCAAGCAAGCAACCAACTAATTATAGTTATAACATAAATATACAGAGAATGTATTTTTGTCTACCCTTCAAAGCTACAATTTAAATTTATATTTTGAAATTAATAGCATAGGTAGGTCGGTATGTTACTCAGAAAGAACCTTTGTTTATCCTATCACAGCTTAGCCTGCTCAGCGATAGTGTAAAGCGAAAAAAACAGTGCCGTGCTTACCAGTTTCATAACACGGTTAACTTCCAAGCTAAAAAAAAAAACAAGTTTTGTCTAAATTCGATGACTATGCCTGTTATTTTTGGACAGCTTCACTTGCCACTGTTTTTGCCGTTACCACAACTCAACAAGCAGCAGTGTGTGTGGTTGGACTAGCAGGCGGTTTGTATATTGATTCTTGCATTTAAAGTGTTTTTTCTATGCAGGTGGTGTTTTTAAACAGTGCCTTTTGTGTTTGGCATGTTTAAGATCTAGATACAAACTTTCTGTGGTTTTTAATACCTACCCAGTTCCAGTTTTGTAAAAAATTTTAGGAAAACAGAGAGTCAAAGGGCATTTCTTGGTGTCCACTCCAAACCGATGAAAATAAAATTAGCATGCAAACTTTATCATACACAAATGATCGACGCAAGCATTCCAGATCCCCACTCACATGATTATACAATAGTTTTCAGAGCACACGAAAATAAACAATCATGACCATTATCAGCACTACTACTACTACTACTACTACTACTACTACTACTACTACTACTACTACTACTACTACAACGACTACGACTACTAATACTGCTACTACTACTACTGCTGCTGCTGCTGTTTCTGCTGCTTCTACCATAGTTGATACGATTGCTGCTATAACTATTACTATTAACGCTGATTTTGAATTATCCAAGTTTGTTGGCGCAAATTTCGATAATCAAAAAATGTCAGATATTTCGCAATATAATAATAATTATTACAGATGACGAAAAACATAGTTTTAAAATAAAAATGAAGCAATAAATAAAACAAGGATAATGCACTTTTATATTTGTATGAAAGGGGTTTCTAAAATTGCGCAGTTCGAGAAGAAAAGGTAAATTTGTTTAGAAACTGTTGGAAATGTTACATGCGAACCTTTTATCTATTCATGAACATAATTATTATCATTTTCCCTAGCAACTTCAATTGATTACATTCTAGAGAATGTCTGTTTTATGAGCTTGGCTGCTAATTTTCATTATGATAATGGCTAATTTAGATCTAGATCACGAATGTCGGGTAGGTTTACCTGATTTCTAGATCTAGACGGCATTATATCAATTCATACCTGGAAACCAATCAATTGTTGATCAATTAAAAGGGTCTGTAACGTTAGCTAAATGATTAATTTATTTAAATTTATAATAATACTTATGGAGTGAGTGAGTTTGTTTTAACGGCATGTTAGCACGACAACGGTTAATTTTTGCCCATGCATGATGTCCTCAGATAGCTATTACAAAATAGTAGTAAACGTATAAAAACTGTGCATAAAAATGGTTAAACGTGAAGTATATGTACAGCATTGTAAATGATCCATGTGTGGGACGATCACAGTTAAAATTCATTATACAGATCATTATCCTTTAGAAACAACCTCAATATTCACTGAGGACTTAATATAAGTAAAAATGCTCTACAGTGGCTTGGAAGTCAGGTGCAGATGCCTCAGTTTGCTAGGATGTGACTTACGGATAATTGACAGTTGCAGGTAATGGCTCTGTGTATGCTCTTCACCTCCCACTAGGAAGCTGTAAGCAAGAGTACCACCTGGTATCGTCTTCTAGCCTGAGACACTCCCACCCCCTAATCTTAATGTGGTTGGAAACATTGTAGTTTGTTGTTTGTCAGGTTATTCCATCGCGCTTTTCAGTTGTCTCTTATAACTGATATAATTATCTGCCATTTAATTTCACTCACTTCCAACGTGGGGATCCAGCAGACAGTAATTTTCCTACCATTTTGCTGAAGTTCATGGATATTTCTCATGATGCAAAGAATTTTTGGATTTTTTAAGTTTGCATTTCCGACCGCCTTCATCAAGTCAGAGAAGATTAAGACTTTTTCTTTTCTTGAGATGCAGACAGTGTCGAGTGCCATGCACAGAGTAACTGCTTCCGCAGTAAATATTTACGCCTTCGCGCTCACCCATCAGCATTAAATTTGAAGATGAGTGGCAAGCAGCTTCGACGCAGGTCTCATCTTTAGACCCGTCAGTGAAAGTAGATATGGTCTGAATGATTTTCCATGATTTCGTCAAACTTTTTTCTATACAAATCTGGAGAGGTTTTGTCCTTCTAGACAGCTGTCGGATCGGAAATGCTCCCTGATCTTTCCAGCATTCAGGAAGGAATTTCAGAAATGTTTTACTTTTCAAAAGAATTATTATCTAAGTCGATTTCAAAAAGGAGCTGCTGAACCCGAAATCGCGTTTGATGAATATTGGAATTTTTCTACATAACTACATAACATAATTATGTTTTTGTTGTTGAAAGTCTCTTTTATTCCCATGATATTCTGAGATACGCTTCTTCCGCCTGAAATCAATCATAGGGGATGCATTTGTATATGATATCAACCAATAACTTTTTCATGCTGCACATTTTTCTGAGCTTCTGTTAATAGAAATTGTTGTAGGGTGAGTTCATCTGCGTACATGCATAATTATAACTCTTAAGGAAACCTCAAAACATAAAACTCAATTCATCTTTAAATTGTTATTTTTTTTTTCTCTTTCCATTCCGTAATTCTCAGAAACGAGAAAGTGTATTAATATTTTACATCAGCGTGATATACATGTTTTGTTAAGTAACTCGTACAAAATTGATTTGTAAAATATACAGAGTACAATCTAAATTTATTGGTTACCTTATGTGTAATTAAAAAAGAGACACTCAATAGAATGATAAGTACCCCCCCCCCCACACACCACACACACACACACAAAAACAAAAAAAAACACCGGCCGTCTATTTCAAGTCACGCCTTCTCATTTCAACAGTAAAATGTCTTTAGGAGGAGGTAACCCATCCAATAATAATGGCGACCTGCCCGAAAGTGCAGCTGCCGCCCGTTAATCTGCCGTGCCGCCCTGTGGATATGTCGAAGGCTGACAGACTCAAGTCCAGACTATATTCGTACGCCCCCCAAGTTGCGCCCCTGAACCCCAGGGCGCTCAAGTTCAAGGGCGTCACCCAGTGCCAGGCTCGTCGACTCACACAACCAGTGGAGAGGAAAGTGGAACCGTTGGTATGTATGTCTCTTTGACGCTTTAACTCTTGCCTTACAGCTTCGACAAAATACCACGAAAGGGAAAGAGGATGAGATGAAACAAGCATAACAACTAAAATCAGAGGTAGCGCTAGACTATAATATTGAGACTTTTTGATTTTGGAAAAAAAATAGAAATTCTATGTTTAACTTCCTTTAAAAATATATTCTACAGATAAAGCATTTTTACGACGTAGATCATTCCATCATTTCGGCGGCGCTCTTTTTTTAGCTGTTTGTAATGGGTTTATACCAGTCCATTGTTTGGATTCCAGCAAATCCTTACACACATTCATAAAAAAAAACTATTCATATAATTATTGGCCATTTTTTCTTCACAACCAGCCCGTTCTGCAAAAATGGCAAGAGACCCACCAGCCGGAATTCATCCAGAGAGCGGAGATGCTCAGGCTGAGGGACATCAGCATCGCCAAAAAGCAAGCAGAGAAGGCAGCCCAAAGACTCCTCAGAGAAGCTGTTTCATCTGATAGTATATCGGACAGGGAATCCCTCGACAATATGAAAGCAAAGGTTTGTATCATCATTATTATAGCAGGCCTCTACGCGTTTACCATAATATTGTTTAAAAAATGAGAAACAAAGCATACACATACACACACACAAAAACGCAATAATGTTGCAGCACTGAAAGCTTTTATAAAAGCGCGTTTTAAGCAAATTCACACCTTTCTCGACAAATAAATATAAAAGAAAACCCATTATGGGGCTTAGCTGAGCTCTTTTTTTTCTGTCATGGCCAGGGGGGAGGGGGGGGGGGGGAAGAAGGCACGGGCTAACTTATAGAGCGCGCGGGATCTGGTACTGACTTTAATTGTAAATCGTTGCTCTAAAAACTCGAACTACTCGAGATATTATTTTTTTTCAGTTATTACAATGTTTGAAGTTATTATTGAGAAATGCGAAGGATTCCCAAACAAGTTTTATAACTTCTACTATGACCCTAAATCATAAAATGCATTATATTTATTGATACAAAGGCAATAAATTAAATGATATGCCGCTTCATATACTAGTTCTTCATTTTTTTTTATTGCAACGAGCATTATTATGGATCATCAATATTAAAATATTGTATTTGCCATGTATGCATAAAATAATTTTTTTTTATTTCAATACTATCTTTTTCAGAGACATGATGACGAGGACTTTGAACTGACAGAACTTGAAACATTTTATCGAGAGAATTTTTCTGTCATCACCTACGTAAGTTCATCCGCTGCTTCGACCAGAATGCCTTAAAATTGCGCTACTGTTTTTGTCGTTGCTTATTTCTTCTTTTTGGGCTGCTTCGACCAGCATGCCTCAAAAAAACGCTACTCTTCTTTTCGTTGCTTTTTTTTTTCTTTTTCTCTTTATTAGTATCTTTTCTCTGACTCTTTCAATTCTGAAGTTAATAAAGATCACTTTAAATAATGCTCTCTCTCTCTCTCTCTCTCTCTTTCGCTCTCTTTTTCTTACATACATAATTTATATCGTTAGAAACACTGAGGGAATAAAGAAACCGGAGCAAAAAAAGAAATGAAACAGACAAACATTAAATTGAAAACTTCACTATCCTGCACATTTGTATACAGTAGGTTATTTCAGATCCATCACAGAGTGCATTGAGATCTTGTTCTTTGTGAGAGGAAATATGATAAACATAGAACCGCAAGAGGGCAGTTCATGTATAATATAAATTTGTTAAATAAGACGAAAAGATACAAAGTGGTGAATTATTTTCGGCGGATATTGAAACACGTTGTTTCGCATTATAAAAACTTGGACAAACTATGAAAGGAAAAAATGAGATCGTGACGTAGATAGAGAGAGACATAGAGAGAGAGAGAGAGAGAGGAAGAGAGAGATAATGGGAGGAGATACAGAAAGTAAGAGAGAGGTTTTGAAAGATATGGGGAAAGTTGGAGCGCAATAGAAAAGGGGTGAGAGGGATAAGAGAATGAGTGAAGGAGTGATAGTGAGAGAGAGGGAGAAAGAGACAGAGAAAAAGAGAGAAAGAAAGAGAGTGTGTGTGCGTGTGTGTGTTATTGGGATATAGGTATGAATGGACATTCAGTGATATCTAAGATGAGATAAATCTTATTTGTGCCTATGAATGAATATACATTTTACATGTTTTACATACATAATATTAAGCTGAACAGGTACAAACAAAATAGAATCGATACACATTTTTTAAGAAACCAAAATCGATACACATTTTGGGAGAAGAAGAAAACGTTACATAAATATTAGTAATAACTCTTTACATATGCACTGTAGACACAAATTTCAAGTTTCACCAAGAAGTATTTAAGCGCATGTAGCCTACGTCGATAGAAAAACGTGTACTTTTCCTTTCCTCCCTTCACTCCCTTTTCTCCTTTATACCCAGGGGGCGCGGTGGTATAGGGGTAGAACATCGGCAAAGATAAATCTTTATTTGTCCCTGTGAAGGAATATCGGCTGGTACATTTTACATGTATTACACACTCACATAATAATAACAATACTAAGTTGAACATATTTCAAAAAAAATATAATTGATACACATTTTTGAGGAAACCAAAATCGATACCAATTTTTGGAGAAAAACAAAACATTACATTAATATGAATAAGGACTCTTTACACAATGTACCGAAGAAACAACTCTTAAGGTTAACCAAGAAGTATTTAAGCGCGTGAAGCCTACGACGATAGAAAAACGTGTACTTTTTCGTTTACATCCCTTCACTCTTTTTTTCCCTTTATACCCACTCACACACACCCACACACACAGTTTGCACACATACACTATTGTTCTAAGATGAATTCCTTAGATGCCGTGAGCATGATGGTCAATTAAGTTATTGCATTAGTTATTATAACGGTGGGTTCTAGCTTTAGGTTGAATCAAGCGACAGCTACGTACAAAAAACTTGAACTCCTGGTTTAGTGGATGTGGATGTCTTTAGACATCTAGACATTTATTTCAATAGGAGACTCTTATAAAGATCAATGAAAGTTGGTATCCAGTTGAATTTTGCTACCCGCCCTTTTGATCAAGCTACCTAGTTTATGCTTATATTTTGAAAGAACAGATCCTCTCCAGCAACTGGTGCCAAAACAAATGCTTTCTAACTAGCACCATTCACCACCTTTTTGGCTTAAATCATCGTACTTGTGTAACCGTGTAACAACACAACTCAGGGGTCATAACTTGAAGTTTTCCTTTTTTTTTCATTTGGCTTTCAGGAGCAGATGCAACCACCCCCGAAGCTGGAACCAATCGTTGGGCGTGGAAAAAGCAAGAAAGGCAAAGTTCACGTCACGGAGCCGTCTAACTGCACAACGGATTGTCAAGAGAGTAAGCAACAACAAAAATAGGTTGGGGTGGGGGGAGTATTTTGGACAGTATTTGGGGCAGTATTGCGTTATTGCCGATGGATGCATTGGCCTAATTTTTTACTGCTTTGCTTTGATTCACTTTTACAAGACCTTTGTGAATCATTGGTAACGGTTTATGTTTAATTTGTGTGTGTATATCGTTGCAATTTAAATTTTACAATGTCTTGTTTATCATTTGCGTAAATATAACGGTTACGAAGAGCATGGAACCAAGAACTAATTTAATTGGTCGGTCACATGTTAAAAGTCCAAGGCCATGCCTCTAAGTCGAACGCAGTTTATTAAAAATCCAAGCGTGAATATATGTCAATACAATCAATTTAAAAAAACGCTGCTATTTTTATAAATCGTATTTATAGTGTGATTGTTAGATAATGTTTAATTTTATATTGGCTAAGTAAGGAACGCCCAAGAGATGAGTAATTTACTGCTATCGGTACAAAAAGGGAGATATAGAAATCATATTAACGATAAGATAAGAGCTCAGAGGAAATAAAGAGAAAGACAGAGAAAGGTTATAGATGGCGAAAGAAAGAGATGGAGAGAGAGAGAAATCGAAAGAATTAAAGTAGTGTAGAAAGGGGAGGAAGACTAAAAAAAGATACGGAGAAGAGACATGTAATATGAAAAAAAGTGTTTAAGGCAGACTGATGTTAACGTCATATGATCATAAAAATGGGCATCCAATCATTTAAAAACCACAGACTGTACAATTTAATGCTAACCTCACACAAATTTTGCCTTTTTTTCAGAGTGGGAGGACTATTTCGATATGACAGACCTGGATGAAGTGGCCAAGATTGTGGTGAGGGAGAAACAGAAGGTAGCCTGCCTATATCTCACGCCGGCGGTGCCCAAGGACAACATTGCTTATCACCATTTTAATCTCAAGTAAAACATTTTAAAACCTAACTAAAACCGTTATTGATAGACCAATGTTAACCTTAGCGGGTAGGTTATTTCTTATGTACTCTAGCTTTGTCTTGCACAAACCTGTTTGTTTTGTGTAGCATTCAATTTCATTACCGTCTTGAACAATCCTGGAAATGGATAATTACAATTACCTGTATAGTAGTTTTAGACTTATGAGATTCTATCAGCAATGCCATGTTTCGAAAGTAGGCTAACAAGATGGTGATAAAGAATAATTACTTATTTCACCACCTTGATAAACACACGGATATTTTAGAACTGTCGTTCCTTACACACACAAAAATGTGAAAAAACAGCAACAGAAAAATGAAAAACTAAATTATTTAGATAAGTTGTCTTTTTCATAAAGAAATCTCGGGTCCTTTATACGTACAAAATAAAGTGATAACATTCGTAGCTGTTCATATAAAATTATCTCTTTCTCCCCGTTACTATTCGTCAGTAATGATAGGCAAAAGTCGTTCGTATTCAAAATTCGTATTGTCTCGCTTGCCATGTTCAGAAGACCCTTTCTGTTCTTTTTCAACACAAATTTTTCTTCTGTCTTTCCTAGGGTTGCTCCTTTTGGCGAAGTGGACAAAAGTGATTACCTGGTAATTAGCTACGTCAATGTTGCGCGGTTTAAACCAGGACAGGCGATAGAGACTCTTCCTTTGGAAACCTGGGTGAAAGAACTGCACATATTTCACACACTGAGAGAGGTAAGCATCTTTTACACACAAAAAACAGGCATTTAAAAACATGCACATAAATCAAGATTGAGACTCTGAGTTATGAGAGTTGGCGTTTTATGTCACTTGGAGTTAAAAAAATATCTAGTTGCTGGCGTCTGGTAGATCCATCTTTGTGACTGTCTGGTGTTTTATCGTCCGTCATTGAAAGATTGATCTGGGGGGGGGGGTCTTATGTTACTTGGAGTTGCAAGATTGATTTTTTTTGGGGGGGTGGCCCTGGGGTAGAACATCGGCTTCCGACGCAAAAGGTGCGGGTTCGAGCCATGGCGATTTCGCTCCCTACTGGTTGGGTCGGTGTCAGTTCAATGTGATCGGCTGAGACAGGAGTCATGGTATCCCCGCCCTGTCTCGTGTGTGGCAGCACATAAAATTGTCAGACGCCAGTCTTGGGACCCGTCCACAATATAGCCTATGTAGTGCTGAATAGATGTTGGCCGTTAAATCAAATCAACTCAACTCAACTGCAAGATTGATTTAGTTCTTTCGGGTAGTTCACTTTACCTAGTTCTGGCTATGCTTCATCGACTTAAGGCCTTCCAACTTTACCTATGCATATCCATGCATGCCAGTTTCTTCCGGTAAACGTTTTTCATATTTTTTTCTGCCTGCTTCAAGGTTTCTCATCTCTTTTGGTATTTTTTTCTGTTTACTCACTGGCTTTTATTTGGCTTTGTTCCTCTTCTGTAATGTCTTTTCGTCTTTCATTGATAGTTGTGGATGGAGACTAGAATCTAGTCCTGGTAGCCATCTTATGATTTGATGTTTTTGTTTTCGTTTTCAGGGCGTTGATGTCATCAGTCATCTTGTCCCGAGCTGGACTAGATCTAGGATTAGGGCATTCGATGTCGTGGTGGTGTTAGACGATGGAAGAATAGGAGGTGTTGCTGGGAGTGTGGAAGGAATAGGACTCACTTCTGAAGTAGTATAGTAGCAGTTGGGGCAGGTTCAGGGGAGGCCTTGGGTTCAGGGGTTGATCTAGGTGTCTTGGAACCATACATTTCAGTGCACTTCTTATGCCTTAAACTTTTAAACGGCACTTTCAACATACCACCATTGTTGTCAACCAGTACATGACTTGTCTTTTACATATTAACAGTGTTAGTTTCTTCTCAGGATATAACTGTAATATTCTTAGGAAGCAATTTTTATGGCTTGGCTACCAATATTGACACCGAAGTGAAAGTGAAATTTGAATCGATTTGCGAGGTTTATGTTTTAAAAAATAGCCAGAGGTTCTGCCAAAAATTAAAAACTAAATAAAACAGTCTGTATAAATATGCATACAACTATACATAGTTTTAAATACACATTTTAAAGATATATTTTTTTCTTTCTCTAGGCTACCCAATCTTTTAACCCCACATGGAGCAAAAAGTGTAAGATAACACATCATGACACCCCCCACCTACCCCTCATTACACTTTTCGTGCATGAGCCAACGACACCTATCCCCTTCTTTACGTTTTAATGCATTTGAAAGACGTCCCCTGATATAATCTACAAGAAGAACAACTTTTATTTAATTTATGTCTAATGTTTTTAACTTTTACTGATTATAATAGACATTGTGGGGGGAAAACGAATTGCGTTTTTTTGCATGGCAATTATCGCTGTTTGTATCAACACAAATTATGTTTTAGCATAATTTTGATTTGATTTTATTCTCACACGAAGTTCCTTTTTACAGTTCAGTACTTTCAAACTTCATCGAAAATGGAAGGCTTTCAACGGATGGCTAAAAAATATGCAATCTTTGAAAACGAACAAATGCAAGAAATTCCTCAATGAGAATTTATTCATACTTAATCAGGTGAGAGAATCACATAGATTTGACTTCTTAATCGGTTAACCTATCTATGTTATTATTTAACAAATGATACAATTTTATTACTTCCTATCTAGGAGGACTACGGTAGAATCCAACTCAAGGAGAGTCTACAACATTTTTTAATGAATTTAAATAGAAAAAAACTCTTTTTCATACTGAAGTTCTTTTCACATTTTAGTAACATCTGTTCAAACTCCTAAATTCTTTAATGTCAACACTTACTGACTATAAATTAATTCACTCTCCTGCATGATTATTGTGTAACTATTGGGTGATAATACGGATTTTCGCATTAGTTAAATATGTTAACGCCGTGCAAAGCCTGTCTTTATTAAAAACAAATAGTTATATACATTAGAGAGGCTATGTCACAGCTTTATATCAATTGCAATATTAATACGTTAAAGGAACCAATAATACGCAGAGATGAGTGGGAGTTTTGAAGAAATAATATATATCTTAAACTAGTCATTAATTTGAATTGCACTATAAAAGATATAGCCCAGTAATAAAAGAGCAAATAATAACTCTTATGAAACCATTGATTAAAGACGAAAACGAGAAACTTTTGTGAAGTTTAACCCCTATTTTTCAGAATATTTTTATTTCGAAAATTAGCCTACAATAGTTTTTGTTTCTCAGCAATACATTTTAAACAATTTTGCTTCTGTCAGACGCTAAGGCCTGCGATACTGAATGTGGTGAACATGTGTCTCGCAATGCACGAATTAAATTTGTTCACGGTGGACTCCAACATCTGCTACAGCCTGGACAGCTTCATGCAAACACAGCACAAGCATGTCGCCGAGGTAAAAAAGAAAAGTCCTTGTGAGTTTTTTAATTCGTTTGACCGAGAACAGAGCGAATTTGTTCTTTCCTGAAACAGAAAAGTCATAAAAGTGAATATGTGAATGTGAACACATTTTATAAAGTTGAAAATTGTCGCAGATCGTGAATAAGTTCCAGCGCTTATCACTGTACTTAAAACATTATCTTTAAAAATTATCACAACTGGTAAATGACGGCTCATCCATACAACCACTGTGGTAAGTCATACAGCCGGATATGAAACGTTAACAAATTGGAAATTGGAAATCAGCGCTAAAATATTTAAACTACAAAACTTCCGGGGAATCACGAAAGTTGTACGTTTGAATTGGAAAAAGCACAAATCCTCTCTTTGTTAAAAGTATACATCTCATTTTTTTTGAATATTTAGTGATTCGCCGAAAACGAAGTCACTCTACGCGCAACATTAGTAGTTTATACGAAATTTGCATAAATGAGTATTAAGTTAATTCACAATGGTGTCCTGTATGCTGAACTAAGACTCACTAAGTATTATTTTTGGTTGGATTTTTTTTCATTGGGAATTGTTTCGCTTTTATGTTACAGCTGTTCAAAGATATGATCTTTCTTCTACTTTTAATATATTGCCTAACTTTATTTTCGCATTTTATAGTAATGTTTTAAAAAAATCCAGACCTTCAAAATTTGAAAGCTCAGTTTGGATTCATCCATTAACTTAGAGATACATCGCGCAGTTTCTGTGGTCCCCAATCCGATGTAATTGTCGTTAGGCCTCAAACTTATCACATGTAGAATTTAAAATTCATCCCACAGGTAAAACAAAAGCTGGACACGTTCCGTCAGCTTGTCTCTCAGACTGTTTACCTGGCCTGTCGCAGGTGTTTGATTGAGGCGGGTTTTTTCCCTGATGATGATCCGGCCGTTCAAAACAGAGGTATGTTTGACGATAGCAATGACATCACACTAGTTGTTAAGGGTTAATGCACATTGTAAAATTCACAACGATGTGCTTTGGTCGCATTCTAGGATTAGTTGTCATATTAACCAACTAATTTACGATCGCCATGTATGTATTACATACTTTAATGGGCTATTATGAGGTACAAATAAAGTGGGCTAGGTTTATTAGATGGATATAATTATATTGTTTTCCTGCATCCTTGTAATAAACATTAAAACGCAGATCTATACCTGGGGTTTTATCCGGTTTAATGAGTTTCTGACCGGGGCTCTGCCGAGGTTATGAATAAACTAGATATAACAACGGGGCTCTTTGGGGGCTAAAAAAACCAACAATCTCTATCGCCAGGGAAATTAATTAAAATTGAGATACACGCATTTAAAATCATCATGTAATTTTATTTTTGAATGCGAGTATTGGCAGCCGCGTGTAGCATGAATACTTCCAAACAGAATGCCATAAAATGCAACAAATAATGCAGAAATCAAAAGAAACGAGGTGTCGTTTTAACGTATTTTTAAGGTTTAGGATGAGTAAACAGGAGCGGTTGTGATTTTCAGCTATAAGATTTATTTATCTTGAAAAAAATAATGAATCTCGATTTCAGAATTGTGCGAATGAAATATATGGGTATTATTCTAAAAATTGTTTTTAAAGCTCATTTTAAAAATTTCAATAGTTTGGAATATATACACCGAGAGAGAGAGACAGACAAATAGACAGAAAGAATACCGATAGCAAAATAGCAATAAGCATATTAATAGGAGTCACTTACAATGGGTTAAAATATAGAACATGATATCACACGATGCATTGCAAAATAAGAAAAGCTACACCGTACACATCAGCAAAAGAAGGGTGTTTTCTTTGTCTTGAAGAACATAACAAATTCAACAACATTATTGCCGTAAACATAAAATAATAGTACTGAGAAAATCGATATGTGTATTCTATCGGGAATTTCGCACAAAAAAAAAAGGAATAACATTTTGATGGAAGAGGTGAGAGATGTTCAACAAGCAGAGACGTCACTGTGCCTCTTTAAGTAGATCTTTATAAAATCTGTTTCCGCACTTTATATTCCCTTTAACTGAGTTGCACCAATATGGATTAATTTGAGTTCGACTTAAACCTAAGTTGGACTCAGCTAAATGGCACTTGATGTTTAACTTAAAACTTCTGTTGCACTAAGTCTGCTCTACCTTACCTTAGGTTGAGTCGATGTATGTTTGAATTTGTGTGAGTGCTTATTAACATCGGATTTCCCGCACGTGTCCCCGAAAGATCCAGTAGCCTCAGTGATATGAGTAGCTGTGCCGTCTACTCAATCTGGTCAAGATATATTAGCATGGCTATTTGGCTTATATGCTTTTTAATTCTATGTTGGACTGTTGTTGAGTTGTTGGTTTAACATCCAGCATCAGCACTGTATAGGATATATTGTGGACGGGCCCCAAGACTGACGTCTGACTATTTTATGTGCTGCCACACACAAGACAGGGCGGGGACACCTTGACTCCCGTCTCAGCCGCTCAAAATAAACTGACACCGACCCAACCAGTAGGGAGCGCAATCGCCAGGGCTCGAATCCGGATCTGTTGCGTCGGAAGCCGATGTTCTACCCCAGGACAATGCGCCCCTCTATGTTGGACTGAAATGAAATCCTCGTTAATGGAAAATGATAAAAAGCGGTGTTAGAATTTATCTACCCTTGAAAAAGAACTGCTAGATGAAATAATACACAATGTCCGGTTTTCGAGGACAAAAGAAACGAACGTCATCATCAACAAAAAGCTGGGAGCATGGGATCCCACAACAGTTCCGTAACTCCTATTGAATTGACATTCCTAACAGAAAAACCTTAGCCCGAGAAAAAGCATCGTTCTGAGAGAGCAGTACGAAACTTAAGGTAATAACATATGAAGAACAATTAGTAAAGGACAAAGGAATACCAAGGAAAAGTCTTACCACCGAGATGAAGGGCGGAATAAAATAGAACAGAGACATAGCAAAATGAATGTTTGACTGCGGTCGACTAAGTAAGTTAGTAAGTAAATAAGTAAGTAAGTAAGTAAGTAAGTAAGTAAGTAAGTAAGTAAGTAAGTGAGGTAATACAAAATTAATATTTCTTGTAATTCGGTTCTCTTTCTACAGCGCTCTCAATGATAGAAACAGCGTCATCGACCTTTTCAAAAAGAGATTTGAGTTCAATTGTTGATCAGGGGATGGAGAAACGAAATATGATCTACACACTGCAGGCAAATAAAAGGAGCATTTGCAAGAGACTAACAAAGTATTTAACCATGTTTAAGTCAAAAGTTTTAACAGTAAGACATTATAGACTAGTTTAAAAAATATGAATACATTCACTTTATATAGAGTCAATTACTCTCCAAATATCGATCTCGCTCATTAAACGATTTTTGTTGTGCAATGAATTATTTTTGAATATCATGCGTAATATCGAATTGTTCTATTTTGTTTTATGTTATGTAGTCTATTAATACCCTACTTTATATCTTTTCCTTTTTTTGTGTGTGCACCCTATCGATATTTTAGACAAACTGCCTGCATTGAATTGTCATCTCAGAATTGGTCTTAATTTTAATTGATATTATTGCATAATTCAAAAGTCATGTAAGACACAATAGTTTATTATGGTAGTCCTGATTCTATGAGAGGAGAGGGAGATGGGGGGGGGGGGGAGAGAGAAAGCTCGCTCATTGTTTTTACGTCTCCTTAGCTCCTCAAGAGAATCGTTTACGTTGAAAAAAACGTAATTGTCTGTTATGACACTCACTACATATAATTGTAGTGCAACATATTATTTTCCTTATCTCACTTTTTACCTCCGGTTAGGAAAAACTTTATTATCACTAAAAATAAATATCCATGGGAAATGAAAGAATTGTGAATAGTTAAACGCTCTTGCGTTGTTGTTGGTTTTTAATATTCTAGTAAAACAATATTCGAAAACAGATTTACCAAGCCTTCATGTCATTATACCATGTATTTCAGCTTCATCACCATGACAGATTATATGATGATGTCGACCATACACGCCCTGCTGAATGAATCTATGACATCGTTTACATCCTATATGACGCATCTGGTGATGCTGACGCCATCTCACTCGGAGCTGGGAGCGTTGAATCCATTCATCGTTGATCCCGATTACATACCCCCGGACGACATCACAATGGAGGAATTGGTGGCAGAAATTGTAGATCCAACTCCCGCTCCAGCTTTCCGCAATGCGCAAGCAACGCCAGTCAAGAGCTCCAAATCCAAGACTCGTAAGGCCTCGAGTACATCCCAAGCCGTGAGTACACATCCGTCAATCTCTCTCTCTCTCTCTCTCTCTCTCTCTCTCTCTCTCCCTCTCTTTATTTCTTTCTCTCTGTGTCTCTCTCTGTCTCTCTCTGTTTCAATCTGGCTCTCTCTCACTCTCTCTTATCCCTATTCACTATTTCTTTCCCTGTGTAAGACTGGGCTACGTTCTCATATCACTTCAGTATTGCTACCAATCACATAATGGAAAGTGAAATAACTAGATGCAACTGAGTACTTTTTAATGAGCCCTGCTGCGTGCAAGGATATAAACTAAGGGAATTAAGGTATGCTGATCACGCAGCATCGCTCTCCACAGCATACAGTGATATTACTCAGCTTAAATGGCGGACTTTTTTTAACGTAAAGAAAATTAAAAGTGTTGATATTGACAGTTGTAGATGTTTCTCAGATAGTGGAAAGGTGGAACATCTGGGTAAGAAGTGACTTACCAGGAAAGGAAAAAAAAACAATGAAAAGAGCCTTGACTGAGATAAAACAAACTGAAAATCTATATAAAAAAAAAGAAACAAAACTGAAATAAAAAGTCATTGGATTTTAACAGTGTGCAGGTTGGACGATAACAAAACTAGATGGAAAGAAACTGTGTTCTTTTTGGATAATCTGATTCAAATACTATGCTCAGAATACCAAAAATAGCACAGAAGCCAAACGGCGATATTCTAAAA
Source organism: Elysia chlorotica (assembly GCA_003991915.1). NCBI lineage: Eukaryota > Metazoa > Mollusca > Gastropoda > Plakobranchidae > Elysia > Elysia chlorotica. The sequence goes on from RQTK01000531.1 coordinate 89,502, forward strand.
GAACTAAGGTAAACTCAACAGGCTTAAATGACGTATCAAAAAGATCAAGTAAACTCAACAGGCTTTTATGACGTATCAAAAAGATCAAGACACTTAAAAATTCCAAACATATTTGGAAAATAAACACTCCTAAAGCAGATTTAGAAATGAGTAGAAGAAAGCCCATACTGCAAACGAATGGGCGATGAGCTGGCTACAAAGATTGCCGAACTATTGCGACAGATGTGCCAGGGGCTAAACATGGCCAAGCGGTCAATACAACATTATGATCATTCACATAATATGCTGAAGGTGATATTTTAACCTCCAGTTTGATTCCTCTCAAATATATATTGGGTTTCATGCAATGTACATTTAGGTTAGCTGTTTTATATTAGTGTCTTAGTTTAAAATTTTCCTCCTCCGAACAGGCAACCAATTCACATGTTCTATAGATGTAATGTTTATTTTTTATAAGATCCATTGTGTCTGAAGAGACAAAATTAAAAGCTATGAGTCCTTTCTATGTGAAATATTATGTTTCTAAGGGGAAATGAAAAAAATCGATTTACTAATGAAATAAATATACCCCATGATTTCTTTTTAACAGTCGCAGAATACCTCGTCAGATATCGTAAGTGTTATTCAAATATAAACGTTTATAATTACATTTAAAAAAAACAATTAAATAAACGTACTTGAATAATCATAAAGATAATTATCTATTAAGAAATAAGTTCAATTTATTGCTCACATCTACAGGGTTAACTAACGTACCGATCTTGAAATTTTTCATGAATGTAGCTCAATGCAATGGCACCTTTTTAATTCATAATTACTCACCGTTAATTCTTAAAACAAAAAAAACCTCATCTTTCATGTATGTTGCTTAAGTTGTATACATCTTTTGACGAACCGGAATTGATTTGTGAGTTATAGAAATACGAGGTGTTTTCAACGGTAATAAGCATTTGGATACGAATTAAATGAAAATCCTTATAAAATGTAAGCATTCTTATAAATATCTGTATGTGTTTTCCCCTGAAACCTATCTTCACATCGTTAACCCTTAGACTAAGTTAAAGTGTAGGTATAAATAGGCCTTCATTTTGACTTTCTTTGCCTAGAAAGCCAAAATAAAGGCATATATATTTAGATCTAGATCTAAATGCTCAGTAACAGAAAAGGCTCTCTTAAATGTTACACCTGATATAAAGGAGAGGAGCGGTGAAGGTGGAGTTGAAGGTGACGGAAAAGGTCCACAGCGAGGATAGAGACAGAGATCGAGAATTGACAATATTACGAAGGAAGAGATTGGTAGGTGTGAAAAGAATCTAAGGAAAAAGAAGAACTTTTAGAAAGAACTAAGTTATCGTAGATATGCACACTCACAATTTTATTCTCTTCCCAAAGAATCTGCCTTACAAGCCAATGATAACCATGATTGTCTCAATGACACCTACCATGGCGGCCTTTGATCCTGCACTGGAAAGTTTAACCAAGATCATAAAAGATCTTTTGATGTTGTGGCAAACAACCGTCAGAGATATAGAAAATATGACTCCTGATACAAAGTTTGACCCTTTTACGAGGTAATACTCGGTGGCAAAGCGGCAAGAATAATCTCTTTTTTTCTTTCGTTAATATAATTTTTCAAGAATATTCGTAATGAAGATAGGATGATAATATAATATTTTTTCCATCCCCCTTTACCTATTATTGTTAGTTTTTTTTTTTATTTAGCATTAAAAGCGTTACATTTTCAAACATCAGACTATGCATTACTAAGCATTACCAAGCTGTTTTAAAACTTACCTTGCTATAGAGATATTTAGAATCAAACCCAGTTAGATATATAAAAAACGTTTTGGAGCCATTGTTTTAAATTGATTGAAACGAAATTTTTTCTCGTTACCACAGTTCTATTGATGTACTTGTCGATACCAGTTCCTTAGTATTCATACCTTTTTCTGCAGGACAGGAGATACGATTTTCATGTAGCTATTCAGAGTGTTTTAAACATTTTCGTTTTCCTCATGATTTAATTTTGTCTACACCCGTAATACATCCTTATTCAGTATCTCCATATGCAATCTCCCTTTTTTTACTTGGATAAAGCCCGCTGATTAACAACAAGGTTGAAGAAAAGACGTGTGGAGACGGCCCGAATTTCAGATATGTCTTGAGGAATGACAACTACTACCAAAACAAAATGGTTGAAGCCTTGGTAAGCTGCGTTGAGAATTAAAGTACACAGAGGAAATGGTAGTCGCCCGTCGTATCTATTACTCTAAGTATCATATTAACAACAGCAGCGTTACAGTTTGAAAGGCATGTGTTTTTAAACCACTGCTCTTGGCTCTTATTATATTTTGATCGAGTCCTTTAATTATAGAATAGCGTTTGAGAAATATAATCTCCTTGTTATGGAAACGAAGTTGATTTCTCTCGGGTTTTTTTTTTCTTAAAAACTTATTATGTATGTAAATAAGTAATATGCATAATTTTGTTCGCACTATAAAACACAGGAAATCATTAAGAAGGCATATGAACTGGCTACCGTGTACCTTGGAACTCTAGAAAAGCACCGCCAATTTTACAGTGATGACTTGAACTTTGATCTCAAATTTTCCAGAAAGCGCACCGGTGTGCGTCTACGCCCAGCTGAAGATGGTGGGTGGACAAAATTTTTACTGTTAACATCTGATTGATTACTTAAGATGAAGAGATATGGAGTGTCCAAGCTAAAATATTGCAGTTTTTTATGTATGGCATGTGTATAACATTCACATGCTCGAGCCCATATTAAAGATAGAACACAAACAGATGTTTAGACCACCTTAACCCTTCCATATTTGTTTAATTTGTATTGCTCAAGTTGTAGATGGTAAAATACAGTAATTGTGAAACAATAAAATAATAATATCGACAATAGTATTGTAGATAATTTTTATTATTATAAACAGTTGAAGGCAGGAAACTTGGAGAGTAGCTGGAGTCTGTGAGTTAGGTTTCACAAAGCGGCGAAAACGACAACACAAGACACGTGCGATTTGGTTTGCGAAAAAAAAATTCAATTAAGTAGTCGATAATAATGGCTATAAGAAAAGTATTATTTAAGTTTATAACCTGCAAGTGATTGTTGCCTAACTTTGGAAAAATGTGCTTTAAAAATATTTCATTTTTAATTATCATTCTATATTAATTATAATTTAGAGGCTAAGTGGAATGTAAGAAAAATCCGGTGCTCATTGGCATCTAGATTTACTACCAACTTATATGATAAAATTGAAATTTAGAAGTACAATAACATATGACAATTTCAATAACAAAAGTTTGTTTCCCCCTAAATTTGTAATATCTATTGCATTACAACATTTTCCTCAGAGATTGTTTTGAATTCAGGTAAATTTATCTTTAGATTTATTTATTAAAAAAACTAGTTCTTTTTATTAAAATTGTGTATTTTTTAATTATTTTGAATTTAGATTTGCACAGTTGTAGAGTATTTCATTCAATTGATTACTCTTTGCAAATACGGAAAAATGTCTTTTGGTTCATTTGTTACTCTAACATTGCTATGAAGTTTCAAATACTGTGCATTCACATGCTAAAAAAACGTTAGTATTGACGAAACATGGTCACAGTTCAGAATTATAGTAGTAGTAGTATTTGTAGTAGTAGTAGTAGTAGTAGTAGTAGTAGTAGTAGTAGTAGTAGTAGTAGTAGTAGTAGTAGTAGTAGTAGTAGTAGTAGTAGTAGTAGTAGTAGTAGTAGTAGTAGTAGTAGTAGTAGTAGTAGTA
>RQTK01000531.1:93492-142921 GCA_003991915.1 Elysia chlorotica
ACAGTAGCAGTAGCAGTAGCAGTAGCAGTAGCAGTAGCAGTAGCAGTAGCAGTAGCAGTAGCAGTAGCAGTAGCAGTGGCAATAGCAAAGAAGCAAGAAATGAAAAAGAAAAGAAAAAAAGCTGATTTGTCCCTTTTTACATCATTTCATTTCCTTTTAAGATTCCCTTCAATTCACAGGAACATAATTAGGGAAGTATTTTGAGTTGAAATATTTTTCTTTAAATCCAGTGATTTATCTAAACTTTGTATTCACTGCTGTTGTTTGTAAGGACCTTGTAAAGAAGAAGTACGAGAAAATGTATCGAATTCCCTTCCAGATCCAGTCATCTTCCATGAGCTACTTCAACAATTTCACCAGCAACACCGCATGATTCTTGCAATACCAGACAAATTTCCAATCGGAGTCTTCCTTGTGGATGCCAGGGAGGTGAAGAAAAAGCTTCAGCCGGCACCCATAGACTGTCTCAAAGTAAGAACTAGACCAGAGGAAGAAGTGAATGCATGTTATAAATAATACTCCAACATCGAAGTTAATTTTTACTTCACTCAGAGAGACAAAAAAACGTAAATAATGATTTAAAAAAAACAGTAGTTACCTGTTTACTTAACGGCTAAAAATCTTTTTTTTAAACCAGGAAATTCATAGCGATCTGCCAGTAATTGCGCGCGAAGGAATCAATCGCATTATGACAGAGATTCAAGATGGCCAAGTGAGACTAGAGTACAGTCCTGCCGCAACCAATGAGTACGTAAGGTACCTCAATTTTCTGGACGAGTTTCAAATAACGGTAGGCTATATTACATATATTACTACTTTTATAAACACACAACGCGCCTTGGTTTCATTTTACGACTTTCAATATTTAAAGTGTGTTTAGAGGTGAAACAAAACTGTTTAAGTATCACATTTTTACGAAAAGTATTTAAAGTAGGGGTAAGAATGATTTTTTACCGAAAGAGATATTAAATTGTAGGCCACGTTTTTTCCAGAATTATTTTACTTCAAAAAAAATGTTGGTTATATCAAGAAACTCTTACAGATGTTCACTAAATCAAACATTTTACAATAATACTTATACCCTACGCCATTAGCGTTTCATTTTTTGTCAATTCACGAAATCTAATGTTTTACTATTGTGCATAACTAGTCATAATATGATTATAATCATGATCCAGGTGGACAATCTAGAAATCAACGCCTCCATCATCCATGATTTGTACGAGATAATTGATAACTATAAAATAGGTAAACCACCGGAGGACTTTGCTCAATATCAAGTAAGTAAAAAAAAACTTTAACTTTCAATTATTCTCTTCAGATAAAAAAAAACAATTTATAACACATCTTTCTTATTACATTCCAACTATGAATTATTGGCCTAAAATTAATCGCAGCATGTACATGCCTCACCATTTTTTGATTCAGTAAAAACTGTTAAAATGCTGTATGTTAAGATGTATATCAGATTTAAATCCAGTTGATGTGAAGACGATTTACTGCTTCTCTTTAAATGTTGCACTGGATTGTAGTAGTGCCAAATTATTGTGAAGTTAGGTAGTATAGTCCGTTATCATTATTATTATTATTATTATTATTATTATTATTATTATTATTATTATCATCATTATTTCCCCTCAGGAACTGGAACAAAGTATTTACCACTCAAAAAATTTGATAGACAGGGCACTATCAGGACGGGAGCAGGTTTTAGAGAAATTTTCCAAATCTGCTGACAAAGATTCAGCAGAGCTAATGCAGGAAGCAAAGCAACAGATGGAGCGACTGAAGGTAAGGATAAGTATGGTAAAGGTTAATAGGGCGTAAATTTTGTGTTTTAGATCGTGTCAGTTGATGCAACTTGAGGCGTCAGATCACTGTGACATTACTAGAACGGATATTACTGAGGGTGGGTTGCGGGTTATATTAACACATTTTTTGAGAGCCTTCGATTTATCTTTTATGTAGATTGAACTTAATGTCAGTTTCGAAACACAGGATTTGTTGGTTCCTTATTAACGCTACTGTGATCGGCTGAAAAAGGAGTGCAGGTCTCCCCACCCTGTCTTTTGGGGACTGTCCACATTTATAGCCTACATAGTGCTGAAATTGGACGTTTCAATGAACTCAACTCAACTCAACTTCTGAACACTACATCAACATAATATATGTATCGATTCACAAATGCAAATTTGGGGGGATCACCACGTAATACTCTTTACTAAGATACTCAAAGGAGTGAGCTAGTTTATATAACTGTGACTTCAAACTATGTTCGTTTTTTCCGTCTATCAATATCGATTTCGGTTCTCCAGATATTTTTTTTCATCATTGTATATTTTTAAAATATATAAAAGTAGTTCTTGTCTGTTGTACCTTAAAAATGGGAGAAATGTTACTCGTCTGTCTTTTTTTAATTATAGGCCTACCACTTTTTTTCAACTGGACTCTTCAAGTTATATAAGCCCTCCTACCTTTTTCTCCGATTAAAAAAGAGCAATTTGTTAATGTTAAAAGTAAAAAAAATTACAAAAGTGGCTATATTTTGTTACTCCTTTATATTTACCGCTTTACCCCACAGAGGTATTGTGAGTTTGTATACCGTAAAAAGTAAATTGCTCTCTCTCAACAGAACCCTGCGTTGCTGGACCCCAAGTCTGATAAGGAGGAAATAAGGGAGATGCTGGATTCAGAGTTAGGCCAAATGGCCAACGTTGTAAGCAAGTTCAAAGTCATCAAAGATATGCAGAAGGAGCTGAAGGTAGGCTTAAATAACAATTCAGTTATTAAAACCTTTCTTTGCAGAAGGTAGAAATCAAGCATTATGCCGCTGCATCATGCCCAGTTTCAACGCTTGACATGGGCCCTAACACGGCTTCTGTGGTATGGAAATCGTGCCAAACTTTTTATATGGTTTATTATAAGCCCACCGGAAATGTAGCGCATACTTTCACGTATTCATTTTGAAATAGAATAGAATGATAAAACTTCTCAATAGGCTAAGCAATTAATATGATTACTTAAACAAACTGATAATAATAATCTTAACAATGTTGTAATGTTATTATTATCAGAGCCCTAAGGGTATTTGTACAAAGGTATAACACTATTTATACGATAGATATGTTTTTTCTTGTTATGTTTGAATTTATGTACGTAAATGCAATGCCTGCCAGAAAAATTATTAATAGAGCGATAATATTTTGTTGTTCTCCATGATAGTTTGTTACTAAGGAGGATATAGCATTATGAACTAACACCCCACTATACATGATTATCTATACCCGAGACTGTAATAATGCTTATAAATGAGCGGATGTACATACATTTTTATCAGTAACTGGATGTCTTTTTAGAAGGGTGACATCCTTAGAGAATTAAATCATAGCTACTTTGATTGTTTTATCATGTTTTACTACATAACACCCTCGTATATTTAAAGGTTTGGTAATAATAGGATTATAGACCTACTATGTTACATTAAGAAAGATTCGCATTTAAAGTGTTTACAGGTAGAAGTTACAAAGTTTGAGTACTTAAAGAAGTGGGTTTTATTGATTCGCATTTAAAGTGGGTTTTATTGATGTAAGGTTGAAAGTGATGTACACAGGGTTGGTAGATAATAGATGCGAGACACACTTTGGTCCTCGTTTAATGTAAGGTTGAAAGTGATGTACACAGGGTTGGTAGATAATAGATGTTTCCTTGTTCTTTACATAACGTGGTAATCTGATTTCCAAGGCCAAACATTTATGCACACAGTTAATTTTAAAAAAAAACGAATAATGAACAATATGAACTGGAATAATACTAGGTTTGATATTGTACAGTCATCAATTATGGCTTTAAAGTCTCAAAGGACCCATACAAGGGACACATTGATACTATGTGTCTGTAGAATAGTGAAGTAAACGATACTTACCAAAGTTGAAGTTTGCTTGAAGTTCTACAGACACATAAGTATCCAATATGGGTTAATTTATTCTACAGACACATAAGTATCCAATATGGGTTAAATTTCCACCCTAGCATTCTTCAACCAAATCGTTTTTAAAGGAAGTTCTTAACTTTTTTTAAGCAAAATTTTATTTTCATGCGTCACAATTCTGTTTACAGGTAGAAGTTACAAAGTTTGAGTACTTAGAAGAAGTTCAAGTGGAATTAAAGATGCGAGACACACTTTGGTCCTCGTTGGATGAGTGGGACAAACTCATAGACCTCTGGCTGGAGGTAAGAATCCACATTTGATTTTATAGAAAGGGAAATGGATAATTTTAAAGTCATTCTCGAAAGTTATAGTGTACATATACAGTTTTTTTCTTTTAAAACTTTCCTAACTTCCTTTGAAGCATCATGACAGAAATAGTATAAATTGCGTTGTAGAAATATCATTATCAACAAACACGTCTCTTCGTGTAACAATAGTAAAAAATATAATAATAACAGAAATATATAATGATTTCTTTCAGCTGCTTATATTTATTAAAAAAATAACACTAACTTTAGGCTTTTATTGGAGAATAGAAATTTACGACAAAGTTAAAAATCCTTTGCTCTAAGAATGTACTCTTTAAGAACAAAAACAGCAACAACAACAACAACAACAACAACAATAACAAAAACAACATTAACATCGATATAAATCACAACAACAAAATAAGCTATGAGTGATAGTTCCCTCCCGATATTTTACGTAATTTGGGCGATGTGTCATTGAGCGTGATTCTTATTATGGACGGGCGGATTTTGCCATTTATGTTTGTTTTTTTTATATATTGCTGATGTCACACTTAACACTAGCAGATCTAACACGCGTCCAGACTGAAAAACAGCCTTTGTGAGCAAACTACTAAAACAAGACTCACCCTTCCAGGCACGGAGTGCTGATAAGACACGCGCACGGGACAGTGCCAGATATTCCATTTGTTTTATTAGAGAACATCCGTAAAGAAAATACCCTTTTTGCTCAGCTGATACCAGATTACAGGTCCACACTGGGCTATAATTATGAGACAATCACTTGTTCAGAGCTTCGCCCTCTTCTAAACTTCTGACTTTTTAGTAATGAAGAAGAAAACTCACTGCCGACTTAAAATCGCGTCTTTGCGTGTAAATATTTTTTTAACCTAAAAAGAAAACAACTTAGCTCACTTTGCTTCGCAGCTTCTGATAAGAGATAAAAAAAATTATTATAATTTTGGCGGCATGGAAGACGATGTGAGCAATAGAATGAAATTTTCCGTTGCAATCGTTTTCCTATGCCACCCTTCACCGTACAAGCTCCAGGTGTCATCGCTCCATCGCTTTATTTTGTGTCGATCTTTTTACCTTTTCACTTCCTTATTTATATGGTTAATCTATTATCTTTCATCTGATTTACAATTTAAAAAATAATTTAGCATGATCACGCTTAACTGTTGTGGAGTGTAAGAACATTTTAATCTCTAATTATGTCAACTAAGCTATACCCATTGTTTTTCGTCTATTGCTACTATTTTTGTTTTTGTTAGTTGTTTTTTTAGAACTGTTGGCTGATGTTTTTTATCACCCTTTAGGCTCCTTTTAACGAACTTGATCCGGAGGAGGTGACCCAAATCACCCACAAGTATATGAAGACTGTGACCAGTCTAGAGAAAGGACTTCCCCCCAACGATTTGGTTGGTGTTCTCAAGAGGAAGGTTGATATTATGAAGAGCAGGGTAAATTACGTTGTTGTTGTTTTTATTCTGTACACATGCACACACTCCACAGACTCTATCTTGGTTTAATAGACCAAACCCATCAAACGCAGTATCGCTCAGGTGTGACCAGTACAGCCATTCAATTCTAATGAAAAAAACTGCTTCTACTTATTTGAAGAAGCAACATTGTTAGAAAATCAATACCATAGTGTCAAAACTCGCCTTTGAATCGTACTCTTTTAAGAACCATCTATTGCGTATCAATTTATTACATGTAGCTTTTTGCATCCGCCTTAAAGGTTCTGTTTTATTTCTTAACTATTTTAAGGTCACTGTTACTTTTTTGCCTTTTATAATATAGTTTACATTTTGCCATTTTTTCTGTTTAACCATAATGAAATCACGTAGCAGCTGAAAGGGAATGATTCACAACACAACTATAAAGTCAATTCGATTGTAATGCCGTTTCATACTCTTTTAGTTAAGCCTCCGAAACAGTAATTACTGCTTGCATTGGTCTGTGTCAGTATTTCGCTTTTTTAAGCATACGACCGCCCGTTTTATATCAAATAACCAAGACTTGTAATTATGTTCGAGGCTTGGCTTGTAGATTTAACACTTTAACCATATGGATCAAAATTAAGAGTTTCTAAGTTAAAAGGCCAAGTCACCGAACCGACAAATTTAATTTAGAATGCACACTTTTGCATATTTCAAGACAGCACCATCTTTCGTCTCCAGCTTGGAGTGATAGCTGACCTGCGTAACCCTCACTTGAAGAAGAGGCATTGGGACCTCATCCAGGAAGCCCTGAACTACAAGTTCGACAAGAGCGGGCCCGCGCTAACTTTAGGCCTGCTTGTTGAAATCAAAGCTTTTGACAAGGCAGAGGCCATGCAAGAGATTTCAGGAATGGCTTCATCTCAAGCAGCGCTGGAGTCTATCCTTAAAAAGGTATGTGATTTCCTATTCACACTAAATTTTACTTGAAGGTCTAGAAAGCAGCATGCCAATGAATGTTGTAAAGTTATGGAAACCACAAGTGTCCTGTCGCCGTATAGAACCCCCCAGGGGAACCTAGGAGACGTTAAACCTGGAGAGAGGGAGAGAAAACCACAAGTGTTTACTTCGCAGTTTACACACACAGTAATTCGGTTTTGTATTACTTCAGATCACGAGTCAAAACAAAAATATTGTTTCAGTGATCATCAAAGTTTGAAGTTGGATGTATCTTCTTCTTTTTTATCCTATGTTAATATGGTGTTTACACTTAGGGCACATTTAGCATCTATAATAGCGTGTGAAACAACGCAACCGTCCATTATTAGATATTGTTCATAATCTAAGACTGAGTATTCATTTTAATTGGCAAATACTTTTTTTAAAGTATCTATTGTACGTTGAATACAAAAGATATAACGCCTTAATAAGTTTTCTTAACAAAATAATATGTCATGTTGAAAATAATTCAAACAATTATTATTGCTGCAATCTCACAACATACTACATTCTTTATGTTTGCAGGTGGTGGATGCTTGGAAGACTGTGGAATTTCCGACTGTTCCATATAAAGACTATAAAGATGTGTACATCCTGGGTAACATTGATGAAATTCAGCAGCTTTTGGATGACAGTAACATAAATATTCAAACGATTTTATCCTCTCGACATGTGGGTCCCATAAAGAACAAGGTTGACGAATGGGCCAACAATTTGGCTCTTTTCTACAAAAATCTGGTGAGTTATCTACGCTAGGTAGCAGTTGCATCCTGACAATGTGCAGTATATTACCAAGCGTTTTTCTGCAAGGCCGCCCTACATTAAAATGCTAGACACTATACACCACCAATGACTACGTCTCAGCCTCAGGGCCTTTTGTACCACGCCGGTAGAAAGCCTTTACGTAGCTGCAGACGAACCATTCTTGTCAGAAAGAAGAGACAATCTATGCTTATAATATGCAGCCAATCTAAAATCTCATCCTGACAATCCTGCTTTTCACCCTGTTTTCCACCAAACTTATGTACAAAAATTCCTTCTTCACCGAACTTCAGACGTTCAGCAGCTCCTTCTGGAAATCGACTTAGACACTAACTCTATTCAAGAAGACAAATTTTCGGAAATCCCTCCCTGGACGCTGGAAAGACCAGAAAGCATTCTTGACCTGGCAGCTCTCCTCCAGAAATATATAGAGAAAAGTTTATACAATTCATAGAAAATCATGCCGATCACTATCTAATTTTCACTGACGGATCTAAAGATGAGACCTGAGTAGGAGCTGAATGCCACTCATCCTCAGCAGATAAATGATGCAGGGTGAATGCGAAGGAGTCAATATTTACTGCGGAGGCAGTGGCCCTGTGCATGGCACTCGACACTGTCTCTACCTTAAGAAAAGACAAATTTTTAAACCTCTCTGACTTGCTCTCTTTGGTGAAAGCGGTGGGGGAGGCAAACCCCAGAAATCCTAGGATTCTCAAGGTGCTAGAGCGAAAAATTCAGACGGGTGTTAAGAGAATTGTTCTCTGCTGGGTTCCCAGCCATGTCGGTATAGAAGGAAATGAAATGGCTGACGAACTCGCCAAAATTGGACTTGAACTTGAACCTACTCAGTTGCAAATACCAGCATCTGATATTAAGCCAATTATACACACGTTTATAAAAGAAAACTGGAAGGCGCGATGGAACAATATGACAACCAACAAATTGCACTGTCTCCAACCAAATTTAGGTCACTGGCCAGGAATCTCTCAGGCAAGACGACGAGACCAAGTGGTACTCGATCGAGTCCGACTTGGACATTCTCATCTTACTCACGCTTTTCTACTGAGAGGTGAAGAGCCTCTACTGTGTCATACCTGCAACTGTCAATTGTCCATTAGTCACATTCTGGTTGATTGTCCGGCTTTTTACCGGGAAAGAAATTTGTACCTGGCTTCCAAGCCTCTAGAGAGCATATTTACTTATGTTAGTCCTCATTGACACTGAAGGACATTGTTGTATATAATAAAATTTAATTGATAATCTACACATGGATCTTTTAAACTACTGTAATACCCTTTACTTTTAAAAACTTTTATGCACAATTTGTATGGTTTTACTACTCAAAGAGATAAGGAAACACCGTTGCTACTAGTATAATGCATTAACTGTCTTAGGACATCATGGGCACAACATAGCCGTTACCGTGCTGACGTGCCATAATACAAACTCACTCCAACATCCACTGGCTCAAACACAAATAATAAAGTCAACTCCTTCTTGTAGAAATATTGAAGAATAACTTTATTAACTATAAACACGTCTAGGGTAGTGAAAATGTTGCAATGAAATCTCAAATCCACACCTGCAATGACATCTGTGATCAATTCCACAACTGCGATAGCAATCCGTAACTGTAACACGACAGCTCTCACGTCAACTTCTCCAATAATGGTAACAAAAGAGACTGACTGATAACTCACTCAAACGTACAAGCCTTTTATACCAATTTGTATCCCATAAGATTCGAGTTGTTCACTCCACCCCTTTCCCATCCTTTTTCCCTCACTACCTAAGTTGCAGAATATCGACAGGGCCAGCTGGCATCCCTGTGAAGTCAAATTTCCGACTTGTGCCTGATTCACCCTGGGGTTGTCTCACATATATAGATATATGAAATTGAATAGATTTGTAATTTTATGACCTCATTCTTTTATCAACTGATCAGGGTTACAATAGTGTCCAAGAAGTTTGCAGAAGAAGCAGATCAAACAGAGAAATGGTATGGCACCAAATACAAGGTTGAAAAGTTCACCCAGGCGCAAATAAGGGTATGAACTATTACAAATTCGTTTGAACTTTTAGTTTTTATTACTTTTTTTTTCTTTTCTTCAATATTATCAAAGCAGTATTCTTTTTAAAAACATATCTTTGAACTTAATTACATTTCTGTATTTCCTTTTTTTTTCTTTCTTTATTTCAAATAAAATACAGAAATGGTCAAATTGTTGTCTCCATAAAAATCTTCGTCTTCCTGACAAAAACGAGTTCATCCCTACCAACTTTGATCTACTTCCAAAGGATACTGAAGTAAGATTTCAATGATAATTATGTTGAAAATGTGCGCATTTGATGTAAGTTCTTGTTACATGGAGGTATTCTTTAACATTATATGATACATCTATAATGAAAACACAATATTCTCTCAATTTTTAAGCTATTCCATCACCATGTAATAGATTTGTTCTCTTTACAGTTTTAATTCTCAATATCTTTTCATTTTTCATTAATCATATATGCTTGGCTGGCTGTGGTCAGCATACAAGCCAAATTAGGCTAGATGCAAAAGTCTGATGGTTAATTGATTTTTTTTTTTCTTCAAACAAGTTTCACAATTTTGATGCCTTTTCAAAATGTATACCATTTAATTTTTTACCCATTTGAATTTTGATCAATGCAATAAAATCATTATCAATTAGACTTTCAATGTCATAATCTCTTAGATTCCTTGCCTTTCCTTTTTTATTGCAGGCATTATCTTTACCAGATATTGTAAAGGTTAGTTCTGTGTCTTTTTCTTTTTATATTTTAGTTCGTTAAAATCTTTGATTTCTTTTTAGTCACATCTTCGGTTAACAAAGAGAAATGGCATTGCACACACTCATAAGAAAGTTATTAAAATTAAATTTTGAATTTGAAGAGTGATGATTTGAAGGCTGAAAAAGACAAAGGTAGACTTCAATTCTCAATTAAAAATGCTCCATCAGACCTACAAATCATCATCATTCTGTGTTATTAGCATCGATGACCATGTCCTTTCACATCCCTCTGTCCCTGCATTATACATGTGGACAACATAAAGAAGCAAGCTTAAGATCAAATCTCCTTAGTAGGATCAGAACAAATAGGCTTAATTTGTTCGCTATGTCACATAATTTAGACTTGGTATAACACAATTATTTTTTTTTATTAAGCATTGTCCAACCAACTGAATGCAGTTTCAACCTGAAGAAAGTGTTATTTTATGTGCTAAAACACTTTTATCACCCAGAACTCTGAATTCTGTAGACTATGGCATAAGCAAGATGACAAGTTTCTGAAACCCAAAGCATGTGTTAACATTGATTTCATGAGGTAAATATCTCTCAAAGCCTCTATGTTTAAACTTTTTGAAAATTTTTCAGAATTTAATGCCTCTGCAGTTAAATGTAGGGGAGACCGGGGTAAAAAGTCACAAAATCCACATGTAGGGGAGACCGGGGTAAAAAGTCACAAAATCCACTTTTTTTGCCTTCAACTCAGATGTGACCGAAGAATTATCCCTAATTTTTGTTTTGATGAAAAGGGCAATAGTCCTATAACATTCTTACACCAAATTAAAATCACAAAGTGTTTCCTTTAGTACAAAAACACCCACCAAAAATGTCTACTCAAATTGTATGCCGTAAAACAAACTCACTCACTCAATGAGTGAAGTTAAGGTAATCCGAAATAGTAAAAATCATGGATTTCAAGCCTATTTGGATAAAGATGCAAAAAAATTATTTGATGGACTCTCTACATTAAGTGTCGAACTTTGGGTACGGTCTAAGTTTTGTTCAAAAACTGTTCCAACGGTGCCTTCAAAGGTCATCAGTATTGCTATTACTAATGTCAAACCCAAAGAGTAGAAAACCGGCAAACTTGGTTATCCAACAACTAAATCAAAGACAGCTGAAGTAGCAGAAATTACTTGATTCGTCAAGTCTGAGGGCATTAGAGTACCTTTATTCGCCTGAGCCGTTGGTGGGCATTGGCGCGATCCGACAGGTCTCAGGTGTGCCATCACTTTCTCCCTTCGCCACACAGGCGGCTCCAGAGTAAAAACGGAACTGCCCCCAAATCCGGTCCCCTCCCTTTTTCTCTCCTCACTATATTCGGTGATGTGATATCATAGTGTCCTCATTCTGGCTCTCCCTCCAATTCCCAACAGAAACAATGATGAAGAGGCAGTACCCAGTCACTCTAGAGATCACTGTGGTGCAGAGAGGGCCGGAAGACCCACCGGCTAGCATTTAACTCGACCTTTTACCTTTTTTTTGACTTGTAATTGCCTACCCGTCAAAACTTATGAATCATTATCCATGATATTGGCAAACGATTTCCTAGAGATAAATGATTTGATAGTACATGTTCTAAAAAAAAACTGCAATAAAGCAAAAGTGCGGTACTAAGAAGAATATCTAACTTTTCATGCCGTGATCATGGACATTTTTTTTTTAAGGTTTGTGTTTTAACTTGTAAGAAAAAGCATAATCCAAAGAAACTTGACAACCGAAGTATTAACATTGAAAGATAGGGTTAGACACTGTCATTCTCTCTCTTTCTCCCCCCCTCTCTCTCTCTCTCTCTCTCTCTCTCTCTCTCTCTCTCTCTCTCTCTCTCTCTCTCTCCCCCCTAGATTCCTCTAGAAAGTTCCCTCTAAAACTTATTTAGGTATATAGATTTTCCTGGATTTATTCCAATCTTTTCTAAGGTATTCCATTTTATTTCAATAGTAATATGTTATAGATTAAATAATTCGTTAAATAACTGTATGGTGGGGTCATTTTTTCCTGGCCTGCAGGTTAAGGGTACTTCTTTCCGTCTTTCCGGCTCATCTTTTTGTCAAATCTAAAAACTTCTCACATTGGCATAGCGCAACTTTTTCTTTAAAAATACAACCTATTTATAGTTAACAATTTTCTTTTTTCTAAACTCAATATTTCTTTATTCTATTATTGAAATAAAAACAGGATGCCTGGCTTATATGTCAAAGATCATGGCTTTATTTGGAATCCATATTTTCGGCGCCCGATATTCAAAGACAATTGCCAATAGAAGCCAAAATGTTTATCGAGGTTGACAAGTACTACAAAGATTTCATGCGACGAGTACATAAATCTCCTCTCGCTATTCGGACTGGAGCTCAAGCAGGTACGATATCCAATGGTCACAATAATGTATAGTCTCTCTCTCTCTCTCTCTCTCTCTCTCTCTCTCTCTCTCTCTCTCTCTCTCTCTCAGTAACAAACTTCATATTTTTATAGGTATTTTCTCGTTCAAATACGGTTCATTTATGTAAATGTTGTTTCGTTTGAATAAGATTATAAACAGGTCTACTCTATTAGTCATGATTAAACCCATTTGTATACCATCAACATGTTACAGTAGTTTTGTGAAGAAAAAAGGTGGAATGTGTCGTGCACTTCTGCTTCCCTAATCCATTACTTTTTTTTTTACTTTTTTATCTCTTGAAAATCTGTATCATCGATAGGGAGTTTATTTTCTGGATTAATATTCCTCGATACTATGCAAAACGTAGATTATTGATCACCGATAATGGTTATAAAACTATTACATTTATTGATCAACTATTTATTGAACGCACCACTTTCCACAGGGTTATATGAAATTCTTGAATACAACAACAACCTGTTGGACCAGATCATGCGATGTCTCGAGGCCTACTTGGAATCAAAGCGAGTTGTCTTCCCCAGGTCTGATAATATTAAAATTATATCATTTTAATTCAACTACAGTTTCTCTCTGTATTGTAAAACCCGTTTTCCTGCAATAAAAGGGTATGTCCAATTTTTTTAAAGAACCTTCTAAAACAAGCACACACAAAATAAAAAAGAAATATTGTGCCTATCTTTTAAGTCGCCGTCATTAAAATCTGGATGTGTTTGTTTTTGAAATAATCATTCTAACGGTTGTTATTGTTTTTCCACTTTTCAATATTCGCAGGTTTTATTTCCTGTCCAACGACGAACTTTTGGAGATCCTTGCTCAAACGAGAAATCCACTGGCCGTTCAACCACATTTACGCAAATGTTTCGACGCCATTCACAAACTGGAGTTTGCTCTCATAGAGGGAGTCGAACCAGGTATGATTAGTGGTTGCATTAGTGAATCAGTAATAATCAGTGTTTGATCACTGTGAAGCGCAGCTGTGGATAATTTTTTGTATTAAATCAATGACGGGGCCATTATTTCAGTGCCGTTTTTTATCTATCAGACCTGCCTGAGAGCAGGGTCGGATACGCACATGTTTCCATGCAATCTTTGAACTTAAAAGTTTTGTTAAAATTATGACAACATTCCATGCAATCTTTACACTTAAAAGTTTTGTTAAAATTATGACAACTCAAGCACAACGTATTCACTGACGAATTTATGCGGGTAAAATAAGTGCACACACTACCAATGTCTTTGTGTAACAGGCAAATTTATATTATTTTGAAAAACGTACATTCACAGTTTAAGGGCATCATTAAATAAAACACAGCTTACAACAGAATAAAATCTATATAATTTTTTACTTAGCCTGTACATATCAATCTTCTCAACGATCTATTTCATCGGTTTTTATCGCAAATTTAGGCTTGATGGCCCTCTGTCGGAATTCATTATTTTTAATCAAATGTATTTTTCAATAGATGCCCCCGTGCAATATACCAACGATATACTGGCTATGGTCTCACCTGAGGGTGAAAAGGTTGACTTAGGAAAGGTAAATTCCATTAGGGTTTTTTTCTATCTTTATTCAAGCATTGGTGTGAAGCAAGTGTCAGATATCTATGATGTGAAGGAGTCAGTATGACTTCGTTATTGAACGTCTCAGAAAGAGTCTATTTGGAGGATCACTGATAAATCTAAAGTTGTTTACCTTTTATTTAAAATAGAATTGAATTTGACGGGTTGATAAATGAAGGTGGTGGTGGTGGTGGTGAAAATGAAAGGTGTATCTATATATGAGGGTAAATAGGTAACTTTTTTTTAATCATCGGTTTAAAAACTCGAAAAATGTGATGGCACCTTTTTTATAAGGGCAAACTGAAAATTGAAAATTTCAAAAATATACTTAGTGATTGAATGACTATGAAGAAATATCTTGTTGTTAGGCTTGGGACAAAACTAAGTCGATTGGAGCAGTAATCATGGCGCTATCGCCCATTAAAAAATGTAGCCTCTTTCTGTCTTTTATTATTATGAGCATTGGAAATATGTTTGTCTATGAACAGGCATAATTGTGTCACCACTATTAGACCTGATGCCGAGTGTGAATTGAATGTTTTAATAAACTTTTTCCTCAGGGTTTAAAAGCAAGAGGAAATGTCGAGGACTGGTTAGGAAAAGTAGAGGAAGCTATGTTTGCCAGTATACGTAAACTTTGCAAGAGAGCCATAAAAGATTATGAGACGACGGACCTAATTACTTGGATCAGTATAAATGCTTCTCAGGTTAGTGCGACACTTAAACATAATATTAAACAAGAATTTTACGTCCAAATGCCCCCTATTTTCCCTGCCACTGTGTACTTAGTCTTAATCGCGATGGTATTTGGCTATGAAAAACACCTAGAAATATAGAGAGATACTAAATTCTCAACTAAACATATTGCGCAGAAACGATTTGGACGGAATGAATTTGCATTAGGCTATTTTTAAGTCTTTACCACGGTAACATTCTGTCATAGATAAATTAGCATCATGTTATGGGTAACCTTCCGGGATGCAAAAAATAATTTACTTTTACTTTTTATCTTTTTAATAGTGAGAATCACCAACTTATATGATCCTACATATTTTAATGTAATTTTCAAAAAGAAAACTAATCACCCTAAAGGTATACCCCACGATTTTCCAGAGTGGCGAGCATTTAGGCAAAACAGCTCTGCTGGAGAAGGATAGATTTACTCTATCTTACCATAGGTCTACAGTAGCGGCCAAAATTTGTATTGAAAAGCATTAACCATAGTGCCTATTTACTCGGCGGAAGATGATGTTCGTAGAGCAGATCTCCAAAACCTCCTTTACCTAATGTCAGAGTTCTTGTATGGTTTTAATTACCACTCTCAAAAAAAAAACTGGCGGAAAGTATGACTGGGAAAGTACAAAAGGAAAACCGTTTTTAATTAACCTATTTAGAAGTTTTTAGTTTTTTCGATTTTGATTTTAGGAAAGCACATTGGAATGTTCTTAGAGAACTATATTTTTTTCTTCAGTAAATAAGGACACACTGAATGAAAACTGCCACGCATGAAAATCTACAGAGATTCGATACTTTTTGATAATGCTAAACAATAGTTATGGCATGCTTATTGCCCTTTCAATAATTTAACAAAAACTAGCAAGATTATGCCAAGATACGGACAATCTCTTTGTCATAAAGGTCTAGGTTGAAACATAAAATGGATTTTGTGACTTAAATATCCTTACATTTAACGCCCTCAGTCCATCCCTTTCCACTTAAAAAACGCATGAAAAAGAAACTGTGGAAAACACTGGAAATTATGAGAAAGACCTGCCAAAAACAGTGAAGATCATACATTCCTAACAGACCTCCAAAGAAATGATTTTGAGGGACAACAACAGAAAAGAACACATTTATTGCACGACTAAAGATTGACTACATTTGGATTGCTAACACACTCTTGCTAAAATACTATTGATAATGTTGAGCATAAAAGCATAAAGCGAATCAGTAATTGCTGACAAAAGTTTTTATAGTTTTGATGAACATTTGCAAGACATTCACGTTTGACACATAAACCAAAAAAGCACAAATGATCAAATTTAATTTCAAGTAAGCACAGACTTTGCCATTTTAGACATTTCGTTTTGCTTTGCTGTACTGAGGTTTACTCTTTCTCTACAGGTTGTTCTGACCATCTGCCAAATGATGTGGACACGAGACGTGACCAATATACTTAAAGATCCTAGAACTGCAATTCGGAACATGAGGGAATTTGAAACGAAAAGTTTTCAAGTGAGTTTCATTTTTTTTTACTAAAATTGCATGTGTGTGTACGTTATTCTTTGAAAAACGGTAGTTCTCATCTTCTTTCCTGCGGGTTATCCATTGAACATCAGCTAATTCACACAATCATGTCGACAAAATAGCGTTCCGCGAGTGCTGGATTTATCTCGCTCCATCTTGCCAGCTGGACCACTAGTTCGCTCTAATCCCACATTTAAAATGCTGCTTTATAATAAAGTCGTGTGACGGACATAAATAATACTAGAAAATAAATTACATGCTATGGTTGCTTGAAGAGGTATATCAAATTTGTTATAAACGATTCCGGTATAATAATACACTCTGAAGGGGAAACCTGAAAGTCTCTTAGACTCACACGCTTCAAAGTACAAATATTGCTTAGTGCAGGTTTCTAACCACCATATACCTTTAACAACTCATCACTCTACGTCACGAGTCTTGTGTTTTTAGGTACCTGAAGGACATTGGTGTATATAATAAAATTTAACTGTGATAGCCCTACGCATTGATCTTTTAAACTACTGTATACATCCTTGACTTTAACCAAACCTTTTTCGCACAATTTTTATGCTTTAACCTCTCTGAGAGATAAAAGAGTCACCGTTGCTACTAGCATAATGCATTAACCGTCTTAGGACATCATGGGCACAACATAACCGTTACCGTTCTGACGTGCCGTAAAAACAACTCACTCATTCACTTGTGTTTTCAGGAGTTGAGCCAACTTGCCGCAGCAGTCAGGGGAGATCTTCCAAGGCTAGTGAGGTATACCCTGTGCGCTCTCATCACCATCAACGTCCACGCCCGCGATATGATAACAGACATGGTCAAGAAGCAGGTACGTGTGTCTTTTTCTTTTCTGCTATTTAGTAGTATAATAACCATTTTAATAATGAATTTCTAAATTGGGTTCTTTCTCCTGAAAGCACTTTTTGTCGATATTTAAATTATATTCAAAACAAAAATGACAAGATCATTTTGGCTGCAACATTTCAACTCGAAATACAATGGATACACTATATTGATTTTCATTGTTATTTTCTTTACAAAGGTGCGAGAGCTTTTAAGCTTTGATTGGCAAAAACAACTCCGATACTACTGGGACACTGAAATTGACAACACTATCGTGTGCATGTCCAATGCCGTCCACGGATACGGTTACGAGTACCTGGGAGCATGCCCCAGGCTTGTCATCACGCCACTTACTGTGAGTTTGTTTTGTTTTGTTTTACAACTCGTCTTACATTTATAATGTCTTTCTTATATTTTTCTTTAGATTTTTTTTCATTTGCTATCTGTATACACCATTAGAGTATGATTTAAAAGTATGTAGCATGGTTTATAGGCATGATCAATATATTTGTTGATAAACTGTGGTAGGTTTGTCTTAATTTACATAATGTTTACAAACTGTAGTAGGTTCGTCTTATTTTACAGAATGTTTGTTTGTTCTCAAGATAAAACTTTTGACGTAGTGACTAAAACGTGTGGCTTAGTATAGTGATCAAGTAGGATCTACAATGTTGTTTTACTTAGAACAAAACAAATATAAACTAAGATACACAGTGTCCTAGTGATTATCTTGTGAGGGTAATAATTGCTTTGTAATATTATAACTGTTTTGTACTCGTCGCTGCTTACGAGTCTCGATGTGGCAGTGACTTATTTTATAGTAATGCGAATCATGTTTTTCCCCTCCTAATTAAATAAGGTCAAAATAAATTTACTCTCTGTTATATTCCAAACAACCTTTAAGCATTTCGCATCTGATAATAACTCATGATCCATGTGTCACATTTATCAAATTACGTTAAAAACAAATTGCTTGATATATATAATTATAAAGAAGAGAACCAATACTTCTGGGATCATAAACTAGGGAATCGTTTCAAATTAGGAGAACGTAATATTTCTATTATGTACAAAATAAAATGTTACATGGCCAATTATTGCAAACATCCATACCTGATCACAAATTCGAGCCGAAAAAATATACTGCCACTGATCCAACCAGTTACAGGGGAGGAAATCGAAAAAATCATTTTTAACTAGTTTTAGGCTTCGAACGACAGACCTTCAGACCTGGAGACTAATGCTCTAACACCTGACCAAGTTCGCCCTATACTTTTTCTAGAAGAATGCCCTGCCTAACGCCTTGCATTGTTTCTCCTAGGACCGCTGCTACCTGTGCTTAATGGGCGCCTTACAGCTGGACCTGGGAGGCGCCCCTGCTGGACCCGCTGGTACAGGAAAGACAGAGACCACTAAAGATCTCGCCAAAGCTCTAGCAATACAGTGTGTGGTTTTCAACTGCTCGGACAGTCTGGACTACAGGGTAGACCTTTGATTTTGTCATGTCTTTTAAAAGAGTGCTTGGTTAATTTCATGTGCCTTTTTCGTTTTAAAAATAATTGTTTTCTTAAGCTTTTAAGTGTAGTGCTAATGATTTAATGTTATAGTATGCGATTTCAAATTAGCGCTAAAACCCTGAAAGATAATAAATCTCCGATGGCTATCTGTAATCGCAACAATGTATGATCTGTTGAAGGTCGTGGTAATGACGTTCCTCTGGTGATCCTAACACCATATCTATGTAAAGACTGTTAAAAAAGCGAGATTAGCAGGTGATTGTCTTTACCACTGTGGCTTTGGGGCGCGCTACTTATTATGATATAATACTAAATGTCCTTCCCACATACCGCAGCTTCTTAACACTCAAATCATGAAGGGTCATGAGCTCCATAACATTTTGTTTTCCAAGGCCAACATGGTTCAGTTTTGTCGATAATGCTGTTGTTGCAGTCGCTGTTGTTGATGTTGATGCTGTCGTGTTGTTGTTGTTGTGGTTGTTGTCATTGATGTTATTGTTGTTATGGTGGTGGTTGTGGTGGTGGTGGTGGTGGTGGTGATGGTGGTGTTTTTGTATTTTTAATGTTCTTGTAGTTTTTGTTGTTCTTGTAGTTGTTGCTATAATTATTTTATAATTATGAGTATGCAATAAAATCATATATAAACCCATTAATGTTAAGAGAGGAGCAGCAGAACTTCATGTTTTCAGTCTTGGCGTTTTTCAATCCCCAGATGATGGGCGGTTTTTTCTCAGGCCTGGCTCAGTCTGGTGCCTGGTGTTGCTTTGATGAGTTTAACAGGATAAACATTGAAGTTCTGTCAGTTATTGCTCAACAGCTCATCACTATCAGGAATGCAAAGGCCCATAAGGTATGTCAGCCTAGAAAATATTTGAGAAAGACGCATTTATCAATTTTGCCGAAAAAGACAACAATCATCTAATATAAAATAAGTGTAAAAACCTACTCCCTAAGCGGTTTTTATTAATTTTAGTAGGTCAATTTATATGTTAGCTATCATTACCGAGATCTTAAAGTCTAACCTATTTCTCCTTATGTTTGGTTATGTAACCCTTTGTTGTATTTTTACATTTGAAAATTATAGCGTTATGCATTTATGGAGTTATTCTGTCATGTGTTTAGTTTCCGGGCCAAAAGGCACCTATTAGTTTTCAACATTTTTAACAGAATATGAAACATTATTGGATTTGATAAGATTAAGATAGTGTTTCACTGCTGTTAATTTCTTGTAATAATAGTATTGCTTTTTATGGCAGATTTTGTGTCGTTATTATTATTAAACTTCTTATTTTGCGAATCCAATGGCTGTTAGCAATCCAGGTTTATGTTTGAAGGAAGGGAGATTAAGCTCGTCCACACATGCGCTGCCTTCATCACGATGAACCCTGGCTATGCAGGGCGCACGGAACTGCCAGACAACCTGCAAGCTCTATTCAGGCCTATTTCGATGATGGTTCCAGACTATGGTAAGTCATTGGTACAAGCGATTCATCCTTCCAAATAGCGAGTAAGGATAGCGGGCTTGCAATTACTCTTTTTTTTTATGTAGGACTCTTTATGAAATAAGATCACCCCAGGTATTCCGAGTAGTCAGTCTCAATCCGTGCTCTAAATTTAACAAGGTATTGTTTTTAATGCCATTAAGTTGATAATACAGTTGGTTAATAAAACACCACAAAATCAGACATTCAAATCAAATTAAATCTAATTACATCCTTCCTATTAGTAGACATCTGTGGGGCTTGCATTTACTCATTTTGGATGTAGGACTCTTTTGTGAAATAAGATCACCCGAGGTGTTCCGAGTAGTCAGTCTCAATACGTGGTCTAAATTTACCTTACGAGGTATTGTTTTCAATGGCATTAAATTGAAAATACAGTTGGTTAATAAACATCATAAATTCATACGTTCAAATCAAATTAAATCTAATTTATTAATAAAAAATGTTTGGCTTAAACATGATGATTGAGTAGTTTAAAATAAATCGATGTATATATTAACGCAAAGATGAATGGTTGCATACTACTAAATTATATCTTGGTTACACTTTACAAGTAGGTCTAATAGAAGTGATTTAATCCTTATTTAGGCTAGCTGAACCACCATTTGACAATCCCTGTTGCCCTGTTTAAAACACTATTACTATCTTGTTTTCCTAACAGGCCTTATAGCGGAGGTGATTTTGTATTCGGAAGGTTTCGAATCGTCCAAAAATTTGGCTCAAAAGATGGTTCAAATGTACAAATTATGTAGCGAGCAGCTATCACAGCAAGATCATTACGACTTTGGTAGGTATTATGATATTATTTAAGGAACACGAAGGTGAATGGGGATCTTAAATCAACACGTATAACTGAAGAAAAGTAATATACAAGAGACTTATTCTAACTTAATCAACATGTTTACTTTGAAACGCCCCCCCCCCCGTATTATTCTAAAAATGAAGATTTATCAAACGTTATACCTACTAGACTTTGATGCTTAGGATCAAAAATTATATTTTTTTCAAAACAATCAAAATAGTGTTCCTCTAAAGATCTTTAGCCTTAAGGTGTTTGTGTTTTCTTACATAAACGAGGCTTAACCTTTTCCAATTGGGCATCTAAAAACGTAATGTCGAGTACCTTTAAGCAGTCCGAATGGACCGTATTTAAGTCTGAAAACCTAAAAGCTTCACAAACTAACAAAATATGAACAATTTGGCAAAATGACAAATCTATGTAGACTATCTACTCTCTGTTATATCTGATTTATAAAAAACTTGTTACCCAACCGAGTGGTAAATATGAAGTAAAATAAGCCGTTTCAAACGCCATCCTCTGATCCTGAGACCACTAATTATAATAGTGTACGGATTATAATTATATGCTTTTACAACTAAATAATCAAAAACCAAGCGCATACAAAGACACGAACATTGATTAAAACGATGCCAAAAGATGACAGAAGAAGGAGAGAGGGCAAAGGAAGAGATAGAGAGAGAGAGAGTAAGAGAGAGAGAGAGAGAGAGAGAGAGACAGACAGACAGACAGACAGACAGACAGACAGACAGACAGACAGACAGACAGACAGACAGACAGACAGACAGACAGACAGACAGATAAAGAGAGAGAGAGAGAGAGAGAGAGAGAGAGAGAGAGAGAGGGGGGGGCAGACAGACAGATACATTCAGGAACAGAGATATAAACAGACGGGCAAACAGACAGACAGGCAAACAGAAATACCGACAGTGCAGACTGTTAGACAGAACCATGAATCACAGAGCGCGTTAGGCGAAAGCTGAGTAAGTTTGACGACGTAGTTAAGTTCGAAACATTGTTTTTGGGGAAGGAATCTCTTATATACAAATTTATATATTTCCAGCCACCTATCTATATTTCCATCTATCCATCCATCTTTCTACCTCTATATCCACCCAACCACCCATCCATTTTTCTATCCATCTAATCTACCTACCTACCTACCTACCTACCTACCTACCTACCGATTTAATCCGTTTTCGTATAAATCTAACTCAAACTCAATCAACGTACTTGGAAGAGGGCGGCGTCATGTGAGAGGAACTTTGGCAGATTGCTGTCCCTTAAAGCGCGAATGAGCACCACATCTTCAGATTTGTCTGGGTTCTGTCTTTTCAACGAGCCAGCCATGACCAACACGGACTTCACAGCCCGCATTCCTAATAGGGTTTGAAATAAATAATTATGACGTTCATAATTATTGTAAAGACGTCAATGGACGACTTCTTTCAATATTTTTAAACGTCAAACTTTTTTTTCCCCAGAAAAACGATGAATGTTTACTACCGTCTTGACGGTTGAAGACCTAAAATATCTAAATTAGGATTTACCTGGTATTAGCATTTTTTGCTGCTCCGTCCAAGTAATAGCCTCCTTCCCCAAAAACAATGTTTCGAACAGATATATAGATAGATAGATAGATAGATAGATAGATAGATAGATAGATAGATAGATAGATAGATAGATAGATAGAACACAAGATGGTAAATGTATCAATGAAATAAACTCAAGAATAGCTCAGGCTAAGACCGTTTTCCAAAGAATGAAGGCAATAGTCTCGAATAAGAACATTTCGATGACCACAAGATAGAAATTCCTCTGCTGCTACGTAGAACCAGTATTGATCTATGGATTTGAGGCATGGGTGATGACTAAGCAGATACAGAAAAAACTAGATGCAACAGAGATGTGGTTTTGGAGACGTATGCTAAGAGTACCATGGACAGCGAAAATGACCAACAAACAAGTGATGGAAAAAGCAGGTCAATCAAGATCAATGCTTAATAGAATAAGAAAGCGTCAAGCATCCTTTATTGGCCATGTAATAAGAAGGGAGGGTTTAGAAAACCTTATAACAACAGGAAAACTGGATGGTAAAAGAGGAAGAGGAAGACAGCGAGAGAAACTGCTTGACAGTCTGACGGCATGGATGGGCATGGAAAGCTCAAACACTATGATTACAGCTACCAAAGACAGACGAGTGTGGAAGGGCATGATCGCAAACGCCATGACGCAGGGCACCTGATGATGATGATGATGATGATGATGATGATATCTATCTATATATCTACCTCTCCTTTCTGCTCTAGTGTGCTGGCTGTTCTTCTTCATATTCCCATGCTTCCCCCTATCTTACCACTTTTTTGCCTTTGTCTCTCTTTTTTCTCTTGAGTCGGTAGTTTAATCAAATGCGATGTGTAGAAAACATGACTTTCAGACCCAGGGTGGTATTAAGTTTGGAAGGCGAGGCGACTTGGTAGAAGAAGTGTACAGTTGATTTACTTCAATTTGAAGCATGTCCAAATAAAACTATTATATACCAGTATATACATTTTTACTTTTGGGACACCCCAAATTCTTAGTCGGCTGTACAAACTCACAACGTACTCATCCATTTACTTGCCTAAATAACGCACTGTCACTAATTTTCATTGTAAAAACAATTATAGAGCAACATTTCAGCTGGAGCTGACCATTCAACTCGGCAGATATTGTTCTCAAACAAATTGATGTAGAATTAGAAAATCAGAATTTACATAGGCTTTGAAAAAGAACAGCAAAGTTTAAAAAACTCCCAAATAAAATTTCCTGCGTTGCTCGATAATGAATGTAATTAACATTAAACAAATACTATTATTACAACGAGACAGCTACTCTTTTTATAATATCAACATTATTTATTTGTTTGTTTGTTTTTTAATCTTTTTGAACATAATGATACATGTGCCTAACCGACGTCTTGAATTTTATATTCAACTTAAATTAAGCATTAACAATGATGGATGGATATGTCCTTTTTTAAGTTGATGCTCAACACCAATGGGTAATAATATTGTGATTTTTAAGCAGGCAGCACTTTCGGATCTGTTTCCTTGGGTGTTTAAATGCAATAAGTTCGTAAATATACTTATAATTATATACTCAGCTATGACCACTGAGTATACTAATTCCATCGTTTTGTGTTACCATGCTTCGACACTGCCAAACTTTACATATATTTAACAGACGATTTGGTATCAGTTAAAGCTCAACACCAATGGGTAATAATACATGTATTGTGCTTTTTACGCAGGCAATACTTTCGGATCTGTTTCCTGGGGTGTTTATCCCTGAACATGATTATGGCAAGGTGAGGGAGGAAATCATCGCTGTGCAGGCCAATATGAAGCTTCAGGTATGTAAATATATTTTGTTAATTTATGAGTTCCTGCACTTTGCACTTACTTGTTAAATTTCCATTCAATATTTCACGTGTCGTGAAAATTAAAGACGGTGTCAATAGACGTTATGCTGAGTTGTAGGTTAATTGTGTACAATTTATACATATCGCAATGGTTACGCTTAGGGTTAAAATCTTTTGCTGGATATAAAGTCATAGTTTGCATTTCGTTTCTGTAGCAGTAAAACACATTTTCGAATATATTTTCTGTAACTGATTTGTTTATAGAACACGATTGAAATTTATTGTTCAGATTTCAAAGTTTTTGTTTCGTTGTGTTTTTGTGTGGGGTTTTTTGTTTTTGTTTTTGTTTTGTTTTGTTGTTGTTGTTGTTGTTGTTGTTGTTGTTGTTGTTGTTGTTGTTGTTGTTGTTGTTGTTGTTGTTGTTGTTGTTGTTGTTGTTGTTGTTGTTTTGTTACAGACAATTGTAGAATAAATTCATACCCGTAGTCAACTGTAAAAATTATTACATACCCTTACCAGCTGTACAATTATTTTGTACTCCTAGCCAAATAGCCAAACACCACAAAACTGTAAAATTGTTATCAGTAAATCTCTTTATCTGCCTGCCTGTCTCTGTCTGTCTTTGTCACTGTCATTGTATCTGTCTTTGTCTTTTTCTCACTCTCTCGCTCTTTCTCTGTCTGTCTGTCTGTCTGTCTCTGTCTCTCTCTCTCTAACAAAACTGTAAAATTGTTATCAGTAAATCTCTTTATCTGCCTGCCTGTCTCTGTCTGTCTTTGTCACTGTCTCTCTCTCTCTCTCTCTCTCTCTCTCTCTCTCTCTCTCTCTCTCTGTCTCTCTCTATCTCTGTCTCTGTCTCTTCCTCCCTCTCTGTCTCTTCCTCCCTCTCTGTCTCTATCTCTCTCCCCTCTCACCTCCATCTAAAAAATGTATGGCAATAAAAAATATTAAAGATATAAAAAATATATAACTTACTTGTACCTTCTTTAAAAATATCAATATTTATTTTCTCATGTGCAAACTATTTAAAGAAATTAGAAGGTAAACCGCATTCGTCTTTTTAAAAAAAAATGAATACATCAAAGGCATTTCTGGCAGGACGCGATATTAAGTTAAGAAATCTGGATAGATCCCGCTTTTTTTTAATAAGCTTTCAGCTGGTCTCATCTTGTCTGGCAGTTTTATTTTGGGGTGATTAGTATATTCATATTATTTTACTGTTTTATAAACATTATAGTGACAGGTCTGTTTCCTTGTAATTTTCATCATAATGATAGCTTTAAATTCGGTATAAAGTACCTATAAAATAATTGCAATCAGAGTATACTGTATTCATCAAAAACCTTCTAACACATTATTTCGGATATCTCATAAGCAAACTTTTTTTAGCTTGTCCGACAATTTAGGTCCCTCTACTACCATGTATGTTTTATTTACTGTGCGTGTCTTTAAATTCAAAAGAGGACTTTTTTTTATTTTGACTCCCTCCTACGTTACCTTAAATTCTCTAAAAACGCTTCTCTTGTTTTCTAGCTTGTGGAACCACAGATACAGAAGGTGATACAACTCTACGAGACAATGATTGTGAGGCACGGAGTTATGCTTGTTGGTCCTACTGGCGGCGGAAAGACAACTATACTTCGGGTGCTTAAAACTATATTCCTCTTATACTGGAGTCTATATCAATATCTCACTTTTAAAAACTATTTGTGGGTCCAAAGAAATGGGGGGAAAAGAAAATTAAACGTTTCGTTTAAAAAGTCTTTTTTTTTTCTTAACTGCGGTTATTGCTGCTACGAGAGTGGTGCATAACCGAGTCTGGAGGTGACTAAAAGCGATCGATGCTTAAATGCAATCAGTTCGTAAATATACTCTAACTATATACTCACCCATGAATTATATTCTCACCCCTGGTTACTGAAGATACCAACTCCGTCATTTTAACATCACGCATTGTTGATTTTTATGGAGGCTTTTGTATTAGCATGCTTCGATACTGCCAAACGTTACAGGGATTTAACAGACGAATCTAAAGGAGAAGTATCCATAGTCTAGTATCACACTCTCATAATTCACACCAAAGGGACGAACCTGACACCCAGACAACGCCTTGTATTTCCAAGAAAGAAAGATAAAAATGATGATCCCCAAACTCCAGGGGACAGCAGCTCGCGTTGAATGCTAATGAAGCCAGAAAAGTTGATTTGAAGGAATGGGTAGACCGTGGCAGCAAAAGACCAGAATTAATATAGGGGTTAAAAATCTAGGAGCTACGCTTTTTAGCTCTGACCTAGCCAATAATTATTGTGCAACATGGGGGGGGGGCGTATCCTGGAGGTCGGGCATTTGATCAAATCAATCAACACCGTGAGCGCTTCAGTTACAGAGACAGAGGCCTATTTTAAGAGTTCCACTTCTTGTCCACAATAGCAGCCTAACATTTCATAGTGTGTGCTAATTTGAGTGCCGTCCAAATAAAACCTTTTGTTTTACAGCGGACTTAGGATTTGTCAAACTTTTCTTACCTTACCAAAATGCAAAAAGTGCATTTTACACAATTAGACAAGTTATGTTTGGGTATCACAACTTCAATATTGAAAGGCTAGACAGAGAGAGGAAAATTATAAAATGTTCTGCTTTCTAAAAACAGTTAGTGATCACAAAATGAAACCCTTTAATATCATCCTATGATATGTTTTCATGAACCTAATGTATAAAAAAGCTTCACATAACCCCAGGTTTATTTTTAAACTTAATCATTTCAGTGAAACACGATTAGCTACAAGAATACCTTATTGCTTTTGAAGGCATGTTATTGTAAAAGTGCATCGTTATAATTTAGTGTTATCACCCCTATTTAGTCATTTGACAATTAAGATAATTATTCCAATTTTTCAGTCAGCGTTTTATTTGTTCTAATCTTGAAGCAAGTAATGGTTCGAGAGAAGTGACAATTGGTAAACGAACCTTATTGTGGTAGAAAATAGGCCCGCCACCCCTATAACTGTATATTTCATGTTACATTTCATTCCTTTCTTTTTTCTTTCCTCTAAGATCCTTGAAAAAACCTTGTCAAACTTACACGATCAGGGGATTCCGGGAGACTTCTATCAACCGGTGCATGTGTATACAATGAACCCCAAGTCCATCACAATGGACGAGCTCTATGGGGGCATAGATAAACTCTCTATGGAATGGAAAGATGGGCTCATGGGGCTCACTGTGCGACACTGTGTGCAGGTACAAGTACTGACTTATTTAGTATGGAGCAGTGTCATGTGGGTCTATAGTTAAAACACTACAGTAAGTGGATAAAGTGCCACACATAATTGACATTTCCTAAAACTACACATGGGGGAATTTTTTCAGGCGCATACTCTATTCGACTAAACAAACCATTCCTTTTCAAGACGAAAAAATACTGTCATTTAACAGACTAGACAAAGGCGAATTTAAATAGATTAATTTCGCTAAGCTTTAAGAAATAACGTCATAAAACTTGCTTGTTAGGGAGTAACATTACGTCAACGATAGTTCAACGTTGTGATAATTACGTTTGTTGTACCTCCCTACAATTTCGAGTAAGATTGTCAGAAGATACATCCTCATTTACTGCTCACACTTTTGTTGTATTCTGCGTAAGAAAAAAGTTAATGACATGACAACCACTCCAACAAATGTCAAAACTTCAATCAAATTATATATTTGTAATAATGAAAATCACAACAGCTAGTCAATGGGTTTTTAGTATCAGGTGACAATAAATAAGGGTTTGAATCGAGGCATAGTGCTGATACCGGTTTTTTTTTACAGTTCCAAACATGCCAGAAAAAAACAATATATATTTCGTGCTGTTATAATAATTGGTATTTACTTAATTGTCATAATGTTTAGAGCCCTCATTAGAAAAGAGTAATGCATCATGCTGCATGCCAGGACCTTTCGACAACAAATACTTCTAATCATTAAAACTACTGAGTTGAATTTCAAGTGCTCAGTGTTGTTTACTCTTCTTTCGGGAGAGAGTGAGAGAGAGGGGGAGAGAGAGAGAGAGAGAGAGAGAGAAAGAGAGAAGGAGGGAGAGAGATACCTTACACACATTAGACAGACAAACAAAGAAATAGAGAGCGTCAGAGACGGCGAAAGGGAGTTAGAGAGAGTAAGATAAGGAGATAAAACACTTGAAACTAGACGGGGAGAGAGAAAAGGATAAAGAGAGAGAGAGAGAGAGAGAGAGAGAGCACCCCTCTCTCTCTCTCTCTCTCTCGTCCGGATTTCAGGCGGGGCCCATAAGAAGCAACTCCTCTTAAAAACGCTTTGTAATATGCATCCTAGGACAAGCATAAGGGAGTAAGTGGCCCCTAACATAACTGGGCATAGAGCTCCTTCAAACATAACTGGGCATAGAGCCCCCTTCAACCTAAATTCGACACTGCGCCTCTCTCTCGCTCTCTCTCTCTCTCTTTATCCTTTTCTCTCTCCCCGTCTAGTTTCAAGTGTTTTATCTCCTTATCTTTCCATCTATATCTACAGTTTTAGATGTATAAAGTCAAAAGATGAAAAGGCTCTTGTGGAAGAAGAAAAACGTTTGCAAAGATGGTTATAGCAGAACTATACGATGAGAGATTGGTTGTTGGGATTGGGAATGTACAATGCTCTTTTATCCTTACTTTAAGGATACCACTAAAGATCATCAGTGGATCGTGTGTGACGGGCCAGTGGATGCTCTTTGGATAGAGAACATGAACACTGTACTGGACGACAATAAGATGCTCTGCTTGGCCAACAGTGAAAGGATAAAATTTACACCTTTCATTCATATGGTGTTTGAAGTGCAGGACTTGGCGGTCGCATCGCCTGCCACCGTTAGCAGGTCAGTTCAGTAAATCTTAAGATAACATAATAAGTCCCGACATACTTAGGAATGAAGACGCTTAAATATCTTCCTATGCTTATTTATAGTTGAAAATTCTGCCATCTAGAAACATCATTTTATCTCAATGAGGTCAATTTCCAAAATAATGCTGATAAACATTACGCTATTTGAAGTTTTGTTTTGAAATATGTTTTTAATTTATATCAAGCTCATAAACGGAGTAAAATAACTGTAACGCATTGTACTATAAGTTGATCTATTCATTTCCTCACCCTTTTTAGGTGCGTAACTTTTGGGTAGCGGATTGAAAAGATGTATGTACATTATCTTGTTTGTTTGCATAACGATTGTATTTCAAGCCTAAGAATTTGATTGTGAGTTTTGCTTACTGAACACAGCCCTTCTCGAATCTCCGGCTTAGTTCTAGAATAGTAATGACCTCGTCACCTCTTGTTTACCTTTGTTTTGATTGGTTGTTAATGCTAAAGAGGTGTACCGAGAATATTCTCTTATGATTTACGTAATTCTTGTTCTGGATGATTCGACGAAATTGTGTATAAATAAGAATCTTAATTAGATTTAGGCAAGAGTCAACATTGTTTTCCAGAGTCTACATTGAAACTCCAGTAATTGTACTATTGAGCCGTCCTACAAACATTGTAAAGTATATTTTTTTTAATACCAGATGCGGGATGGTTTACGTAGATCCAGACGAGCTGAAATGGATGCCCTATGTTAAAACCTGGATTGAGTCGGTCGGTAAACGCATTCCGAGTGATTCGAAGAGCTTTCTGATGAAGCTTTTTGAAACATACGTAGAGGATGGTCTTCAGTTTGCTTTTAAAAAGTGCACCCAAGCCATTAATCAGGTCAGTCTCAAAATAATTATGTTATTGATGAATACACAATTTTGTATAGTCAATTAAAAAAGCATTGAAAGTAGAATTTTTCTCTAATGACATTGTAATTCAGCCAGTGATATAATCCTCATATTTTAATATGAGCAAAACTCTCTTTTGTTCTCCTTGTTAAATATAGAACCTGAGTACATTTTAAACTTTATCAGACTCTTTTTAAACTTGTTAAGTGATGAACAGTTTTAAGGAAATTGATTTACCATAAATTATAAACCATATATTTGCTATGTTCTCTCTTTCGAAATTATTGCCTATAACGTATACGCAATAATTTCGAAATTTTGATATTTTGTTTACTTTGTTTTGACTGGAAAACCCAAAGTTAGGAAATCTTAGTTATACACGGAAGCATCTTTAATGTGTGAACTGGATATTTTTCGACCTTTCTTTGATTTCTATTGATGTAATAAGAAAGTAGTCAGGATTGGAACATTATATTCAATGTAATCGGTGCGAAGAGAAAAAAAGAAAAGATGGATTGGCTGATTTATATTTAATGTCTTCAACTTCAAAGATCGTATACCAACATTATTAATTTTATAAACGACACCTAAAATATGTATAAACGACAAATATGCCTTGTTTCAGGTTGACATAAGCAAAGTGACATCGATGTGTATGTTGCTAGAGTCTATCATGTGTCCCAAATCTGGTGGTTTTGACTTCAATTGTGAATTGAGCAAATTGACTAGGTAAGTAGAAATAAGTGTTTTCACTTGAAGTGTTAGTTTTGAAGGTTTAAATCCCATATTGTTATTTTTCAACATTTCAATCATACAATCTTGACAATGAACAACTTTGTAGAGGAATGATCAGGAACTTTGGGTTGTTGTTTTTTTATTTTATTTTATTTTACATGAGGTTACATTGATTTATTTTACATTGAAGCAGCTATCTTCAAATTTTACCGACATTATGTAAGGACTTTCTGAAAACCTAGAGGACGATGTGAGAGAGATCGCAGAAAAAATTTTCACATTGTGCCAAAACAATAGACACAAAACATGCTCACAGACTCTGGTGGAGTTGTTGATTTTTTTTTTTTATTTTTTTTTTTTTGCAAAAATCAACAGGATATCACTGTAAAATATATAGCCTGTGTTCTAAACTATACACCAACTCAACAAAAAATTTTCGGTGGAAAATGTGATACATGATCTTTTGTGATACAAAAAAGCGGTGGGACAATGAACTGTTTCGTGGTTTTGGTGACATAGCTCAATAGTATTGTGTATTTTGCCTATTAAAAAAAAACGGGCGTAAACTAATCTTGGTTAATATCCACTTGCGGGTGAGAAAGGAAAGTTTAACAGATTTATCCATTAAAGCCTTTTTAGCTCAATCAGTGGAACACATATTTCACAAAAAAATGTTTCTTGTCTTAATTTTACACATGTGAGAACATACATGCAATATGTCCTTACATATATAAAATGCACATTAATCCGTCAAAGGTTGAAATTGCTATTAAAACGTTACCTTCAGCAAGAAAAATCTCCCACTACAACTTCAAAAAGTTAACAAGTTTTTTCCAAACAAGGTGTCACTCGAACAAATCTTACTTCGCGAAAGCCCTATTCAGGGAGGGAACAACATCAAGGGCAAACTCTAGCTTCGAGTTGAGTTAAGTTGAGTTGGTTTTAACGTCCAACATGGGCCCCAATACTGACATCTGACAATTTTATGTGCTGCCACACACGAGACGTGATGGAGATGCCATGACTCCTGTCTCAGCCGGTCACATTAAACTGACACCGATCCAACCAGTAGGGAGCGCAATCGCCAGGGCTCGAACTACCTTTTGCGTCGGAAGCCCATGTTCTACCCCATGGCCACCGCGCCCCCACTCTAGCTAAAAAACTATTCTTGTTTTCCTTTTATTCAGACTGATCAACCAGACATTTGTGTTTTGTTACCTATGGGCAATAGGCGGCAACCTAACAGACAACTGCTGGGACAGCTTTGATGTCTTCATACGCC
The DNA here is from genome assembly GCA_003991915.1 of Elysia chlorotica. Lineage (NCBI taxonomy): Eukaryota > Metazoa > Mollusca > Gastropoda > Plakobranchidae > Elysia > Elysia chlorotica. The sequence continues at coordinate 125,805 of RQTK01000531.1, forward strand.
ATCAGTTCGAGGAGAACGTTGAGGCCAAGGCGAGTCAGCAAACTAAAAAATAAGATACATTTTTGACGAAGCGAATCTAGTCAGGAGGTGCTTGTAATAAATAACCGATAACAATAGTTGTTTTGTTTGTTTGTTTGTTTTTTTTGCATTCCATTTAGATGCTTAATTTTATTTCAGGGGCAAAGAAGTTGCTTTTTTTTTTACAAGGAACAGTTGAGTATCAACGCGCTTTATATTTTTTGTTTCACATGTAGAAGTTGGAGTCTGTTCATTAAAGCTGCAACAGGCTACTTTTGTATAATAATGGGAAAAAAACACAGGGCTACGTTTATAATAATGGAAACTGCGGAATGGGATGGGTTAAGTAAATGAATGAGAATAAGAGAGAGAGAGAGAGAGAGAGAGAGAGAGAGAGAGAGTTGGAGGGAATGGGAGAAAAAAAAAGAGACGAAAAGATTAAGAGGGGCAACTTTTGCTCCGGTAGATTCAGATTATGACAAAATTTCAGTACAAATGTACATAGTTTATAGCTAAAGGAAATATGAAAACGTTAACTACTGGCTCTCCTAATTGTGAGTATTTTGTTTTGTTCCAGCTGCCTTGCACCGCCTCTCTTTGGAACTATTTTATCGATACTGAAGGAAAGCGCATGGATCCCTGGGACCGCATCGTACATTCTTTTCGGTTTGAACGCGGGACATCATTCTTCAAGATGCTTGTTCCAACTGTTGATACCACTCGCTTTGGTTATTTGCTCGAACGATTTCTCTCCGTGAACAGGCCTGTTCTTTACACAGGCAGTACCGGAGTTGGAAAGGTTACGATCAGTCTTGGATTCACTCCTTGTTTTATTTATTGTTTATAATATTGTTTACCTATATCTTTTTTTTTCTACAGTTTTGGGACCGTAAGTATGACGTCGCAGTCGCTTACGACTCGTAAGATTACGCAAATAAGAAGACTCACGGCGTGAATTTGATTTTACGGCACGTCAGCAAGTTTTCAACTAGCAATACCACTTCATCACTTCATTGACTATGGTACCGCCACAGCGCAAAGCGAGTCTCTAGCTACAGCGACATTGTTCTTAAAACCCTCTCTCTCTCTCTCACTTTCTTTTTTTTTTTTTTTGCTCTCTTACATACTCTGAATATCCAATACATAATTAATGAATTTCCTTGGACATTCTCATCTTATCCACGCCTTCCTACCGAGAGGTGAAGAGCCTCCACAGTGCCATACCTGCAACTGTCAATTGTCAAAAAGTCACATTCTGGTTGACTGTCTGCATTTTTTACCAGAAAAGAAATCTGTACCTTGCTTCCAAACCATAAAGAGCATATCTATTTATGTTAGTCGTAAGCGTCTGACGAACATTGGTGTGTGTATAAAAAATTAACTGTGGTAATCCTACACGTGCATCTTTTAAACCACTGCATATACCACTCAGCCTTTTTCGAAACAAATACTGCTCGTGTTTCATTAAAATAATTATATTTTATCAAAGTTATGTATGGCTTGTTCCCTGAATGACAGTTCCAAGTTCTCTCGTTCCAAAACTTTTGAAGCAGAAGCTGATTACGATCGACAATTTATAATGGGTTTGCCTGTTCGTAATATTTTCAGAACAAAGGACTTGTCAATGCTCCAAAATGGCATATTTTCCACCATTGTGGGTCCCTCATCTATTCCAAATCAGATTTCAAAATCTAAGCTGTTGGATCGATCAGGACAAAATAGCAAAACGGGCCATACTTATTTCAAAGTTCTGGTGTCGAGTTAATTTTTTTTTAAGTCAATACAAAGCTATACCTTTATTCCTATCTGATTCATTTTTAATTGAAAGGTCGACATAAAACTATTGGTGAATCTAAAAAAAAACTATTAAAGCTAAAATATTATATTTATTATTTATGTGTTTTGTGTGTGTGTGGTTGTATTCCCCAGTCTGTTATCGCTCGAGACCTCTTAGACAATATCGCTGAACGTTCCCATTACGTGCCAGTCTTCATCAACTTTTCTGCTCAGACTAGCTCCAATCGTACTCAAGAGATGATCGAGGGAAAACTTGAGAAAAGGAGAAAAAATATTATAGGTAAACTTTATATTAGCAAATTAATAGTATTAATAAGTCCATTATTAAACCATTATCTTCATCGTTTTGATTCTATTATCTTCTTTACTAAAAAGAAATCAGCAGCAAGAACAGCAGCGGCACTAGCAGTGGCGGTAACAGAACGGAACTAGTTAAGTTTTCAGAGTGCAATCAAGAGCACAGCAATAGCCGAGAATATCTACACCTTTCTACCAGATACTATGGATTTAGTGAGAATTTCACAAGAAGAGCTCAGTGCTATTGATACGGGGAGCTAGCGTGACGCGTGCTTACACTATTCTTTTAATGAAATTAAGGCGGTTGAACTGAGTTTTTACTATGGCTTAAAAAAGGGCGCAAAATCCTCGCTGTGAAGCCTCTCCTTATTTCACATCCTCTTGTTCTATGGACCCTACAATATATTATGTGAGTAAGCAAACGAAGTACTAGATTAGAAAAAAAGAACTAGATATATACACATAACTTTGACAGTGGAACCTGTTGGACACTATATACAAGATATATAAAACATTCAAACTTGTCCTTTCATTAATTTTAGCCTCATTATTACAACACGGTCACTAGAGTGACATAATGAACAACCTTGTAGACTGTAGATGCATTACATTATTTTTTTAAGGTTTTAGATAAATCATTATATTGTACTCCGTAAAAGTAAGTCCAGTGTGAATGTACGTTAATGAACATTAATGAAGCAATGCGGTGAGTTACCTTAAAATTTAACACGTTCTTGCTTGGGACCGCCCACCATTCGATCCACTTTGTGGTGTCTTAAACTGTCTTGTTGAATACTCCAATTTTAAAAGAAAAGTAGGATAGATACACTAGCTGTTGATGTTGATATTGATGTTGGACTGTGTTTAGCTTATTTATCCAAAATGTGTCTTTATTGATTTGGTTTATATTTCTTTAACATATAGGAGCTCCGAAGAACAAACGAGTAATTATCCTCATAGACGATCTAAATATGCCGAAACTCGACAGTTACGGATCTCAACCTCCCATCGAGCTGCTCAGACAGTACTTGGACTTTAACGGACTATATGACCGAGAAACCATGATGTGGAAAGAAGTGCAAGTAATGGCGTGATAAGTATCGTTAGGTTAAATCTTTTTCTCCTCTACTTCCTCCTTCTTATATATATATATATATATATATATATATATGTTACCATCTGGTTACATTATATATGTAATAAAATAATTACCCGTGTGTGTTTCTAAATATATAAAATTATAAATATATATATGTGTGTGTGAGAGAGAGAATGCGTGTGTGTGTGTGTGAATATGTATTTTTTTATCCTACAGCCTTATTCTATGTTGACGACATAAATTACCTGTTTCCACAATCTTTCAGCTCTCAGAAATCCATATCACTGTTTTAGTACCATTTTTTTCATAAATTAGAAACCTGTATTTTTTACTGGATATGTCATTTACAACATTAAATGTTAATAATAAAAAATAAAAATAACATGATCGTACGTTGGTGTCTATTTCGCGAAAGGATGTTACCCTGTCTGCTGCCTGCTCCCCGCCTGGAGGGGGGAGGAACCCGGTCTCAGCACGGTTGTTCAGACACTTCACCATGCTGTGCATTCCGCCTCCTACAGAGAATATTCTCAAGCAGATGTTTACTGTGAGATCCTTTTTCAGCCAACTAATCTAGATATTTTAAAAAGCAAAAAATATTTAAAACTTTGGCAGGTTTTTACTCAGCACTAGAAATTTAAGAATTTGAAAAGCATCATAAGCGTTGAGTTGGGTTGGTTTAACGTCCAACAACAGCACTCTATAGGCTATATTGTGGACGGGTTCCTAGACTGACGTCTGACAATTTTATGTGCTGTCTCACACGAGACAGGGCGGGGATGCCATTACTCATGTCTCAGCTGGTCACATTATAGTGACACCGACCCAACCAGTGGGAAGCGCAATCGCCAGGGCTCGAACCCGGTCCTTTCGCGTCGGAAGCCGATGTTCTACCCCAGGGCCACCGCGCCCCCCCCCCCCCCAACACAACAAACAATCTCAAAAACACTAAATCATAAGCAATTACTATAGACCCTATTGACATAAAGTAACATCATGGTCAATGTGGATTACACAACATACCCTTAATTCCCACACTGTTTTCTTAAGTGGAGAGGTAATGTTTACATTTTCTATTTATGAATGCTATAATTGTTATAAGAAATAAGGACATTTCGAGTTCAACTAATTATGCGTTTTAATTATCATGCAACCAAAGTCATGATGCATGCTAGCAGATGACTTGTCTGTTTTTAATTAACTAATCAATCGTTCAGTTGGATTTTCAGGCAACAAATTGCTATGCTAATGACACTCATACACATATGACCAAAGTTACATTTTAGTAAAACGATATTTAAGATGAGCATCTCTTTCCACAGGCAATTATTGGGGGATTCTTTATTGACTTTACCCGAAACGTCCGGGGTATGGCAGAACCTATTGTGGCTGCTTCAGTGGATCTTTACTTTAGACTCAGCACTGATCTCCTACCCACACCTGCAAAGTCCCACTATGTCTTCAACCTTCGCGACCTTTCAAAAGTTGTCCAGGGTAGGAAAAAAAGAAAAGAAATTAATTAATGAATACCTTCAAAATCGTTAATTCGTTTTTATGTCACATATGGAGGAGATTGTCATTCTCCGTTACTCTTCTGTATTTTGTGACAATTTTTAACGCATTTCTTGCCAAGAGGTCAAAAATTGAGGCTGTAAATTTGCCATTTGGGATGGTAAAAATCACACAGATTCTTTGACCGAAGACCTGAAAGAAATACCAAAGAGTAACGTGTGTTTTGTGTTTTCTTTTGTGCAGTTCAAACAATCAAAAACAAAATGTCTGAGGAAAGTTTCTGAAGCAAATTAGCGCCTGTGCTGACAAGCTTTAAGACCCTAAAAATGAAAATGGCATTTTTGTGTTCGAGCAATTTTAAAGAATTCTGTATAATTAAATTGTATTTTGTTATTTTGGTCGGCAGGAGTATTTCCCAATCTTGACACTTCCAGGTGGCGCACGTGCAAAATAGCAGAGGCGAAAATTAGCAAATCTAGTTTATTCTATTGGTGTGTACTTGGGGAAGAAGTTATGGCGAGCTTTGTTTCCAGCAAAATATTGCGAATCTAAACAATGAGTTTACAAAAAATACAATGCACATTCCTTTTCTCAAAGCTTCCTTTCTCAAAATGCATACATCTGAAGTAGTCTGAGTGTACTTTTTTAGAGGCAATATATGCAGGGGCAGTCTTTTTTTCTCAAAAATGTTTAGAAAAAAATTATGTACAAGAGTTAAACAAATGTGTATAAATAGCTGAGATCTTGCAATGATCTGCCATCTATAATGGAGCACATCTCAACAACGTTTTGAAATTAGGGCAAGATGATCAGATGGTAGAGCGTATGGTGTCTATTTAGAAGATTGGATCTTCAATATTCTTTGCTACCGCTGCATTTTTTCCAAGTGATTGGGTCAGTGTTAGTAGAGTAATTATTTGATGCCACGCATTCCCTCTGGGATTCCGTCATTGTATAAGATCTTCCTTTAGTACAAGGAGGCGTTTTAGCAGAGATATTCTTTTTAACTCAATCGCGTTATAAGAACTGATAAGGCTTGACATTCTGCCTTTAAATGGGTGTCATAATTTATCGTATTTTAACTCACTGCATTTGCAGACAAAGAAAAGACAATGGGTGCAATCTTTTGTTCAAAGAATTGTTTAGAATCAAAATTAACATTAAACTTTCAGTGTAGCATTAAAGACGTTTCGTCCTCTATGCGCGCACAGGTATCTTACAAGCAGATGCTGGTACTTTCCGTGAGAAACTTCAAATCATCCGACTATTTATACATGAGACTCAACGTGTCTTTCATGATCGTCTCATCAACAGTGAGGATAAAAAGTACTTCCACAAATTAATGTCAGATGTGTGCCATAAACATTTCAATGAGGTAAGTTACGTTTTTGACGGGAAATAGGCTTTGTAAATAATAAAGCTCACTAAGTAGTCCAAGTAATCTAGCAAGAGATATTGTCTACTTCAGTCTGCTCGTAGTCTACAAGGCTTTGTCTATCTAATTCAGGATAAAGTCTACCGCTTCACACATCCGTTCGTCTCTGATTTTGGAAGCTCTGCTCCTAATCATGCCTTTGTATTCATCTTCTCATTTTGTCCTCCTTTGTGCAACTCTATCCACATGCGCAACTCATTTTTGCAGTTTTGTACATTTGATAACATTTGTCATAACTTTGACACTTTGACCGACGACTTAATCTTTTATTTGCACTTTCAGATCTAATTTGTTGATCTCTACTTTTAAGTAAAAATTCTTTAAGTAAATTTTCAAGTATCCGTACGTCAGCATCAAGAGTATGCATTTTTCGTAAACCTGTTTTTTTAGTGACATCAGCTTTTTTTTGTCCATAAAAATTTTCGAATTCCATCGACACAATTTCAACCAGTCCATACTTTTCATTCTTATGACTTCTTCTTTGTGCATACCTTTTGGATACGTGGTAAACCTTCATTCTCTGTGATTATCTTGCTTTTCTCGAAGTTAGCCATAACTATTTTGCCTTAATTCGTTTTGAGGCCTACTTATTTGCGTATTTCCCAATATATTTTTTTTAGTTTTATCTTATTTTGGCTTTTTTTCTATGTTTTTGCCATCAACGTTGACCCCAGGTTTGAGTTTTGCTTTCTGAAATGTTGCTTTCATTGCTGTTGTCAAAAGTTTTGGTGATAACTTTTGGGTCTCCTTGTACAAGTTTATATTGGATATTGCTCTGACATCAGGTTGTCAAGCTAGGCGTGATATAGCTTTATCATATTATGTAGTTTGCAATAGCTGTGCAAAAGTTTCAGTGGTGCACAAATTGACAAATGCTCTGTCAAAATAAAAGAATGCTCATACTTCACAAAGCCTATCCATGGATATGCATGGAACACTCCAATACTTTATTTCTTACTCCTTTTTTTCTCTCTCACCTTTTCAATTTGTGTTCTTTTTTATCTTTCCTCATTGAAAACACGTAGCAAATGTAGATAACTACACTAAACAGAAAAGGTGCATTGTTGGAAGACATAAGACCTGGCAATTCACATATCAGAAAGAAGGAAATGAAGACCACAATGGAAAATCAGACAAGTCACATTTGACAACTTTCAAGATAATTCAATTTTAAGTTTCAAAATGCTCTCTATTCATCAGTTTCTGCAAAATCTACCTAGAGCCTTTTCAGTCCTAAAATAACTGTTTTTGAATTGAATACCTTCTGGAGATGCAAGAAAAATATCTGCTTCGTAAGCTATGGTGCAAAACTAGATTTATCAAAATTGGTGACATATCTGTTTTTTCCACTGTGGTCTTCAAATGTATAAGAAAGTGACATAGGCAAATAATGAATGAGACAGACAGGCAGACTGATATATAATTATTACACCCAGACAAAATAGAGTTGTAACAATTACTACTTTACATCAGGCCATTGAACCCGGGACGTTTATAACCAACCCGATTCTCTTCGGTAACTTCATGAAAATTGGAATTCCGCCTGAAGAAAGAGTTTACGAAGACATTGTTGACATGCAGAAATTGAAAAATATTTTGGGTGATGTGAGTATTGCAATCCTGGCTAAGTGTTCAAATTTCACATCAATCTTTTTAAGATCTTGCGCAACCAGGTGCTTTCTAGGTTTTTTAACAAAGATTCTAAAAATATTTTTTTAAATCAAAGCAATTGTTCTAGATCTAAGTTCTATCCTAAAATGTATTTCTTGTGATCTTAATCTAGTTGTATTTAATTTAGACCAAAACCTAAAAACTATCTCTGCAAATCCACCTTCAGTGGCCTTTGACTTAAGTCAGTCATTGGTCGTTTGAAAAATGCGTTACTATTAATAGCTGAAGGCGCAGTAAACTTTAAAAAACGCGAATAACCCAAAACATGACAAAATAATATACCCAATACTTTTGTTATAGCCAATTGTGTTTATTTTTCTTTACAAAGTACCTGGACGACTTGAACATACAGTCACCAAAGGAACTGCGTCTTGTGTTCTTCTTGGACGCCATAGAACACATAACTCGTCTAGTGCGGATGGTCCAACAGGAGAGAGGGAACGCCCTCTTGGTTGGTGTGGGTGGAACGGGCAAACAGTCCCTCACAAGGTTAGCTGGCTGTTGCATCAGCTGGATAATTAGTTTAATACTTAGCAAATTTGTTCCTAAATGTACTACTAACAATGGTGCGTGACTGTAGGAGATAAAATTGTTTATTGCCGATCCAAAATTGTTGAGTTGTGGTGGTATTTTTAAGAGTTGAAATTGAAGAACATACTCATCCATCCACAGTTATAAAAAAGCAATATTTTAAATTTAATTATTGTATAATTATATATCCTGATTCTATGTGGTGACTTGGGTGTGTTGAAATAAGACACTTGTCAGTTTTTTCTTTTATTTTTTTAATGTTGAGGTTCAAAGATTAATTTGTATTGTTTTGTAAACAAAAACCAGTACGCCTCTTATAAATGTTATTGAATGCTGAGAGGATCAAATGACAGGTTAACCTCTCTGGTTGTGTTTTTTTTAGCCAACTGCACGCAATCCATTTGTGGCTAAGAAAATTAATAACACCGTTTCCGAATTATTTCTTACAGTTACATGTGTGTGACAATTGTCTTAGGGTTTAAATAAATGCGAATAGCACTACGTTAGGAGACAGGGCTGTTTCTCATACCTATTACTAATGAGTCATATTGAGTATGTGTACTGTTTGAGTTTAATATCATGTTCCATTGAGTCAACTTTTCAAAATGTTTTACTGTGCATCTACTTCACGAAGAAGTTTTTCTTTAACATCCTAAAGAGGTAATTTATGAAGTGCCCCAACTAAAATCGTGTTACTTTTATTTACCAAAATCAGACATCTAAATTCCACATTGCCGAAATAAAATCCAAAATCAAATGTTACTTAAAGTACACAGTTACTCTAAGGTTGCTTTGGAAAGAAATAACCAACAAGATAAGACCTAAATAACTTTTACATGTTAAACATCATTAGTAAAGGTGAAACTAAGTGTTAGAAATAAAAATCTAAATAGAAAAACCCCAAGCCTGGGTGATAAAATTGTTACCTCGCTCTCTTTTCTCAGACTATCTGCTCACATCTGTGGTTACCAGTGCTTTCAAATTGAGCTTTGTCGAGGGTACGACTACTCTTCTTTTCATGACGATCTCAAGAAGCTTTATGATTTTGCTGGAATACAAAACAAACCCACGGTCTTTCTTTTCACAGACACTCAGGTAGTAAAAAAATGCTATTGGACTAAATCTATAAAAAAAAGACACTTTTAAGTTAATACAAACTTAAGAGCCGGAGATTTTCTTTCTTTTTAGAGTTAAATTTATCGTTATTGTTGTTGTTGTTGTTATTATTATTATTATTATTATTATTATTATTATTATTATTATTATTATTATTATTATTATTGGATATGCCTTGTGTCTGGTATGGTTCGTTTGGTTTGAAAAAAAGTTTTTGGAAGCTAATGGGAGTTACATAATAATAATAATAATAATGATGAAGATCATTTATATAGCGCTTCTTCCAAGAACATGGCTCGAAGCGCTTTACAATTCATAACAAAGAAGCAAATATGCAACACATAAGAAAACATACAACCATTCACAACTCGCTCGCTCACTTGCTACATATTCAACGTTTGACAGATAAGCAATCATGAATAATCACATTGAAAAAAAAAAAGAAGGGCTCTCATTATTATTTTTTTTTTTTTGCTGTTGTTGTTGTTGTTGTTGTTGCTGTTGTTGTTGTTGTTGTTATTAGGCGACATGTTAACATTCAATTTTTTTGAGTCCCTGGAAAAAAGTTTGTTCGTTGATATAAATTATTATATCTTTGATTTTATCAGATCGTTGTAGAGGAGTTTTTGGAGGACATCAATAATATCCTCAATTCAGGCGAGGTACCAAACTTGTTCGAACCAGATGAATACGAGAGGCTCATCATAGGCTGTCGCCCAGGAGCTAAAGAAGCTGGGATCCCTGAAGGCAATAGAGATGCCATTTACGATTTTTGTATTCACAGAGTCAGGTGAGCATTGTAATTTATTTTTATTCATAGAAGGTTTATTAAAACCTCCAACATAATGATTTTTTAAAGTCAACACGTTCAGCATACTCATTTTAAAACATGTCTGAAAAATAACAAACATGAAATAATTATGCTATAGTCTCAGAATCACTAACGAATGCCTGTCGATGAGAGGTTCTAGAGGGACAGATATGTAGAGATATATAAATAGGCAGACAAACACAGACAGGAACATACAGACAGACAGGCAGACAGACACACAGATAGACAGACAAAGGAAAAAAGAAAACAGGGAGGCTTGTGAACACAAAGGAGAAGGGTAAATCCGGAGGGGATGGTGTTGTGTTGTCATGTTTTTGTTGTGAAAGAGTTAAAAAACACATGGGGAATGAAGGTATAAATATATGTTAATAATAAATGTCTTAATTATATATTTTTATTGGACATTTTCATGGAAACCAGGAACAATCTTCACATCGTGCTGTGCATGTCTCCTGTGGGATCGGCGTTCCGCTCCAGGTGCCGAATGTTTCCGTCACTTGTAAACTGCTGTACAATTGACTGGTTCATCGAGTGGCCGCGGGAGGCGCTTCTGGCGGTTGCACAAAACTTTTTCCGTCCGGTGGATCTAGGATGCTCTGATGAGATCAAGGTAGCTGATTATTGTATACATATATACACACGTAAAGTTTGTATAGATGGGGTGTTTAGAAAAATGCACCCCTGTGTTTAATGAAACGTTAATCTTTTGAAATCGACTCCATCCCTATTTCTGCACGGACTTACGCAAATTGTTTAGCACAATCTAGATTGTGATCACGGGTGTGGAGGAAAAAACAAGAACGTGTTAATGATTTGACGGTTACAAACACAAATATATGCGATGGTGATTAAGATGTGTTGAAAGAACAATGAGGTTATTAAACCTTTCTTTTCTTTCTTTCTACTTAATCATTTATATTAACAATGAAGTAAAAAGGGGGGAAAGAAAGGAGTAATAACATACAATCAGAAAATTAAAGGTTGAAGAGACAAATCTAAATGAACGGCCCTTAAAAAGGGGTCAATAATCATCGTTAGTAGAAACTATTACAAATAGGTATGTGACTGATGCTACATCAGGAAATTTTTCAAATTCAAAAAGTATAATAATAGGCTACGCTTCACCATAAAACACAAGAACATGAGGAGGGAATTTGTACTGTTGGTGATATTCTAAATCGGTATCAGAAGTGGGATATTTACTGCTTAGAATATAACTTTCTGGAAAAGATACAACTTGATTAAAAGCAAAGGGGATGAGGATAATCACAATATATTTCAAAAAAGGTACAGATTACATTAAACATTCTGGATTTTGTAATATTTTTCAATAAAGGATACTGATTCAGTTGTTGTTTTTTAATCATAAATCGAAACATTGTGCTCAACCTAACTATGTTTGACAATTATTGTTTTATACTCATTTAGAATAATGTGTCGAAGATGTGTGTTGAAATCCACGTAAGCGTCACTGATATGGCAGAGAGATTCTACAACGAACTGAAACGCCGTTACTACACAACGCCTACTTCGTACCTCGAGCTTATTACACTATACCTTAGTATGGTACAGCAAAAAGCAGAGTAAGTTCATGCCATTATTAACTTTAACACAACAATCACATACTTTTTTTTATGGAAGTGGCTATTTTCCCGGTAACCGGGCAAATAGCCAAAAGGCTATTCCTCCGGTAACCGGACAAATAGCCAAAAGGCTATTCTCTGGCTATTCCTCCGGCAGTCTTGATTTGGAATTTTTTCAAACTAACTAAATTGAAACATCTATTGTGCTCAACCTAACTAAGTTTGGCAATATTGTTTTATACTCATTCAGAATAATGTGTCGAAGATGTGCGTTGAAATCCACGTAAGCGTCACTGATATGGCCGAGAGATTCTACAACGAACTAAAACGCCGTTACTACACAACCCCTACTTCGTACCTGGAGCTTATTACACTATACCTTAGTATGGTACAGCAAAAAGCAGAGTAAGTTCATGCCATTATTACCTTTAATACAACAATCACACAGTATTTTTTATTACTTCTAATCCACCCCTTCTGTAGTAAATAATTAATGTGATATATGTTTACACCTATTTTAAGTTTGTGCAAAAATTTATTTGTTTACTCACATGTGAAACCAGCCTCCAAGCATTTTTTTTTATCATTCACGTGACCGTTTTGTATAGAATTAGGCATGTTCTCAATGACTATTGGAACGTGAGGTCATTACATCGACCAAAGGGGACGCTAGTGTACATAAGGAATATTTTCAATGGACTGTCCTACTCTTTGTCTCTGCCTGTCTGTCGGTTTGTCTATTCCTGTCTATGTTTTCTCTGTGTCTCTCTATTTCTCTCTCTCTCTCTCTCTCTCTCTCTCTGTCTGTGTTTCTCTCTGTCTCTCTCTCTCTCTCTCTCTCTCTCTCTCTCTCTCTCTCTCTCTCTCTCTCTCTCTCTCTCTCTCTCTCTCTGAGGTTGGGTTGTGCCGTTAGATGATGTGGAGGTGCTAACGTCGTAAGGCAGCGTGCAACCGCTAAAAACTATTGCAAAGATGGTTTCCAATTTAACTTAATGTAAAAGCGCCTAAGACATTTGTTTATTGTAAACACGTTCAAAGTGTGACGGACGATCCTTGTCTCTCTACATGTTGATGACATACGGCACATTGTAGACCTAGCGCCTTTAATGTAGTTTTTTTTTTGTATTTCTTTTAAATAAAATGGCTGTTAAATAAGCGACGGAGCGCTAGCAGCGCTGGAATCAGCACGTTTCATTGTAAATTTACATAAAATAAAAAAGGTTTAAATCAGGCCATAGAAACGCATATAGTTTGAATCTTTCAATCAATTTCCGATATTTGTTCCAATATATCTAATTATCTTTAGTTAAACTTCTCCTACGTTTCAATAAATATTTTAAACGCTCATTATCATTATCAGAATCATTATCGTTTATAAATGCAAACACAAGCATCGTGTAAAATAATCGATGTACATTTTACTAGGTGAGCATTCCAACAACCAATCATCGTGTGAATAATTAGCTAAGATAAGATCATCGTCATAGAGAGCCGTGCCGGTTGGCGTTGATGACAATTTTCCTCAACATCTCTCTGTTCTCGCATTCCATAATTCCTTTGCTGTTAAGAGTTTGCACTCAGTATGATCTACACAAGAAACATAAAAAGAAAAACACACTCTTCTTATAGCCCACCATTAAGCTTGACTTGGAACATTAATAACTTTTTATACAACAGTTTTGAGCATAAAACATTTCGTTAAAATTGGGACAAAAATAATTATTGAAATCTGTCCAGGACTGCGCAGTGACTGGTACATTCCTAATTTTTTGGGCCTACAATCACTTACGGCTGCTCCTTATTTACAAGAGGTTCTGCAACCTTACGATTATTTCAAGTTAGTACGCCCACTGGACTTTTCCCTAAATGCAGTAACGAATAACCCGGTGTATTGATATTCCTACCATTTCAACCAGCTCCATTAAAAAGCAAAAAAGTCGCGTAGCCAACGGATTAGACAAGATTTTTCAGACCAACATGTTGGTGGACAGTATGAAAAAAGAGTTGGTAAAATTGGAACCCGAACTGAAAATTAAATCCGCCGACACAGTCGCCCTCATGGAACGCCTAAAAATTGATCAAGAGAAAGCAGATGCTGTGAGTAAAAAAGAAAGTGCTTTTCAACGTTGTTGTCACCGTTGTCGTTGTTGTTATCGTCGTCGCTGTATGTTATTTTTTCCTTCTTCTCCTCATCCTATTCGTTTGCTTGTATGTTAACGAACGGTAAGGAAACAAAAACAATGTGACGGTCCACGAGTTGAACTGTTAAGCATCAATGGGAGACCCCATTACTTGCCCAGAGAATTTGCCTCTGTATTTATAAACCTTGTCTATATCCCTGGAACGAATCTTGGGCCTAAAGCAACCCAACTGCTGACATCACACATCAACGATCAGGAAAATAGATTGCCTGATGCGATTGAACTTATCGTTGGCGATTTTAGTCATTGTTCTATGGATACCGCCCTACCCAACTACCATCAATACGTCACGTGTGCGGCAAGAGGGGCGACGATTTTAGACTTGTGTTACAGTAACATACCAGACGCTTACAAGTCCACCCCACTGCCACGGTTGGGAGCGTGCGACTACAAGCAGTGTACACCTCATTCATAAATATCGACCTGTGTTGAAAACCAAAAAAACCCACCACCCGAACTCTCGAAGAATGGTCTGAGAAAAAAATAGGGCAACTTTATTCCTTCGCTTTTACATAAATTGCTAGACTTAGCTGACTTGTGTTTGTAGGGGTGTGTGTATTCTTGTATATGCGTAAAAAGGAATGTTTCTAAAGATCCATTACACATGTCTGAAATTGTATAATTTCAACAATGTTACACGCGAATGTAAATGCGCATTTTATTACACTACTATTATAATTGTTGTTGTTGTTGTTGTTGTTGTTGTTGTTGTTGTTGTTGTTGTTGTTGTTGTTGTTGTTGTTGTTGTTGTTGTTGTTTATTTACTTTTTTTTATCTCACAAATGTATAACCGATCTTAATCTGTTTAAACTGGCAACAATTTTAGAAAAATAAGTTTGTTTTATTATATTTTACAAAAAAAATATATATGTCTTTGGATTTCTCTTTAAGGTACAAAAAGTCGTTGCTGTTGAAGAGGCAAAAGCAAAAGTGAAGGCCGACGAAACGCAAGCTATAGCAGACGACGCACAGCGTGACTTGAACGAAGCATTGCCTGCATTGGAAGCGGCAGTGAAGGTTATTCAAATCTTAAAATTAATAATCATTTGTGTATTTTTTTGTGAACAGCAGCTTCAATTTCCATTTTTTATGGAGCATCTATATTACAAAAGAATAACCTCTACCTTACTGGTCTTCTTGAAATGTGGCATGCTTGTAGCTCTATTCTGCGGACAATGCAATGGTACCTTGAGAGTTTATTATTTACCGCTAATTTATAAAACAAAAGAAACACAACTTCGTTGTCCACTTATTTATTACTGTGGAAAAGTCGGATGCATCTTTTTGAAGCTTCGATCAGAAGCATCTTGAACTTTTTCACACATGGACATATTTGAACGAACATCATACTCGGTAATAATTGTTTGTAAGTTCTATAATCTCTGTTTAGATTTTTATGGACAAACTTACAGCAAGGAAATGTGCACATTGTAGTCTTTTTCTAAGGAAATTCTTTTAGAAAAGTAGATAATATAGATTATAATTATGTGAGACAAAGACAATGATTTTATTCTTTCGTTCTCTAGACGGACCATATAATCTCAATTGTGGAATGCTCTTTTCAGTGCAAACCTGAATAATGAATTCACGATTCTAGACATCAAAATAGAGCAGAATCATTATTTTGTGTTAAAGAAACGGACTATCAACTAGTATTAAATTAAACAAAAAATGATTTTGATTTTTTACTTAACCCTAGTGAATGTTTATCTACAGGCACTGGACGCTCTTGATAAAAGCGATATAGCCGAAATCCGTGTGTTCACAAAACCACCAGAGTTAGTCCAAACTGTGCTAGAAGCAGTTGCTATACTCCTAGGAGGCAAGTAAGTGGATAAAGTACTGTTGTCTTTCGTACCCATTTTGCTTCAACGATTCACAAAACTCAGGATTAGCCTGAGCATTTTCCGTAAACTGGTTTTATAAATCGTACCAATGCTTCTATTAATTTGATTTAAAAACGCCATATCATGTAGACCGAGGTTTTCCAAGACAGAAATCATTCAGGAAGGAAAACATTTGCGTAAAAAAGTAAAGGTGAGCTTGGTCACAATAAGAAACAGTAAGCACAATTATGGCTGAGAAAGCTTAGCAAATAAAACTTTCAGTATCATTCTGTCCTAGCTATGCCAATGAATTAATGGAAAAAGATCAATGTTGCCCTCATTATGTTATGTGTTTACATAGGTCGAGTCGGTGATTTGGCTTTTACAAAAGGATACTTTGCTCTATACGAGACAAATGCAATATTGAAGCCTACATATCTCTTTCTGCAGCCATATGTTTTAACTTAACTTATGAAATACTATAATGAGAAAAGTGTGGGGGTGGTTGTGTTGTTGTTGTTGTTTTTCCTTTCCAAAAATAATTATTATACTATCTGATGTTTTTTTTAATAAAAGTAGGTCATAGACGACGGGAAGTCAAGAGAATGGTGTGCACTAACGTCGACTATCGTTCATTTTTATTTTAAGTAAATAAATAAAAACGTAGTTGACACTCTTGCAAACAATTCTTATTGATAAGTTTTATAATGGTCCATTGTACTAAAGCTCTCAATTAATGTCAAAACTTATAGTACATTATATTTCTTTCTTTTTTGCTCTGACGAGCAGGTTAGATTGGCCAAGTATAAAAATAATGCTGGGCGACTCAAACTTCTTGAAGAGGCTAGCTGATTACGATAAAGACAATATTCCAGAGGCAAAGCTGAAAAAGATACGTCGCTACACTGCAGATGCCAAATTTCAGCCTGATGTTGTTGCCAAAGTTTCAAAGGTTTGATCCCGATTTTTAAATCTACTGATTCAATGTTAAGGAAAAAGGGTGTGATGAATCTGGATCAAATATTATAGAATAAAAACAAAAAGATGAGTTTTTAAAAATTACAAACGATGCGTGTCAACTACAAAGAAAACATCATCGTAGTTTTTCTGCAACAAACATATAAAAGAAATAATGATGATGATAATGATGATGATGATGATGATGATGATGATGATGATGATGATGATGATGATGGTGA
>RQTK01000531.1:143083-157841 GCA_003991915.1 Elysia chlorotica
ATGATGATAATAACAATAATAATAATAATAATAATAATAATAATATAATATTATTATTATTAATAAAAGTCTTAAATCTTAGATAATTCCATTTTCTTTATTTGGTTTGGAGTTCCAGTGACAATGATTTCCGTTTGGTCTTCATTAAGCTCTAACTTATTAAATGACATCCCAGAAGATACAGGTATTTAGGGAATTTACAATCGAGTCAATATGGCTTATATCAAAAGACTTATATTGCGCCGAGTCATAGTACCGAACAAGGATTACTCCTAGGTTAGTTCTATCCAAACAGCAAGTTTAGGTTTAAAGAGTCACACGATTGCGGAGTGTGGTATGTGATCTTTACAACCATCCACCTTAAATCATCTTGGTGTTCTTCATTCACTTAGAAAAATATTTGAATTTAAAACAAAATACAACAGCTTTAATATGAAACAAAAAATTAAGGACCTAAAAACCCTTTACTTAACAATTTTGAGATATATTACATGTTATTTGTAATTAATTTCAGGCAGCAAAATCGCTTTGTATGTGGGTCAGGGCGATGGATATCTACTCGGCTGTATCGAAGGCAGTAGAACCGAAAAGAATGGCGTACGTACACTTAAATCTATAATTTAAAAAAAAATTTAAAAGTGGAAACACAATGAGCCAGTCCATGACAGTTTTTTATCTTAAACGTCTCGGATATGTAAGAATTCTGCACCACTTGCTATTGCATGTTCTGCATATGCATTTGTTTTATCTAATTGGGCATTTCCTTTTATTCTTAACGGGGACCGCTGAATGACTTTTCCGGAAAAATCTACTGACCTCATTTAGAAAATATGTTTTTCTATGTAAACTGCAAATGGTGCTCGTAAATATCGTAGCATTGCAGGTATCTGCAACTCATAGATACTCTTCGGACTGTTGATTTACAGTATTGTTCTAACACTGTCAAAGTTTTAAACTTGTCAATCGTAAATCTGTTAACGTAGTGCCTACTGATACAAATGGCATTTTGTTGTTAGTTTGATGTTTTTTCATTGTGTGTGTCTACAATAGTTTGAACTTAGCATCTACACACAATTAGATGTAAAGCATCTAAAGAATTCTCTAATTTTCTAGTCTTGCAGAAGCTCAAGCTGTTCTTGACGAGGTGATGAGTATCTTGAAAGAGAAGCAAGACACGTTGGCTGAGGTTGAGCGCCAGATCGCAAACCTTCAGGCTGTCTACAAAAAATCCGTCACGGAGAAGAAGAATCTTGAGGCTAACATGGCCCTCACAGCTGCTCGCCTCAAACGCTCATCTAAACTCACAACCGCTTTAGCTGACGAGGAGGTGAACATTTGAATGTCTCCCAGAGAGGCTGATATTATAGAAAAAATGAAAGCGGTTTAATTTTGTTCGTTTTCCTCTTTCGTTATATTTGAGATTGACAGTAATTTTCTTGTCGCAAAAGAAAACTGTTTATTAAAAGATAATTATTTTCTACCTTACTTTGGTATTTAGGATATCATGTAGGATTTATGTAGGATATCCGCAATACTTATTGTTTTTACCCATTGCTCAATATATACTGCCTAGAAGCAGACAAGAATAATAATAAAAAAAATTTAAACCATCGGAAAAAGGCTTTGAATTTCAAAAGAAAATTTAATATTCAAGAGATGGCATTTAATTAATTTTAAGTAGAACTTCAACGTCCATGGGTGATAATAAAGCAGGATAAGAAGAAAATAATGTATGTGAATACAAAAATAGAATTCTTCAAATGAGCAAATAGATTATTTAAGCGATATCAACATGTACTATGGGAAGGATTCATGGACGAGCACTGCTATTTGTTATTGTTTTTGTGGGGATTTTTGTTTTTTCAGCGCGTCAAGTTTTTTAGAACGTGTATACTTGATCAATTTCAATGTATAATAAATATATTAAATATAGTTATATATAAGCATTACTTTAATTTTTGCTTTCAAGCGACTTGCAGTATTTTGGAAAGAGCTTGGAAATTAGTTTAAGCTCTATTTTGGAGTGATCCAATCAATCCATTATTTTTAATTTAAAGGTGAGATGGGAAGAAAGTGTAGCCAACTTCAACATCCAGCTGAATAATGTTGTCGGGGATGTGTTCATCGCTGCCGCGTGTGTAGCCTACTATGGCGCTTTTACCGCCAAATACCGCCATATTCTAGTGTTGGGTAAGCTATTTTCTTTGGCGCTTTTCACTTTGCATCAAATGTTATAAATCAGTTGTGTTCCAACTTTTAAAGTTTCATGTCATTGTTGAATGGATCTAATCATGAGTGATGATGTCATGGCTTGAGCCTGGTTTATCTCGACTAACTGTGAAATAATTCTCGTGAAACTAGTTGCGGCTTGGGTAAAAATTAATGTGCATGCTCCAATTTTGTTATGTAGACCCTTTGTTACCTTATGGCTTTAGTAAGCATATGAATAGTCATAAAGCAAAAATATTTTCTGTTCGATTTCGTAGAAATTTTTTTACGTTTTGATTAAAATACTTTACTTGTATGGATACAAGATATAAGATCTAGAGCGCCAACTGCAAGTGTCCAACGCGGGGCAGCCACCAATATCCGTTTTGTGTGATGCGGCATGTGGCTTGCTGGCGCTGGTTTTATGCTGCACAGCGCCCTAGTGAGCGAAAAACAAGGCGTGGTGGGGGCGGGGAGAGGGGGGGGATCCTGATGGATAAACTTGATACAGATACTCCGGTCTAATCCTGGCACCATA
Source organism: Elysia chlorotica (assembly GCA_003991915.1). NCBI lineage: Eukaryota > Metazoa > Mollusca > Gastropoda > Plakobranchidae > Elysia > Elysia chlorotica. Next base: position 145,830 of record RQTK01000531.1, read on the forward strand.
GATTTCGACACAAGGTGTTGCAGTCTCTGACCTACGTTAAAAAGTACTCATTACATTCATCATTACGTACATAGGCGATAAGATTAAACTAGTGCTTAAGCATCATTCGGCACAAAATTAAAGTCGCCCCCCCCCTCCCGCCACCCCCGTATCTGCGTACCTTACAGACAGACAGACAGCGAATACCAGTTTAGTATATATGTCTGTATATGACATTATGTCTATATATGATAGTCTGTATATGACAGACAGACAGCGAATACCAGTTTAGAAACATGTCCATGTCTACTCGCTATTTTTTTTATTTACTACCCTTTACCAATATTTATAATTATGGTTTCTTTTTTTTTAGATTGGACTAAAGGTCTAGAAAAATTTAACATCCCAGTAACACCTGGTCTCACCTTGGTGTCGGTGCTGGCTGACAACTATGCTATACGCCAGTGGAATGCGGATGGTTTGCCCAGAGACCAAGTGTCCACCGAGAACGCCATATTAGTAACGCGAGGCAGGAGGTGGCCACTGATGATCGACCCCCAAGAGCAGGTAATTATATCGTGCCTATACTGTAGTCTTTGAAATGTTATACTCATGGAAAACAATTATTTCATGAGAATTTTTTGTCTATAAGAACTGTTTATTCTTTGACAAAGTTCAATCGATAACAGGTATTGATTTTGTTTGTCTTGTTAATCTGCAACTCACACTTCAACATTTATATCAGTTTCAGTGTCAGATAAATTATATCTAATGTATAAGAAAGCACATCTTCAAAATTACTATCTTCTTGGCACCAATGTCTAAATAGATAAGTTGAAAAGAAAGATGGCTTATTATAAGAGAATATTTGAGAATGCGATCGTTTAACATCCAAGAAAATCTGGCAGGTGTGAGATTTATAAATAAATGGTCATGTATTTTCAATTAAAAAAACGTCACCAAGAGATTTTTTAAAAATCTCCTGTTATATACGTGGTATAGGGAATAGCATTGACTGATTAGACCCTTCAAAATCAAGGCATGCTTTGGTTAATAGAATAGTGTAATGAACTGATGAAGCATTAAATACACAACTCAAAGATGTCAAACATCTTTAAATGGCAAAATATTTAAGTGGAAAAAAGTAATATCAATAAATTAATATTGTTAACTATACTTCTCTCTTTTAACAACATCCTTGTGATGTGAATCATAATATTAATATACAAGAAATGCAAATTATTGAAAGTTACTTACAAAACATAATAACCTTTTTAGAGATCTCTATTAATAAATTATAAAAAGAGATGCTATAAAACAAAAATTTATATCTAGGAATTATAAATATCTTAAATCTTTTATAAAAGCATAATAGGCTTATTTACGCGTACAGACTATAATTATTCTGTCTTATATAAAGATATAAAATTTCACTCACTTACGTAAAACCTGAATCTTTATGGAGGTGTGCAAAACTCTCAAAAAAAAAAAAAAAGATACGAAGACATTGCCACAATATGGTAATAATATGGAGCGCGTGTTGAGTAAAACGTCTAAATTGTGAACTACTTTCAATACAGCTAACCTGCATTAATAGAAATCTGATCAAATCCCGTGGCTCTCTTATTGATAACCTGTGAACTAGCACCATATTCTCTTGACAAAGAAAAAAAATTTTCTTGTCGTGTTTTTACATATTTAAAGATTCTGACCATCAAATTTTATTATTATTAAACATTCCAAAGAACAAATCCAGTCGCTACAAGACACTTCATTTCATAAACACTGCCTAAATTATTGATAAGGCTAATAAGGAACCAGAATTAGAAACATTTTTTAAAAATCAAGTTATTGGTTTTGAGGTATACGTAAAAAAATAGAGAGGGCTTCCCTATAGGTACTGCTTTAACATATCACAGTAAAAAATACTATATTTACCAATTTTTACTTTAAACAGAAACCTCAGTACCTACACGGAAGGCTTACCAAAAATTATTTTAAATTCGTGTAACTAACCACATAACTATACCGTAATCAGGCCAACAGGTGGATCAGAAATAAAGAAGCAGTTTCCAGACTGAAAGTAGTCAAGATGACAGACAGCACCTTTCTACGCACTCTTGAGGCATGTATAAGGACTGGGGTCCCTGTATTACTCGAGGATGTAGGAGAGACATTGGATCCAGCCCTCGAACCTATTCTTCTAAAACAGACCTTTATTCAAGTAAGGCAAAAATTTGCATTGTCTATAGCTGTTGAGATTGTTCTGTTTATTTTAACTGAAATCTTTTTTCATAACTATACTTCTTAATTGGTAATATTTTCTTTTTATTGATCTTTTTGGCAATCTGTTACAAAAGAGCAGAATCATTATATGTCTTTTTCCGTATAGTTCTTAAGTGGTAATATTTTCCTTATTCTTTTTTATTGATTTCTCGGTGTCAATTTGTATAATTAAAACTATTTTTTCCTCATTCCTGGACCCGAACAGGGAGGTCGCCTCTTGATTCGGCTGGGTGATAGCGATATTGACTATGACAAAAACTTTCGATTCTACATGACAACAAAATTGTCTAACCCGACCTACCTTCCGGAGGTCTGCATCAAAGTCACCATCATAAACTTCACTGTTACGAAAAAAGGCCTGGAAGACCAGTTGCTCAGGTAAGAGCTTTAGATAGCTAGCCTTAAGAAGATCGATTTAAGCTTCGAAACAATGAACGTAACATTGCAACAAATTTACACGAGAGCATGTTTTTCGCTTTGTTATGTTTTTATTTTTTGTTTGTTTTCTGTTTTGTTTTTGTTTTTGCTTCTTTATTTATTTTCGTTACATCAAATATTAATGCATTGATTCAGGTCGAGTAAAATTCAAAGATTACTTACATATTTTCTTAGGGCTTTTTGATTGGGTTTTGTTTTGTTGGGCGGGGGAAGGGGGGGGGGTTAACTTCGTTCCTGGAAGCAAATTTGCTTAATAGGGCTGGTATACCACACAAAAGACATTTTCTCCCTTATATTAGGAAGGCAAGTAAAATATTTAAAATTATAAAGGAAAGATGTGCATCAAAATGTATACACCTTTTGAGAAACAGTTGACAGAAAAAAATTCATGAACTGCAGCAAGATGGTAAGAAAATTAATCTATGCTGGATCCCAACCTTGTTCGAATTGAAAGAAATGAAAGGGCTGATGAGCTCGCCAAAATCGGGCTCTAACTAGATCTTTCTCAGGTGCAGATACATGTATCAGATGCGAAGTCGATTGTAATTAGTTTTTAAGAGAAAAATGTAAAGCGCGATGGAACATTATGACAAGCAACAAACTACACTGAGTTCAACCACACTTAGATCACCGGGCAGGAGTGTCTCAGGCTAGAAGACAAGACCAGATGATTCTCGACTGAGTCCGACTGGGAGATTCTCATCTTACTTATGCCTTCTCATTGGTAGAGAGCCTCAACAGTAACATACCTGCAACTGTCAATTATCCATAAGTCACATTCTTGTTAACAGTCAGCTTTTTTACCGGGAAAGAAATCTGCACCTTGCTTCCTAATCATTAGAGAGCCGATTTACTTATCTCAGTGCTCAGCGCCTACTGGGGTATCTGAAGGACATTGGTGTGTAATTTAACTGTGATAATCCCATACATGAATCTTTTAAACTACTGCATTTACCCTGCACATTTTTACCACTCAGATAGATAAAGGAGTCACCGTTGCATCTAGTATAATGTATTTACTGTCTTAGTACATCATGGGCACAATATAGCCATTACTGTCCTGATGTGCCGTAACAAACAAACTTACTCACTCACAATCCAGGACTTTGCGGGGATTATGCAAAGAGGGTTAAATTTATAATATATCTGAAGCCTATTCACTATTTGTATTCATTGCGATTCAGTGATGTCTTTTTTCTCATTCATGACTTCCTATCCAGCGATGTGGTCAGCCTGGAGAGACCTGACCTAGAGGAACAGCGAAACGACCTCATCAGTCGAATAAACGGTGACAAAAACCAGCTGAAAGAAATCGAAGATAAAATATTGAAACTGCTTTTCGAATCTGAGGGCAATATTCTGGACAATGAGGAGCTTATAGACACTCTCAATAACTCAAAGGTAGTTTGGCTTTGATATACTTCTTTTTAATTATCATAACCCGGATATAATGCTGTATATCTAGGTCTACGTGTCTAAATTGTATCTGGACCAAGGATGTGCTCAAAGTAGTGTTCAAAGTTTTGCCTTAATACAATTAGTGCAAAGCTGAAATTATGAATCTTAAAAATGTTTCACATGTTAGCTTACTATAATATGAATAATTGACTATTATAGGCAAACAAATAAATTTAATGCTTTGTAACTCTACATTCTTGTGTTATTATGGTTTTTTATTGATCTTGTACATAATTCAGACTTCTGGCCCTGAAAGAATTGAATAATGATCTATTAATTTTATGTACCTGTCATAGTGATCTTTGACCTTGAAAAAAACGTCTTCCAGAGTTCTGATTGGTGGAAACATTTGGGATGTAAAACTTAAGACATTTTACTTGAGGTTCGTTTTATTACAATTAACGGCAAAACCAGCACTACTTTGAGCTAATCTTCCTGGACCAAAAGACAAGACGGCCTCTTTTTTTTCCCATATTATTCATCTTTTTATTACTGGGAGATTATCTTTTTAACAACATGTAACACAAAACAAAGATTAATGTCTCGTTTGTCTTTATATCTTAAAGCTGTAAAATGACGAATTATTTTGGGGCAATCTGTGTTTGATTTTTACAATTAGTTATGAAATTACGATTTTTTCACAAACAAAAATCTTTAACTCCCATTTGTTCCACTAGAAAACGTCTGCTGTGATCAAACAGCGCTTGGCTGAGGCGGAGACAACAGAGGAGATGATTACAGTGGCCAGGGAGAAATATCGCTGTGTTGCCGAGCGTGGTTCCGTCATGTACTTTATTGTTGCTGACATGGGCGAAGTTGATCCTATGTACCAGTTCTCACTCAAGTATTTTAAACAGGTATAATTGTGTGACCATCATCAACACCCAACAGTTTTCTTTTCTACCTAATCACCGGCTCCACAGTATTCGTTAATAATTTATAATTGCCATAAGCAATTTTCTTTCTCCGCCGTTGTTCCGTTAAGAAGGCTTAAATCTTCTCCACTTTTTCCTTTAAATACACTCATCGTGTATGCTTTTGACATTCTGTTTCACAAAATGATAATTTTTGTGTGTGTGTGTGTGTAAGAGTGGTGTGTTGTGCATTGTGACATTATTTGCATAGTAGTATTCACCAAATCGGCTGTTACAGGTTTGGAGAAACTACTTAGAAACTAGGCCTACTCGTAGTTTGATTAGCCTTTTCCCCATCATCTCGCACACGTGTTGTGCGGGTTGATACGCTCTTATGCTAGCACCTTTTTGTATTGATCTTTGTATCTTGTTTCAAAATAATAAATATCAAAGCTTTTACTGATTGAAATTGATGTAAATTTCGTAAAATAATGCGCATACAGGGAAGAGGTCTAAAGTTTTGAAAGATTAAAAAGAGAGAGGGCGATTAGTGTTAGTGAATAAGTATGTAATCTGGATTCCGGACCTTTCTCGGGCTTTGTTGATACAGCTAGATAGGTCTAGAGATTTATAAATATGTGCTTTGTGTATAAAAATGAGAGCTGAGCGCGGTAGACTGATTGAAGATTGATTGGTGGCTTTTTGTAGAGACTGTTGTAACATCTTGCCACAGTGAGCTGTGTTATTTTGCTGTTGCCCAAATCCATTATAGATCCAGAGTATTGTACGGTACTTATTTAGATTTAGATATTCTTGAGTTTCATTCTTAATCCTCAGACAGGGTGTTAATAACACAGTTAAAGTATTGCGTTTCTACAAAATATTTTTAGTAATCATTATTTTGTTAATGTTGATAAGACAGCCTGTACGAGTCTACGTGAATTAAATTATTCAACAACTGACATACAACGAGTTAACGTCACAACGATTCTTAGAATGTGCACTGCACTGAATGTCGTGATATATACATGTAATTTCGAAGGATGGGATTGCTTTTTGCGACATACAGAAACATTCAAAAGCATTTGCTGGTTTTGGGACACCACAAACATATATCATTCGTAGATGTGGAATATCATGTTTTGCTTCTTAGTGTCTGGGTTTAAATTTACCTCCTACTTGTGTTGGTTTTTTTGAACTCTGTATTCAATTTGGTTCCTACAACATTAAATCGTGGGCTATTTTTATAGTCAAAAATCTATTATAAAAAAGATAATCATTAATTTAGATTCACAACTTCCAAAGTTGGGAAGTTATGTTGAATAAGTAAGCACAAATGTCATTATATACAATTTTACTTGTCATGTATTCCTTCCAGCTGTTCACAAATACGATACTAGGCAGTGAGAAATCAGACGATTTGAATGTGCGTTTACAAACATGTCTGGATGAAACTACAGTCTTCATATACCGCAATGTCGCCCGGTGAGATAGGCAAACTCTATTTTCTCTAGAGGAAGATAAATTATTACTTAAAAGCATAAGATTAAAAAGTTTTTCGTTGTAAACATGAAAGTGTGTTGTTTGCCTAAGGCTTGTTTGGCATAGGTGGAAACAACTGAGATAGAGACGGCGTAGGCTGTGTTAGTCCGCCATGTATTCTTCTCATCGCCATTGACAGCAACAGCTTACATGATAATAATATTATGTTGTAAAAGACATGGCATACCTCTAACTCTTGAGAAATAATCGTACATTTAAGTTAAGTTAGTAAAATTAGTTTTTGTGAATTCCTTTGCAATCATAAGTTAGCCTTTGAGGGTGAAACTAAGTATGCTTTTTTTCATGGAAGGGAAGCAATTTGTTGTGAATGTTTAGTAAAAAGTTATTCATTAAGTTGAGAATTGATGCTGTTCCTCGGGCTTGTTCTCTTCATATAAGTCTTCTCTTTGAATTACTAGTAAGGCCAGCCGTACACTACCCTTTACTCTAAGTCTGGAGATGTCTAGATGGGTAGCCCTGGTTTCAATGTTGGCGGGGTGGATTAGACAGGTCTCAATTCTATCTTGCATGCATCTTAACCTATCAGCTTTTTTGTGCCAAAAGTAAGCTATCCATACAATTGTTTCTTGTATTGGACAAGTTTGGAGCCAGCGAAGAGGATGTAAGCGGATTTCAACTCTCTATGCATATACCTTGAACCGGAGAAAGAGCCTTTCAGCTTTATTGGTGTCAAAAATAATCTCAGTGTACAGTAAATTTTGTCTTTGACAACTTGGCACACATACAACACAAAAACACAAATGAGCCAGCGTTATTGCCAATAAATTGATAAGAAGGGAGAACTGATGGCATATACCTGATTGTATTTCACTTGAAGCCTATAGCCAGTCTAAACTCATCGGATGCGACAGGTGAGTCACTGAAGGGATTTCTCAGAATGTTCGAACTCTTATCAACTTTATCTTTATCAGTTTTGTTCGTATCTTTTACAGAGCTTTATTTGAGAGACACAAACTAGTGTTTTCCTTCCTGTTGTGCGCAGAGATAATGAAAACGGCTGGAGAAATTTCCCTAGCAGAGTGGAATTTCTTTCTCAGGGGACCCGTTGCTGCACAGGAGAAGGTTGGTAGATGCTTTTATACAAGCAGTAGATGGTGAATATGATTGTGAAAGACGATATTTTCATAGTTAACCACAGTGGCAATTAGTTCATACTCTCTGTAGATTATCACCTCCTTGAATATTTTAAGTTGACAATTTGTGCATTAAGCTATCATAACTTTTTAAGTGGGACATCAAAAAGAAATTCTTTAAAGGCTTTGTACATTTTATAAATAGATAAAGCTGTTTTGCAATATGTTTCATATTTGTATTATCCATATATACATATACACTATAGCTGTTAATACTAATACAGAAAAGTGCTGGATAATAAACAGGTAATGGGTCTTTCACTTACATAATGTTTTTACACATGTGTTTCGAAGGGCGCCCTTGCACCCCTCTCTTGAGAGAGCTGTAGATGTGCTGTTCCGTTTTCTTCGTTGTTTTTCGTGTGTGTGTGTGGGGGGGGGGAGTAGATATATTGTATGTACCTGCATTAGAATTGTTATAGACACCCCGCAGTTCCTTGTAGATCTAAATCAACATCAGTCCAACAAATACACGATGATAACTGCTGTGTGTTGGGTGGGCACACAATCACAATCATGTATTAGCAAAAGCTTCTTAGTGCAGAACTCTCCTATAAGTCAGCCTGGGCTGAAGACGATAGCTCAATCGGCAAATGTTTTATAAATAGGCTACTGAAAATGGGGTCTTTTTGGCTTGGGTCTGTGCTTGAGATCTCGTCTCTTTAAAGGAGTATTAGGGAAACGTAGGGAGTGTAGAGCATATCAAGATTACTTTTGATTTACAGTAACGATGACACAAAATTAAGGTTGGCGCTTTTTTATTGCCTAACACATGAGCAATTGTGAATCATTGTTTTCCCGGTAGTTATTAAAACTGTAACCAATTATGATAGTTTGATATGGAATTTTGAGTAAAATCTTCTACGGTGTTTTTGGAAAGACAAGGCAGTAGGCTTTCCTTATTATATTTTCAGCAAAACATCCCACGACCAGAAGAATTAGAGTATATGCCCCTGCATACTTGGAAGCTGGCTTGTGAATTGCACTATGCTTTCGAGCCATTCAAGAATGTCCACTTAGATCTAGCGCGCGTACCTATGACAGTACAAATAGGAAGCTTTCAGGTGGGTATAAACAAACCTTAATCATAATTATTTTGATAATAACACAAAAAAACATTGGTCCCTGGCACTGTACAAACTCGGCAGCTTTTCCATAAAACTATGTATATCCTTGGAATCAATTCTGTTCGGAGTGAAATATTCACAAGCAAGCTTGTTTGCGTAATTTTACTCTGCTTTCCAAGGATGCTCAAACGACGTAGGTTTTTCTATGTATTTCTGAACGGATACGCATCGGTTGCTACGTGATCTTGTAAGCACAAGAATTATTATAATTTTTATCTAATTATATTTTTTATCATCTCAGACACGTTTAAAAAATCTTTTCAAATAGTTAATTCATTTTACAACGTACCTAAGTGTTATTGCCGTTTTTACTTGTTGTGCTATACTTGTTAGAGATATATTAAACGTTATATATCCAATTGCAATGAACATTTGATCATCATTCTCTATTTTCCGATTGTTTTGTTCAGGCTAAAGCCAATACCCCTCCGAAAGGATCCCAATACGCGGAAGATGAGAAACAATGGGACGAAAGACTCACTAGCTTTCAGAAGCTTATTTTTGTGAAAGTGTTCAAAGAAGAAAAGGTTATTGCGTTTTCATTGTTATTTTTCTATTGTGCATTAGATTTTCTTCTTCACTTCAATAACAATGCCATCATTCCAATGAAGTTAGTGACTTTAAAAGGTTGAAATGATGGAGCTATCAAATGCTTTATTCTGAGTATGTCGCGGAAAAAAATATGAAAACCTTAAAATACCAAATGCACGTTCGACAAACAAATTATTTTACCTGTTATATTTATCTCCGAAATTGTAACGAACCTTTTGTAGAACAGACACTATTTTTTCAGAAGCGTTTTGCCCATAAAAGTCAAACCTCATCACAAACGACCATCAAAGATGCAGCTATAGCAGATTAAAGGCTTGAAATTTCTGAAAAGCATTTCATTTCTTGAACTATCAAACAATTTTCAAAGTCTCCTCATATTAATGAAGAGTTCGTTTTGAGAAAATGTAGGGTTGGAAAGCACTCTATTACACAATAGAGATAGATAGGTTTATCGCTCATGCCAGCAGGAAGCTGCTTTTCAGAGCGTAAATTTACTCTGTGTCTGAGAGAGTGTACGAGAACGTTAGTTATTGTTATGTTTTTGTTTTTGGTTTATGTGTTGTTGTTGTTCTTGTTGTTGTTGTTGTTTTTTAAGAAATTCGCTTTGTATCTTTATACTATAGCAATTTGTTAATACAATGATCGCCCCCGAGACTGCTTAAACAGGTCTAAGTTTGACAATCCGTGCATTAATTGCTGAACTTAAGCAAAATATTTCGTTTTTCGGTGAGACCACATAACGATACTGTAGGGGCTGTCTTTTTAGATTTCTGTAGGAAGATAAAGCTGTTAAATATGTAAAATATCTGCTAGTTTACTGTTTTTCTTTGAAACTTAGTAGCACATGTTCAAAAACCTTATTTTACATAAATCTGCCTTAGAGCATTCCTCCTACATTTTTGGAGACCAAGTCTATCCACTGCAGGATATATATCTCTTCATCAGATTTCCCACCACGTCGCTTTGCTTTTCAGCTCCATTTTATGCCCATAAACTAAACAATATCATGGCGTCACTTCCCTGCATGTCATCCTATGGTCTTTTCCCATTCCTGATCCTTTGTGTCCACCTGCTATCATTCATTCTTCCAACATGGCCTCCTATTTCCATTTCTGTTTTGGTACAAACTCCATACCATCTGTTAAAACCGAATTGCTTTCTGATTTCGTTGTACGATGTTTAATCTTACTTTTTCCCTAAACAGTTTTATCTCCTTATCTCACTTTACCGTTCTAAGTCTTTGGGCAAATGCTTCTGTGAGGCACAATGTTTGACAACCGTAATTAAAACTTTCCTTTCAAATTTCTGTCTAATATATTAAACAATGTTAGTACAATTTACTAAAACTATAAACCTTATAAACTTATTTTTCAAATATAAATTTTGTTCAAAAAATTAATAGAGACTTATAACTCCGATTAACAGTAGTGTGTCATTTTAAATATTGTATCAACCATTTAACCGACGTGTTTTTTTAGTTGAAACACAACATGCTTTGAAAAAAAAAAAACAAGACAATGTTGGATTACCCATAGTATATCATTACTATCTGCTTTGTGGCCAGACTACCTTCGCTGTGACTGAGTTTGTGGCAGACAATCTGGGCCAGCAGTTTGTTGAGAGCCCGCCTGTCGCCCTGGCGGAGCTGTACGAGAGCATGACTAACGTAACACCGCTGGTGTTTGTACTGTCCAGCGGCTCAGACCCTATGGGGGCCTTTCTAAGATTTGCCAAGGAAAGGGACCTCATGGACAGGTAAAAAAAAGTTGAATAAGTACGAGGAACAAAAGGCAATACGGTTCTGATATAATAAAAGATTGCATTGTTGTTGTTTTTTAAATGAAATGATACAATAAAATCATGAGAAATCGTTCTGCAGTATGATACAATAAAATCATGAGAAATCGTTCTGCAGTTAATGTAAAAATGTGTAAAACCAATAGTTAACTATTTTCAGAAACACCTTAATCAATAAAACAAACTTCGATCAGTAGCTTCGATCAATTACACAACAATGGCTATTTATTTGCCTTAATTTTTCAGAGACTGAAGATACAGTCATCATAGATTGTAACAAACAATGTCTCCGTTGCTTGTAAACGAGGCTCCTTAGATTATTTTTAAAAGGCCTCGCTTTTAACCAAAGGCATATTATACCATATAAACGTGTAATTGGAGCAAACTGATTCGTTATCACAAATCTTATTCTAAGCTACAAAGTTTTTATATGCAAGCCTATTCATATTTATATGAAAGTGCTCTAACAATCGTTGTGCCGTCATCAACTCCATCAGTAAGAAACATGGCGGCGTTACCAGGGATCAAAACAAGCACCCTTTGACGAGAAGCCAACTGTCTAACATAAATGACTTCCAAACCGTTATTAAAAAATGAAAGGGAAAAAACTTGGAGAGTGTAGAGAGTGTACCTATGATTTCCTCAGCTGATATGAGCGTTCTGAATTATTGTAGAAAGTGGTAAATTTTGTTAACTTGAATCTTTTCTGCACGCAGTCCCATAGACTTAAACATTATCAATAATAAGAAAAAAATAATAAAAATAAAAATTTATTATTATTATTAATAATAATAATAATAATAATAATAATAATAATAATAATAA
>RQTK01000531.1:158213-175030 GCA_003991915.1 Elysia chlorotica
GTTATTATTATTATTATTATTATTATTATTATTATTATTATTATTATTATTATTATTATTATTATTATTACATGAATTATTATTTTTATCATTACTATTATTGTTGTTGTTGTTTTTAGTAATAGTTGTAGTAGTAGTAGTTGTAGTAGTAGTAGTAGTAGTAGTAGTAGTAGTAGTAGTAGTAGTAGTAGTAGTAGTAGTAGTAGTAGTAGTAGTAGTAGTAGTAGTAGTAGTAGTAGTAGTAGTAATAGTATTAGTAATAGCAGTAGTCGTAGTAATTGCAGTGGTTGTGGTAGTGGCAGAAGCAGCAGTAATGGTAGTTGCAACAGTTACTGTAAAATAGTTCCAAGAAACGATTTCTACTTCTATTTTCTGCCAATTTAAAATCTAGAACTGCCACCTGGCAGCCTCGTGGATGTTGGCCATGGAGAACATCATCAAAGGCATGCAGGAGTACCCGGCCACTGTCAACTCGAATTTCAGATTATTCCTCTCATCAATGCCAGCAAGACATTTTCCCGTGAGCGTACTCCAAAATTCTGTAAAAGTCACTAATGAGCCGCCGAAAGGCATCCGTGCCAATTTAAGGAGAGCCTTTTCAGAGATATCACCAGCATACTTCGAAGATAACCGTAAGTAAACTATTGTCCAGGTGTGCTGCTAAAAGTATATTGAAATAGCGAGATGTCCAATTATGATCTCCAAATATTTGTTTTTAATGTTTCCATGCAATAAAAATGCATTGGCACAGTTTTACGGTGTGTTTTTAATTCTTTATATTCATCAAAATCTAAATTCAGAAAAAATAATTAACATGACAAGGTTTGTCTTCCTTGCACCTATTTATAGTAGTACACTGACTTTCACATGTTCCAGATAGAATTAAATTGGCTTTGTTGACTGAGAAGATCGAAATCGTCAATCTCGAAGTTTTTTTTATGTCACGCTGCTAGTTCATTTTATATTATATTTTCCTTTCTTTCTAAATATATTATATTCCTGTTCTCGACCTCTAGTCTCTCCTCTCATTTCTTAACTTTCTTTGCTACCTAATCTCAGCCTTGCTCCTTACCTCTTTTTCTGTGCTTCTTAAATTCTCAATCCACGCGAATCTTTTTTTCGCACACACTTTTTTGTTGTCTGTTCAGCGTAAGTGTTAAACATAATCATACCATATTTCTCGTTATTGAAAATAAAGTTTCGTGACAGTTGGGTTCTTTTTACCATCATCAACCTCTGGGAAAATTTTGACTCAGTACTTTAAGTAGCAAACAAATTTTCAATTTACTTTGAGCGTTAGGACTCATCACTTTCATTGACGTTTTGGGACTCGGAGGTAAAGGAAAATAATTTAAGTTTCCCAAACACACTGCGAGGTAGAAAAAATATGCATGTGTAGTTTATAGTTTTATAAAAAAAAAAAAAAAATTATCAGCAATCATATGTTCAGCCAATAATTTTTTACAAAGTCATAGGTCTATACCAAGTGTTGTTTTTATCAGGAATTTTAATCGATATTTGTTGTCTTCATATTTTCCCTATACTTCATTTCTCACTGACAGCGATTGGCATGGATTGGAAACGGATTGTCTTCGGCATTTGTTTCTTCCATGCTGTTATCCTTGAGCGCAAAAAGTTCGGACCACTTGGTTGGAATATTACGGTTAGGTGCCTAAGTTTAAAAATTGAAATTGTTGCTTGGAGTTTTGTTTCATAATAATACTTATTTCACTATGAAATAAATCAAAATTTAGTAAAAATTGAAAGTTATAAATAGTCAACATTTAAAATTAATGCGAGTATTATCAATTCGAGAGGTTGAAATTTAGGATTTATTGATATAAATTTTAAACAGAGAAAAATATTAGTTTTAAGTATTTAAAGATAAACTAAACGCTTTTGAGATTGTATTCCACAAAATTTTAAAGGTATATGAAACCATGTCTATATTTCAGTATGCCTTTAGCGACAGCGATAGAGAATGCGCCCTTTTAAACCTTGAGATGTTCTGTAAGGATGGCTACATCCCATGGGACGCTCTTATTTACATTACGGGAGAGGTATGTGTTGCATGTCTGAATGTTTTTCTTAAAGAAGTTGGTTTTAAAGCTGAAAATACCATTTAATAGATAAATAGCAGATGATTTTCTAACCGATTAAAAATGTATAATATAAGAGAAATCTACGAATCCTACCGGAGCATTTATAGAATAAAAATGCATTTATTCACAGCAAGTTTATCATAATTAAAAGTTTCCGAGAACAAACAAAAAAGACTTCAGGAAAAAGCTTCAGATAAGAAAGGTATTGCCATCATTAATTTTATTCCGATTTTGTTCAATTATTTGACTTAACGGTAACCTGAAACATTGGGAGAAAAAGTATCTCAAAACATGCATGTTAGATTTTAAGGATTGAGTATTTTCTTTATCTCTTGACTCGAAAGATTACCTACGGTGGTCGAGTTACCGATGCCCAAGATCAGCGCTGCCTCCGCACCATATTGAGACTGTTTTTCAAGCCTGACACTCTCTCTGTTAATTATAAATACTCTGAATCAGGTACAAATTTGTGTGCTACTATCTCTATCTCTCTCTCTTTCTCTCTCTCTCTTTCTCTCTCTCTCTCTATCTCTCTCTCTTTCTCTCTTTCTCTCTCTCGTTCTCTCTCTAACTCTCTCTCTGTCTCTCTCTCTATCTCTCTCCCTCTTTCTCTCTTTCCATGGCACGTGAGATTTTTGGTGTGTGTTTCAGTATTGTCTCTTGGCACTTCGAATTTTATAATATGGTGTTCTTACCCCGTGTTTGGAATGCAGTTATATTGCCTGCGAAATGGTTGTTGGTGATTGTATTTTGTACTGTACTTGAAAATCTAACGAAGAAATACGTGTACTTTATTTTTAAGGGGTCTGAAATGTGTGTTGTGTTTTAATTGATAGCGTGTTAGCGCCTAGTCACTGACTTTGTTAGCTCCCCCATTTTAGGAGAAGGGATGGAAACACCAATCCAGGATCGCACTAGCGTAAACGTGTGCAGAACTTGGAGTGTTAAAATACCTAAAGTGTGGGCATCATGCCTGATCTCAGGCAACAAGGCTTGTAACATTTGGACAATTGCATCTGACTAATCACCGTCAGTACCATTAAGGTTACACGAGAATTTGTAACCTGATTCCAGAACATGTCTCGCAAACACAATCCACAAGTTCTGTAGCTCTCGCCATATCGACAACTTGTACCTTGCAGTAATGAAGCGAATATCGGCGCGCTGGGTTGAAGGGAGCACGAATCATTTGAGTGTCTGCATGCCGTCGTTCAGTAGTTCTATCTTCGGTAACAGGGCATCGGGATCTTATCACCTAGGTCCTGAAGTTTTAAAATTTGATCAGAACAACAAGTACTAAACAGGCGTTGTATTATATCCTGCCTACATCTAACCTTTGTAGAGATTACTCTTCAATGATAACTTAATGGTCATTTTTTATAACTACTCTCTTTTTATATCATAATGTAACGTTGTGTAACAAGACCCTGATTAGTTGTTTCTGGTCATGTGACCAGCTGGTCATAGTTTTGCTTTGTTAGACTTTTGTCCGGGAGCGCTGACCAGTGTTCACCAATCAGTAGGACCTGTACATCTATCTTGACATTATTTTCTTTAGTCTTTTCAAGAATTTGTAAAGATCTGTTTGAGTACTTGAAAGCTCAGTCGGGATTTTCCGCTGGAAGGGCCTTTGTGGTGTAGTTTAATACAATTTTAAAACGTTCACTGCGAGACGTAAACCATGAGAATGTTTGAAGGTTTGCGTTTCTTTTTGTAATTTGTCTTGATTTTGTCAGACATAGTAAAACATGGGTTCAGATTTGAGGTTATTAGCTCACCTTTTAGGACTATGTTTTATACTCTTATTATAGTCACAGCCACGTAAATATTTAGTCTATTGATGGCTACAAAAGCTTTCTGTGCTTCCTCTTGACTGCCCATACAGAGACCGAAACCTAATCAACAATAAATGCTTTGCAGAAGACGGATCAAGCACCCCCTTTAACCTCTTGGTAGATAATATACCTCTGCTTAAACCAGAAAATCATTCCAACTTCCTGATAAAAATCATTTACTTTACTGTGGTGCTTCTTTTATTTTGTTTGCATTTCTTTTTAATGTAATGGTGATGATAACAGTTTATAAGCTGTATAAATTACTCCCGCTTCAGTTTGATTGACAAATAATTTATAAAGTGATTCATCCTTTTTGCCATCGACTTGCGTCACAAAGACACACTCACACTCGCATACACACACACACACATACCAACATTGCTGCGATTACGAATAACTGAACTAGGAGAGAAATCGCAACTCTCTTCTACTTTGTCGCTTTGGTGGGTTTTTTTAGTCAAAAGTTAATGTTCATATCTTTAATGATCTATTGCTAAACATTTTCGTTATGTTTCGAAACTTGATGAAAAATGTTCAAGGAATGTCTTTTTTTTTACGACAATATTCTTTCTACTCTGACCAGGAATTTATTACGCTCCTTCTGTCAAGCTTTTGGCAGCTTACAGATCTTATATCGACTCATTGCCAATAATTGATCAGCCTGAGATATTCGGACTCCACGAGAATGCTAACATTGCGTTTCAGATGAATGAGACCCACACTCTTATAGGTATATATTTTGCACGGATCTTAGAAATAAATGTGAATAATGCTGTATTGGAGACGGGGGGGGGGGGGGTATTGCAATTTTCATTTTCTTCATTTCCTACCCTATCGTTGTTTGTTTTTTTATGCAGCTAAGATGCTTCTCTCAGACAAAGGTTATTAAAAGTGATAAAACGACAAAGTCTCTTTCATTTTAAAAAAAGAAAGCAATTTTTAAACAAAATTTGATCCCTGGGAATACTTTTCCTGAATACTCACAAAGTTGATCTTTTCTCTTTTGTTGTTTTTTGTTTGTTTTTTGTTTTGTTTTGTTTTGTGTTTTTTTTTCTTTTTTGTTGTTTTTTTTGTTGTTGTTTTTTTTGTTTTTTGTTTTTTTTTTTGTTTTTGGGGAGGGGGGTTGTTCAACACAACCGCAAGTGCAACAAACTACAATCTGTCATTTCTAAATGTAAAATTAAAATTTCATAAGAACTCAGAAAAATTATTATACTAGAAAGTAGAGCCAAAAAGAAATCGTTTTTAGAAGTTAAAAAAATGAAACAGAAATTTGATTTTTTTAGAAACTACAATGCTGTCAATACAATATGTTTCTACTGTAATGTATGTACCATATTTACAGCAATAATTTAAGGATTGAAATTATTTGCTTACGTAAAAACTAGTCGCTTCTCGTTGTGACAAGTATATTTTAGTCAATGCATGCTAGCACAGTCAACCAACTGCTTGAAGATGTGAATGGCTTTGTGGTTAGTCTGCACCTTTCATGCCAATAAGGCGAGTGGCTACTCCATAATTATAAGGAAGTTTGTTTGCCCTCAAAGTCACAGAAATGGTTTTCGCTCTTTGTGTTTTTTCTTTTTTTTTTTTTTTTTTTTTTTTTTGCTGGATCTTAATCTAGGTTAGCGTTATTCTCTTGAATTGTATGATAAAACTTGTAGATTTATCAGAAAACTTATTCTTATTCTAATCATTGATAATAATTTTTGAATAAGTTCCATTGCTTTTTTCTACAACAAGATACATTTTGTCAGATAGCTACAGAGATATTTCTAGAAAGAAAGCTCATGGGGCACTTTTATAAAAAATAATTAAAAAAAACTTTATCGGCAGTTATATCAAAGTCGAAGTTCAAATCTATGTCAGCGCATGAACGAGTAAATACAGAGGACACTATATGTACCAGCAACACTCAGATAAAACCAAATAATAATGGCTATTTCAACAAACGACTCCGAAGAGGTTTATATCAGAGGAATGCCTTTATTAACGACCATATATTTCTTTATTCTCTTAACACGAAGACCATATTTTATTTCTATTGCTATCAACCATCGTGCGGATGTAACGGTGCAGAACACCAGGACGGGAAAGAAAATGATAACAAACTTTTTTAAACAGTAAGAATAGGTGATAATATTTTCAATTATTTCAATGTTACCTGATCCAGTTTACAAAGAGAACACAAACAAATCCATGTTGTACATGTTTCCATTTCCTGTGTCAGACCTCTTTGGAAAACTTGAAAAAGGCCATCAAGGGCTTCGTTGTGATGAGCGAACAACTAGAGAACGTATATTTTGCTCTGATTAACAACAAGGTATTTTGTTTTAATTGTTTTAAGCTTTAAATCTAACTCTTTCCAGAACACTTCTTTTCAATCTTTTAATTCACTTGCTTATCCTCTCACTTTCCGAACTTCTACAAATTCTCCTTCTTCTCACGTTAGCGTTAAAGAGAAAGTACCTGCAAGTTTGACATTGAAGTGATCAATCATAAAATTAAAACAATATTTGGTGAGTTTCACGCACAAAGGGGGCTGGATCTAATGATCTAGACTCAAAGTGATCTCAAAATTATTGAAAGGGAACAGTAGACCATTTTTTCAATTAAGTTGGAATAACAGATAAGACAAAGGGCGAATAGACAAATAGAACTCAGGTTAATACAAAAGGCCTAAACACAATTCATAAGCATACAATTTGTTTACTCCCCTAAAAGTCAATTTTTAAAAGGGATTTACCCACGTCCGGCGTATTTTTTTCCTGAAAAATAAGAACAATATTTTTCTTAACACTCAAAGTAACCCGAAATGTTTGCTGTAATTGTCTCGCCAAACGTGGCTCATTCAAAATTAAGTCATAAGTGGGAGCAGGAACTAGGAAGAGGTCATTCCATCCAGCAGTACAGCTGTAACACGCCAAAGATACTGACCTGCCAGAGAGACTCAGAGTCTATCTAGTGGTCGCCAAAAAGACTCTAGATTCTGTCTGGCGGCCGTCAAAAACACTCTAAAATACCGGATTATACTCTATTATATTAAGAAACAGTAGATTATTCCAGATGAGAATAATTATTATACCCAACCCTTCACTTGAGAATAACTTAGGAAGGCAAAATTACGTTATGATGGAACAAGCTTATGTATTATTAACAATCATCATCATCATCATCATCATCATCATCATCATCATCATCATCATCATCATCATCAACAACAACATCATCATCAACAACATCATCAACATCATCGTCGTCGTCGTCGTCGTTTTAACTTATTTAATTGTTTAACGGATTAAAAAATGAGTTCTACATAGGTTTTACCGGTATTAATATGCAATATTTTCTTCTCCACTGGATTATGGTAGGTGCCAGCAATGTGGGCAAATGCAGCCTACCCATCACTAAAAACTCTGGCTTCCTGGGTTAAAGATCTGGTCATGCGTTGCAACTTTGTAAGCAATTGGATCACCCATGGTGCCCCTAAGTCTTTTTGGTTATCAGGATTTTTCTTCCCGCAAGGTAAATGCCTAGGGGCTACTATTCTAAAACGCAAAATACAAACTTTTGCTTTAAACAGTTTTCAACATGTTGCTCATGAAAACATCTGCAGAAGATGCAAACAAAATATATTTAAACTTTTACGCTTATTTCAAAAGTAGATAATCTGCAATTTTGTGGTTTGTTCAAACCCAAAATTATTAGTTTAAATTCAAAAAAGATTAAGAAAAAAAACAAGGCGCTGCAGGTGACATGTTTTGCTAGAGACATTAAAACCAACAATATCTAATTATACTACCTTGTCACGTCTGTAATTATTTTAGAGTTTTCGTCTGTAAACATGTTGGCAGCGATTAATCCATTATTCTGTTAAACAAACGGGCGCTTATTATTTTTTTAAAGTATGTCATTGCTTCAAACAATGGTGTACAAGCAGTCTTTATCCTCAGGATTTTTGACGGGCTCTCTGCAGAACTACGCGAGAAAGTACAACCTTCCCATTGATCATTTGACTTTCAAGTTCAATATCGTCCCTGTGATTCGTAACCAAGAGGCTGTTGCGGCCCAAATGGCCGAGATACGCAAAGGAGAGAAAATTCCTTTGGATGACGAGGTATTCGTTGTGATTAATGTGTACCTAGTTATAGCAGATACAGAAGATATGGTATCCTCACTCTGTTTCTGTGAAGTTGCCAGTTTTGTGGCCTGCTTGCGTAGTATGATAGTTAGTTTCAAAGGGGTAAAAATGCAAGAGGGGAAGCGGGAAGAGCAAAAAGCATCAGCCGCATCTTTGTTGATGCTGGCGCCGAGGCCGGAGGTGGCTGAACATATGGATCAGGCGTTGCCAACATTCTCAGGACTGCTAGTATGGCGGGGCCCTCGTCAGTCGAGTTCCCAAGCCTCTATGTGTTCGCGAGATGCAATATCTTGTCCCGCACCGGGTGGATCCTTAGACCCTCGCTTGAATTGGTCTCGCGGGAGGACATCCGGAACTGGCGGTCGAAACGGGGACCACACCGGCGAAGAGTCCGCGGAGAAGCTCTTGTGGAATCGCCGGCTGAAGTAAAGGAGTGCCTCATAAGGGTCATGACGGCATCTGTAAAAATGAGGGCCAGGGTGTTGAGGGGCCGCCGATCTCCATGAATCCTGTTCATGGCCTGCAACAGTTTCTGTGCAGTGTCCATCGAAGGTTGGCAGAAGAAGAAGAAGAAGAAGAAGAAGAAGAAGAAGAAGAAGAAGAAGAAGAAGAAGAAGAAGAAGAAGAAGAAGAAGAAGAAGAAGAAAAAAAAAAAAGAAGAAGAAGAAGAAGAAGAAGAAGAAGAAGAAGAAGAAGAAGAAGAAGAAGAAGAAGAAGAAGAAGAAGAAGAAGAAGAAGAAGAAGAAGAAGAAGAAGAAGAAGAAAAAGAAGAAGATGGTGAGGTTCCACTGGCCGACAAAATAGTTTTAGAGATAGTCTAAAGGATGCATAATTTAGCGTTACATGAAGACCCAAATATACGCCACTAAGAAAGTCATGGCGGATGAAAAGAGTGAACGTGGTAACTGCAAATGATTCTCAACATTACACATTTTTGGGTTCCCAACAGGAAAGTTTGCTATGTGTTTATTTTCTTTTAAAAAGCCTTCGTCAACCTTTTTCAAATGTAAAACTATGGTGTCTCTCGGTGTGTAGCTCCCTGTGCCCGCTGATGGTGTCTTGGTGCATGGTCTGTTCATGGATGGTTTTGCATGGGATTGGAGACTCATGCTTGTTGGCGACTCGACTAGGGGCGTTATGAATGCACCGTAAGCTCCTAGTACTAGCTTTTCTATAATGTTTCTAATTTATGATTTATGTCCTATTTGATTAAGTTTTAATCGTCATCCTAATTCTGTGTTGATACGTGTCGTGCCGAAAAAAAATCCAAAAGAAGAGGAAGAGAGGAACTCCGAGTGCGTAATACAAAAGAGCATCGAACACAATGCAGCATATTCACATTATTTAATTTTGGATTTTAAAAAATTAACCCTGTATTATAATATGCATTTAATGAAGTATCTAATAATTTCATGTCTGAAAACATACGAATAGACTTTTGATGGTGGCCAGCTTATGTATTAAAATGAATTCTACCAGGGTCATGTTTTTATGCTCTTATTCAGCTAAATAATAGTTTTATTGGATTCCTTGGGTCGTATTCATGAGAAGGCGAAGACCTAAAAGTCGGACATAACCTACGTCACTGTATAGGCTACGTTTGACGTTTTTCTGTGTTGCCACACGCGAGACAAAGAGGCGAGACATGGACTCCTATCTGAGGTGGTCACATTATATTGTCACTGACCCAACCAGTAAGGGGACAAATATATTTTTGATCCATCGTGGGTGTCGAACCAGAGACCTCTCCATTCAGATACCAACGTTCTCCTTCTTAAGTCAGTTCGATCCCCTTTTCAATGAAGTATTTTATTAATAACAATGTATGCTTAACACATGACCACATGCCTATATAATTTTTTGTTTCATTACCTTAACGTCTACTCTTCTCTAAGTGCTTTGCTCTTGTTTAGTTTTGATTAGGGCTATTCTGCTTGTCTCTCTTTGTTTTCATTTTATTCTTTTCAACTGAATCACTATTCTTTGTTTACTCCGATTGTTTTTTACCGTCTTTATCAATCTTTCACTGAGGCTGATTTGGCCTGCGGTAGATATTCCATATCTCTTAACATGCAATATTTTGAAATATTTCGGGGTTTTTTCTTGTTTGTTTGTTTTTTTATCAAATCAAGGTATTTTAATGTTTTTCTATTGTTAGATATGCGCCCCAGGTGTTGCTAGTCTTTCGGTACAGTGGAAGGCGCTCGACTACAGTAAAGAACGCGAGCTTTTTCTTTTAGAATTTCACTCAATATTAACCTTTAGCTGAACCATGCTAGATTTTAAAATAGATTATCGTTATTCTTCTTTCACTCGTCTTGTAATTTTAGACCCATCTTTGTATCTGTTGTCTCATGCATACATCTTCTTTTTTGGTAGAGGAACCAGGCTAGCAGGATGATTGTTTGTGCTTGAAAGCACTGATCCACGATAGCAAAGTAGATGATTACGAGAAATAAATGTTTTGCTTTGGGGTTTGTTTTTTTTTATTGTTTAGCCTGCCAGTGATGCATATGGATCCTGCAATGGATTATGAACCGGACGCCAGCCTATACGTGGCTCCGCTTTACAAAACGTCAGCAAGAGCAGGGACTTTATCCACCACAGGTATAAGCTAATCCAGATTAAGTGCGCAGAACAATGGACAGAACAATTTCACATCTCTCTTTCTCTCTCTCTCTCTCTCTCTCTCTCACACACACACACACACACTCTCTCTCTCTGTATCTCTCTCTCTATGTCTCTCTTTCTCTCTCTCCCTCTTGCTCTCTTTCAATGGTACGTGAGATTTTTGGTGTGTTTCAGTATTGTCTCTCGGCACTTCTAATTTTATAATATAGTGTTCTTACCCAGTGTTTGGATTGAAGTTATATTGCCTGCGAAATGGTTGTTGGTGATTGTATTTTGTATTGTACTTGAAAATCTATCGAGGAACTTATACGTGTACTTCATTTTTAAGGCGTCTGAAATGTATGTTGATAGCGTGTTAGCGTAAAGTGAGCCACCTGCTGCCACGCCTGGTGAGTCCGTCTTGGGGCCCGTCCACAATATAGCCTATATAGTGCTGCTGTTGGACTTTAAATTAAACCAACCCAACAACAACAACAGCCACGTCTGGTGACTGCCTTTGTTGGCTTCTCCATTTTAGGAGAAGGGATGAAAAGACCAATCCAGGATCGCACTAGCGTAAACGTGTGCAGAACTTGCAGTGTAAAAATACTTAAAGTGTGGGCGTCATGCCTGATCTCAGGTAACAAGGCTTGTAACATTTGAGCACTTGCATTTGACTACTTACCGTCAGTACCATTAAGGTCGCATCAGAATTTGCTGGATAATTGCAAAACACGATCCACAAGTTCTGTAGCTCGCGCCATATCGAAAAACTTGTGCCTTGCAATAATGAAGCGAATATCCGCACGCTGGGTTGAAGGGAGCGCGGATCCTTTGAGTGTGTGTATGCCGTCGTTCAGAAAGTTTATCTTTCGTATCAGGGCGACGGGATCGTATCACCTAGATCCTTAAGTTTTTTTTAAATTTGATTAGAACATTAAGTACTAAACAGGCGTCGTATTATATTATGTGAATACTCCCTGCCTATATCTAACCTTTGTAGAGATTACGCTTCAATGATAACTTAATGGTCATTTGTATAACTACTCTCTTTTTATATCCTAATTTAACGTTGTTTAACAAGACCCTGATTAGTTGTTTCTGGTCATGTGACCAGCTGATCATAGTTTTGCTTTGTTAGACTTTTGTCCGGGAGCGCTGACCAGTGTTCACCAATCAGTCGGACCTGGACATCTATCTTGACATTTCTTTAGTCTTTTCAAGAATTTGCAAAGTTCTGTTTGAATACTTCAAAGCTTAGTCGGGCTTTTTCCGCTGGAAGGGCTTTTGCGATGTAGTTTAATACAATTTTTAGACATACACTGCGAGACGTAAACCGTGTGAATGTTTGAAGGTTTGCTTTTCTTTTTTCAATTTGTTTGTCTCGATTTCGTCAGACATAGTAAACCATGGGTTCAGATTTGAGATCATTAGTTCACCTTACAGGGCTGTTTTATTTTCTTATTATAGTCACAGCCACATAAATATTTAGTCTATTGGGCGCTACAAAAGCTTTCTGCTATTGACTGCCCATACAAAGACCTAAACCTAGCCAACAAGAGATGCTTTGCACAAGACGGATCAAGCACTCCCTTAACCTCTTGGTAGATAATATACCTCTGCTTGAAGCAGAAAATCATTCCAAGTTCCTGATAAAAATCATTTACTTTACTCGGGTGCTTATTTTGTTGTGTTTGCATTTCATTTTAATGTAAAGGTGATGATAACAGTTTCTAAGCTGTATAAATTACTCCCGCTTCAGTTTGCTTGACAAATAATTTATATAAAACAATTATGGAAATAACAAAAAGAAAAATGAAAATGATTCATCCTTTTTTTCCATCCACAAACACACACACACACCACACACACACACACTCACACACACGCACACACATACCAACATTGGCACAATTACGATTAAGTGAACTAGGAGAGAAATCGCAACTCTATTCTTCTTCGTCGCTATGGCGGGTTTTTTAGTCAAAAGTTAATGTTCATACCTTTAATGATCTATTATGAAACATTTTCTTTATGTTTCGAAACTTGATGAAAAATGTTCAAGGAATGCCTTTTTAACGACAATATTCTTTATACTCTGACCAGGCATTTATTACGCACCTTCCGTCAAGCTTTTGGCAGCTTACAGATCTTATATCGACTCATTGCCAATAATTGATCAGCCTGAGATATTCGGACTCCACGAGAATGCTAACATAGCGTTTCAGATGAACGAGACCCACACTCTTATAGGTACGTATTTTACACGGATCTTAGAAACAAAATGTTTTATTATCTTATGGGGGGTATTGTAATTTTCATCTTAAACACAGCTTATTAAAAAGTTACGGAAATGGTTTTTGCTATTTGTGTTTTGTCTTTTTTTTTTTTGGCTGTATCTTGATCTACGCTTTTATAGCGTTATTCTCTTGAATTGTATAATAAAACGTGTACATTTAACAAAAAACGTATTCTTATTCTAATCATTGATAATAATTTGTAAGTTTGCCATTGTTTTTTTCTACATCAAGATACATTTTGTCAGATTGCTACAGAGATATTTGTAGAAAGAAAGCTCATGGGGCACTTTTATAAAAAGAAAAAAACATTTATCCGTAGTTATATCAAAGTGGAAGTTCAAATCTATGGCAGCGCATGGAAGAGTAAATATAGAGGACACTATATGTACCAGCAACACTCAGATAAAACCAAACAATAATGACTATTTCAACAAACGACTCCGAAGAGGTTTATACTAGAGGAGTGCTGTTTTATTTCTATCGTTGTATCAACCATTTTGCGGATGTAAGGTGCAGAACACCAGGAGAGTGAGTGAGTGAGTTGGTTTTTAAGGCACGTCAGCGCGGTAACGGCTATGTTGTGCCCATGATGTCCTAAGACAGTAAAACAATGCATTATTCTAGTAGCAACGGTGACTCCCTTAACTCTCTGAATAGTAAAAGCATAAAAATTGTGCGTACATTTTTTTATTAAAAGTAAAGGGTATTTACAGCAGATCAAAAAATCCATGTGTGGGGATTATCACAGTTAGGAGAGAAAATGATAATAAGTTTTTAAAACAGTAACCTTCCTATTCTAGGAACGGTGTTAGAGGTGCAGCCAAGACTGTCTGCTGACGACTCCGCCTTGTCCAATGATGATATTGCGTATGATCTTGCCGAGTTTATTCTCAGTCGTGTTGAAGAGAAAATAGATATCGAGCTCGCTGACCGATCTTTGTTTGAGGTAAGATGAACAGCGGTCTGATAATTATTTTACAGTCTTGACTGTGTGGCATAATGTTCAAACCATCTTACCTCATATCATTGACTTATAATACTGGCAGTGGACAAGAGGTACCAATGTACTAGTTGGCAATAACTATTTATTCCGCACACGGTAGGTAATTGGTCTATGTTAAATTCCATTGTTTTATTAACACAGCTTAAGGTCAGAAATTATCATAACATAAATCCGATGGTTGGAACATTACTAAATTGTTATTTGAAACATAAAACGTTCTTCATGTACATGAAAATGGCTGTACTAAGTGCCCCTTGTCACTTTTGCCCGCGATTGTGTTGGTTTTAACGCTGGGTTAGAATCTGTATTACTTTAACTTAAAGAAGTTTGAACAAATCTGAAGCTTTATACTGTGCATTCCTGGTAAGTGGATGGTTTGTGACAAAAATGGTGAATTTTTTGTACATTTTTTATGTGTATAGCATGAAAGGTTAGGATAATAACGTTTCCGCGACGTATGTAGGTAACGGTAAAATTAGATGGTAAGTTGGAATTCTGGATTCGCTCAATATGTCACTATTATTGGTTTTATCAGGTTGATTCAAAGGGACGACAAAATTCCCTAACAACGGTGCTGTGTCAAGAAGTGGACAGATTTAACAAAATGCTTAAAGTAATCAAGGTGAATATAGGGTATTATTAATGTTGTTGTTTTTTTTTTATTATTTAATTTATCACTCACACAAGCTTTATCAATGGAAACGATTGAAATAACTATTTAGAATATCCGAAAGATATAACTTTAAAATGTGAGTGTATTTATCTTTTTTAATTATTCTTTATATATTGAAAGATATTTTAGAATAGGTGATAATATTTTCAATTATGTTCAATGTAACCTGGTCCAGTTTATAAAGAGAACACAAACAATTTCATGTTGTCTCTGTTTCCATATCCTGTGTCAGACCTCATTGGAAAACTTGAAAAAAGCCATCAAGGGCTTCGTTGTGATGAGCGAACAACTAGAGAACGTATATTTTGCTCTGATTAACAACAAGGTATTTTATTTTAATTGTTTCAAGCTTTAAATTTAACTCTTTGAACAACAATTCTTTACATCCTTTAGTGCACTTGTTTATCCTCTTACTTTCCGTACTCCCGTGATTTAGTCCTAAGTGGAAGTAGGAACTAGGAAGAGGCCATTCCATCCAGCAGTACAGGTGTAACGCGCCAAAGTGACTCAGCTGCCAGAGAGTACATCTAGTGGTCACCAAAGAGACTCTAGATGGTGTCTGGTGACCATCAAAAACACCCTAGAATACGCGATTACACTCCATTAGACTTAGAAACAGAACAACATACTGCAATGTTAAATCACGTTAACAGAAGCTAGAAATGACTACACACATATACTGTAAACATATCCCTTTATTACATTCTTAGACACATTTTAATTGATACGAGACTTTTTCGAGGAAGTAACCGCGAGCGGACCCAGTAGTTCTTTCACAGCGAGGCAGTCAACTGGCGCGCCGCGCTTTATGGTTTAATAAGACAAGACGTTTTCAAAGTAGGGGATAAAAAAGGCGGACCGCCGTTGCTTCACACAAAAAGAGTCCGAGAGCACGATGAGAGGTTACAGTATGTACCAACACTGCATTTATCCGACAGCCATCCCAGCTTAGGCTAAAGTTTTTGCGCGCACTCTATATCTAAAAATTTATTAGAAGAAAAAAAGAAAAAGAAAACAAATAACAAAATTGAAGACTGGGTTAGGTTTGCTTTCCTTTTTGATATTTTGCCTGCCAGAGGAAGGTTTCCAATTATTGAGCATGTGAAGATTATTGGATGGCCACGTTACATCAAAGATTTTTATTACTTACAGATATCATACCAGACACAAATATTAAATACTCGATGATTTATCAGCAGCTTCTGCTTCAATCGTGTTGGTCTATAAATTAGACGATTTACGATAGCAGGGCCTATGGCGATGGAGTCTTCGCCTGGCGTCAAATCTTTAGTCGCAGATGGGGCCCTCTCCAGGCTTGACTTCCATAAGGTCTCACTCTCAAGACTTATTAATGTCCTATATGAAGACGGGACTCCAAGTTCGGTGCTAGTAAAGAAAAACGCGCACGTCAGAGTGGGGCCTTTAACCAGGGATCTCCTGCGACGAAAGTGAGTCTAGCCGTTCCGCGCTGCGACAAGTCAAAGATCTAACGTGGACTAATCGAGTTAAAGAGCGATCATAGAAAGCATTATGATATGCCTAAAGGGGTTAAATAATGCCATACGTTAACGGTGTGAATATAACAGAGATTATATTTTTCGTCGCTTCGCGACAACTTAATATGTGGCAGTGACCATCTTTAAATTTTCCTTCCCCAAATCTAATCGCAAAAATCATACTTAACTTATTCAGCAGTTGGAAAACGTGAAATCTTTAAGAGGTCTACGTTTCTTTGCAATTGGCTTCATGTATTTTGCCTTTCAAAGTTACTGTGTAGGAATTTACGAAACTGGCTTTTATCTCAGTTATAAAATCGATATCTAAACACAAAATGAAATGGAATATTACAAGTTTAACCTGGTTTTTTGTCGCGCCAAGCAATGTATTCTGACAAAGAGGATGATGCCACATGAGAATAATTATTATATCCAACCCTTCACTTGAGAATAACTTAGAAAGGCAATATTACGTTATCCTGAAACAAGCTTAAGTATCATTAACAGCCATCATCATCATCATCATTATCATCATCATCATCATCGTTGATCACCATCATTATCATCATCATCATCATCATCATCATCATCATCATCATCATCATCATCATCGTCATCATCATCATCCTCATCATCATCATCATCATCATCATCATC
>RQTK01000531.1:177931-187931 GCA_003991915.1 Elysia chlorotica
ACTACTACTACTACTACTACTACTACTACTACTACTACTTCTACTACTACTACTACTACTACTACTACTACTACTACTACTACTACTACTACTACTACTACTACTACTACTACTACTACTACAAAGCTAATTTAGCTTTCACTACAGTACTAGTTCTATTTTTTTTCCTAATATAAATTATTTCATTGGGTTTTTTCTTTCTTTTTTTTATGTCGTTTTGGATTGTTACTTACCAATACTGATACTTCCAGATATCAACCCGCAAGGTTCATTAGTTTTATTTTTACTGTTTAATTAAAAATGTGTGTTAAATAGTTGAACTGAAACTACATTTTTCTCTGCTTCTAATTTTTTAGGTCATTCTACAAACTATGTGGTGCCCGTGTATCTCCCATCTAATCAGCCACAGGATTATTGGATAGCAAAGGGGGCTGCACTGCTGTGCCAAGTTACTGATTAAAATGCATACCTGTCATGACCAATGAATGTGTGAGTTGGTGTGGATATAAACTAAGGTGAAGACTTGGATATTGAAACTATCTTAAATTGTAATGTAATAGAAGGATTGCATTAGTAGGCTATATAAATTCAAAAAATAATTTTTATGAAACGAGCTGTAGCTGAATGTGTCTATGTGGCAGCACATTAATCTTTCAATTTCTTTGGACACGTTAAGGAAACATGTTAGCTGCTAGCACATGTAGTAGTATTAGTTGCAACAATAGCAGTAGTGGTAGTGGAGGTGATAAGGGAAGTGTTAGTAAGAGAGTATGTGTGTTTATCTTCTAATGTACCAGTATTTGTTTTGACACAGGCTTTCTAAATTTATAAATTTTTGTAAGGTTATTGTAAAAAATGACTTATTTGAAATGAAAACATCTGTATAAAATGCAAAAATGCATCCAACTCATTTTGTTTTTACAAATTGGTACATTTATCATTGTTTTCTCTCTTTTTACAGTGATTTCCTTGAATCACCTTAATTTAAGTATCTGAAGCATACGAGTAACCCTTGCTGAATGAGATTTGTTCATACTCAAGTCACCAAACAGCTTTTACCGAGTCACCACCCATTCTTCTATGGCTCGGACCATCCGACCTCGAAGAGGTCTCCATGATGCATAGGGTTTAGTTTGATTGTTTCTTATGTAGTGTCCTACTACTACTACTACTACTACTACTACTACTACTACTACTACTACTACTACTACTACTACTACTACTACTACTACTACTACTACTACTACTACTACTACTACTACTACTACTTTAACTACTATTACTACTAATAAGAACAATACATGTAATAAATAAGCTAGATATTATTGTGTCTTTCTGGTTCAACTGCACAAACGGAGAATACAATTAATATTGTCTACGTTTTAAAAGTGACACAAAATTAAAATTCTTCTGCCGAGTTTCAACCAAAATTTAAAAAAATCTTTATTGAGTTTCAACAGAAGTGACTGATCAGTGGTAACGAGACACTACATAAGAAACAATCAAACTAAACCCTATGCATCATGGAGACCTCTTCGAGGTCGGATGGTCCGAGCCATAGAAGAATGGGTGGTGACTCGGTAAAAGCTGTTTGGTGACTTGAGTATGAACAAATCTCATTCAGCAAGGGTTACTCGTATGCTTCAGATACTTAAATTAAGGTGATTCAAGGAAATCACTGTAAAAAGAGAGAAAACAATGATAAATGTACCAATTTGTAAAAACAAAATGAGTTGGATGCATTTTTGCATTTTATACATGATGTTTTCATTTCAAATAAGTCATTTTTTACAATAACCTTACAAAAATTTATAAATTTAGAAAGCCTGTGTCAAAACAAATACTGGTACATTAGAAGATAAACACACATACTCTCTTACTAACACTTCCCTTATCACCTCCACTACCACTACTGCTATTGTTGCAACTAATACTACTACATGTGCTAGCAGCTAACATGTTTCCTTAACGTGTCCAAAGAAATTGAAAGATTAATGTGCATTGTTATTGTTATTGTTGTTGTTGTTGTTGTTGTTGTCGTTGTTGTTGTTGTTGTTGTTGTTGTTGTTGTATTATCATCATCATCATCATCAGTAGATATAAAGCCTCGAAATTCGTCAAAGTTCTAAGGATAACTGGTAATTTGGTGGTGTGAAAAAAAGTTCTGAGAACGGGGTAGAAAATATTTAACACCAGCACTTTCACATCACCTTTTTAATACCGTTTATAGGGGTGCACAGCTTCATTGTGAAAATCCTCTTTCTCGGATTGTAGTTTGCTTTGGTTGTTGTTGTTGTTTTTGTTGTTGTTTTTGCAATTGTTACGTTTTGCACTCTTTTGTAGGATGTTTCCTAAAGATATAAAATTTAATTTTAAAAGATAGGACTATTAACAGCATATTATTTCGGCGTGTTATTTGAAAATGCATAAAAAGCAACATTTGATATTTATTTTTAGAAATAAAAGATGTGTGAAGCAGTACATGTGTGTGTATGTGTGCGTGCGTGTGTGTGTGTGTGTGTTTTGAATGATATACCTCTTATTGCAAATGTCTGCCTACTTCGGTAACTCTGCCTAAAGGCCTAGGCGTTTTCAAAATTGATGTTTTTTTTTCTTTTCTTTCTCTCGTTTAATCATGGTATTTTACGACTCTTATCCTTATTGTGGTTTGAGGGCTGAAAAAATACACCAATCTTTTTTCCCAATGTAAACTAGTAACGATGCTCAGTTTTTTATGTGTTCCGGTATTTGATTATTTAAAAAAAAAAAAAAACTTCAAGACAGAGGTAAAAAAATAAACATGAGGTGCCGTTGGCATTAAGATATTTTCACGGATTTCATTGTTAACACAAAAATATAAAAATATTTCCTCAAGCAGCTTGTCTTTGTTGTTCGTTGTAGTATCCACAATAAACGAGTTGATCTAGTCTAAGAGGCGGATATCCCTTGCTGCTTTCCATTTTTCTCCAGTGAAAGATGATTGATACGTTGTACGCTGGAGCACTCGTAGAAACGTTATCGTTAATTGCCTTTGCAACTTTCGGTTTTTTCTTTGCTTTAGTTTTGTCCTGGGCAGAAGGCTTTTTGTCCCCAGCATCAACTGTATTCACCTCCTTTGTAGTGGCATTGTCCTTGTTTCCTTCTTTTACATTATCTAACTTCAAATTGTTTAAAGGGCCACCATCAGTTTCTTTGATCTCAGTATTCTCTGTCATGCTCACAGCACCTTTATTCTTTGATTTTTGTTGTGACTGTTCATTGCAGTATGTTATATTTCGTACAGGGGACCAGTTCACCTGACCAATTACACTTAAACTCTTCTCTGTTAACCCAGATGGCTTTTTAAGTTTTGGGTATCGAAATCGATCTAACTGAGCCTTAGTTGGAATGTCAGGTTTGTGCACCCACATGCTCCGTTCCTCCTCGTAAGACAGTAGCTTACTTGCTGCTGCTCGGAGGCGGTCCTGCATGGATTTTAGAACGCGCTCTTGAGGTGCATTCTCCAGGGTACTTTCAGTTTTAATATGTTTGTCCCAGCCTGGCTCCATAGTCCAGCGCCTTTGAAAACAACCAGGACGTATGGGGACGCAAGTAAAATATAGAATTGTAACATTAGAACCGCGGTATGAGATAATGTCAGTGCAATTAAAAATATAACATAGAGAAAACACAACCCCGATACGAAATTTATAGTAAACGGGCATAAAAAAAGATCTTGAGGGAGTTACACTAAACAATGAAAGAATAAATTCAAAGCTACACTACTACGACTAAAATGGATTTTTATCTGCATGAAAACTTATGAGTTGGTGTTTGCAAAAACTTTAATGTAGAAAGCTATTTCAAAGTTTACTAATACGAAAAGAGTTTAAAATGTATGTTCTATACAGTTCATGGTATCTATCTTAAAACTTCGATGTAAATGAAAAGAACAATACAAAAAAATAAAGAACATTGACTTGTAGCAGTGGTATTACGCTTAGTTGTAGTAGTAGTAGTAGTAGTAGTAGTAGTAGTAGTAGTAGTAGTAGTAGTAGTAGTAGTAGTAGTAGTAGTAGTAGTAGTAGTAGTAGTAGTAGTAGTAGTAGTAGTAGTAGTAGTAGTAGTAGTAGTAGTAGTAGTAGTAGTAGTAGTAGTAGTAGTAGTAGAAGTAGTAGTAGTAGTAGTAGTAGTAGTAGTAGTAGTAGTAGTAGTAGTAGTAGTAGTAGTAGTAGTAGTAGTAGTACTGCTGTGCCAAATCAGTAACTACTGTACCAAATCAAATCAAAGCTAGATTCAAATTCCTGGCGTAAATCTAGATACGGTATCCATATAGAGCAAGGCTGCGATAAAACGGACTGTCGCTAAATTAGAAAAATTCCAAAAAAAATAAAAGAGTACGATGAAGCAATGAAAGCGTTATTTGAAGTTTAAAAACTTGCCGGGTACTTACGCATAACAATAGTGTTTTCGTTTAAAATATTGCAGTCTAGCCTCAGCAATGCGCTCGACATTCTTGGCATGTTCCCGAAAGGAAAGATGAGGCTGCTTCTTGCCGCTCGTCGGGACAACCGATATGTAGTTTGACCTTAACTGCCAAGGGTTGTAATCACGTACGTGCCGACGGATGCCCAAAACTTCTCGGATATGTTTACAAAGGCACTGTTTGTATCAGGGAGTGAGAGGGGAAGTGGGAGAATTCAATGATCAGTTTTGATTTCAAGTGAAATATGAACCGTAAGGGAGACCAATGTAACACAAAAATATGGTTTTATATTATTTTCTCAATACTCAACAGACTTAATATTATCTTTATACTGTTTTCCAATGCGGTGTGTTAAAATTAAATGCCATCGTTTTGGCCATAGCCAAAAGAACTGTGGGCGCACAGCAGTGTGTCGCCACTGTGGTAAGGGAAGGCACGCTGGGAAAGACTGTAGAGCCGATCCCTGTTGTCTGAACTGCCATGGCCCACATGCAGCAGATTCGAAAGAATGCTCCAAGAGGAAAGAAGAAGGTGCAAATCAGCGATACAAAGCCCAGCATGGTGGTACCTTTGCAACCGTGGCAGAAGAATCACGAGCTGAAATTAAGCCTTCATTGCAACGAGCCCCTTTGGCATCATCTAGTCTTTTTGAGGCGTTGACTGATAGCGAAATTATGGAGGTAGCAAAGCAAAGGCGGCTCCAGAATATCGGAGCTCCCATATCCCCATCCACTTCATCTTGTGTCGTCACTATCAGATACCGGTATCATATGCAAAGCCAAAAGTTTAGCAGAGACAACTGGAAAGTGCGATGGAACCCCCGACTCCCCCTCCCGATCCTCAATCCCCATAGTCAAAAGACTCGGAAAACCCACTGAATTATAGACCTATAGCTTTAACAAGCTGCCTGTGTAAAACCTTTGAATACGGCTATCTTGGTATTTACAAGTTAATAATCTCTTGCCCCACTTCCAGTGAGGATTTAGAGCAAAACATGTACTTGATCCGCCTTAAAACATTAAGAGGGGCTTGTATCAATAACCGACACATGGCCGCTATCTTCTTTGACCTAGAAAAAGATTATGACACAACCTGGAAGTGAGGCATACTGGGGTTCGATGGCAACCTACCCATATTTATTCAAAATTTCATAGCTAATCGACAGTTCCAAGTAAAGGTTGAACCCTTTCTGTCTGACTCTTTCGAACAGGAGTAGGGAGTTCCCCAGGGCAGCGTTATCTCGCCAATTCGTTTTGGCATTGAAATAAATTCAATGACTTAACTTGAACAATCCAAAAATTTTTCAAGTATTGAGAATAAATCATGACCTGCAGCAAAATAGTGAGAAAATTACTCTCTGCTAAACCCCCAGCCATGTTGAAATTGAAGCAAATAAAATGGCTGATATTGATAAGTGATAAGATCGCCAAGAT
The DNA here is from genome assembly GCA_003991915.1 of Elysia chlorotica. Lineage (NCBI taxonomy): Eukaryota > Metazoa > Mollusca > Gastropoda > Plakobranchidae > Elysia > Elysia chlorotica. The sequence goes on from RQTK01000531.1 coordinate 183,830, forward strand.
CGGGCTCGAACTGGAAACTAGTTTCAACTACTCAGGTGCAGATACCAGCATCAGATGCAAAGCCAATTGTTTATAAGTTTACCCAAGACAACTGGAAAGTGCGATGGAACAACCTGAGAAACAATAGGCTGCAATATGTCCAGCCACGTACAGGTCACTAGGCAGGAGTGGGTTAGGCTAGAAGACAGGACCAGTTGATACTCGATCGATTCCGATTTGGACAGTCTTATCGTACTCACGCCTTCCTACTGAGAGGGAAAGAACCTTCACAGTGTAAAACCTGCAGCTGTCAATTATCCATAAGTCACATTCGGGTTGACTGTCCGCTTATTTACCGCATATTTACTTATCTCAGTCCTCAGCGCCTACTGTCTTATCTGAAGGACATTGGTGTGTATTATAGAATGTAAGTCTAATGGAGCCAATAAAGGCAAAACGTTTATATGTATCTTTCTACCTCTAGTTGTTTTTTATTTATTGTGTGTCTCAGTTGCTTATAAGTTTACAGAGACAACTGGAAAGTGCGATGGAACAACCTGCAAACAATAGCTGCAATATGTCCACCACGTAAGGTCACTAGGCAGGAGTCTCTCAGGCTATTATATAGAAAAATAATAACAACAACAACAACAACAACAACAACAACAACAACAACAACAACAACAACATATTTTCTAATCATTAACTCAGTTTTGATGTTTTGTACTCTCCAAAAAGTAAAAGTTAGTCAGATTATTGCTCGGCTACAGGGCATGAGTTTAATGTCCTATCTCTCGGGTCAGAAATGCTGTAATCCCTTGGTATACTGGTTTTAAATTGCTACGGTTCGAGATTTAAAATAGGAAAAGCGTTTTACCATAATTACAATGGAATTCACCTACTGATTTAGAAGAAAAAATGGTTATGTTAAAACACGCTTTTACTTGTTTAGTTATTACTTATACTATAAGTTATAGGTATATGAAATAAATTTTTATTCTACATTATAGTCAAATGCTCAGTGAGTACATGTATCGCTGTTACTTAATCTATCACAGTGTCGATATAATCATTAAGAATTGAGACAATAAGCCCTTGTGACTACTTTCAAACACTCATCGCCGAGCTGAACAAACATTTTTAAAGCAAGAATCGTTTTGAATTTGTTTACGATATGGAAAAAGCACATACGATAATAGAAAAAAAGAAAAGTAAACGCCAATATGAACAGCACAAATCTTTTTTATTTCATATGAGGTAGTGAAAGATCGTTAAATAGATTGGATGAAGCCTGTTTAGTTCTTGTTGTGTCCATAGGCGATGATCTCTGAACGTTGCAAGACATAAACACCTTAATAATACACTGCACGTAAATAAACGTCCATGGGCGTTCTGTTGATTTCTTTGCGCATAACTATTTCCTGTATTTTTTCTGCCCTTTGAGTTTGACGTTCTTCGACACCAGAAGCTGTGGGGATCATAATTCCTTTAGTAGGGTAGTATTACTTTTAGTTAACCTGTAGGAATTTCTTCAGGAGTTTTATTCCTATTCCGATTGTTTTGCGAATGTGTTTTTATTTCTTTTTATACCCAGCATTATTCTATAAAACGTTAGAATTTGAGCATCTTTTGGTGATCCAGAGGACTTAACAGTCAGTTGTTGTTGTTTTTCTTTTATGTTGTTGTTTTTTTATTATGCACAAATCACTATCCATTTGATATCTAGTTCTTATTTCAAATCTCTTTTTTTTTTATTAGAATAATAAATCAGAAGGAATACGACGTACTAAGAACTCCACAAACTACGGGATGGTGTAATAGTCCCAAGGATAGGATACTGCAGCTTGAGTAAATCTGTATTCCCTGGGTGTCAGGTCAACATTGTGAATCGAAAGAAGGGCGTTGCCAATGGGATTGCTCTGCAACTCCGTTTGGTAGATTCGTGGAGTGCTTGAGAAAGGCAGTTTCTCCCAAGAAGGAATCCTATATGACTGCAGGCACTCGACGGCTTTTTTCAGTTTCTGAGGCAAATAGATATGTATATTAAACGTGAGACTCGTGCAAATACTTGCAAATTTTTCAATCTTTAGATTGGAAAGTAAGAAGAGATGATAGGTCGAATAATTAATCGAGAATATTTGAAGAATGCATTAGTATGTATGCTTCAAATTAGTTAACCCAGAATTCTTAACTTTTATTAGGCAATTAAATGCAGGAACTAGAATGTTTATAATCATCTATGATGATCATAAAAGACGTTGTCATTAGCACGGAATCTTGTCGAAGTGTGATCTCCTGTAGCACAACGTAAATATTTTCCAAATTTCGGGGCTGGGGGGAAAAAATATGTTCTACCTAATAAAGTTATAGTTATTATTATAATGAAATTCATGAAGAGATAAAAAAAAATTTGCCGTTTTTAAATTAAACACGTCATAAACGTAATTTTTTAAGGCGTTATTAATTTTAGTATAACTACAAGGTAGAAAATAAAACCACGTTCTAAATAATTATAACGAGTTAACTCACCCGGCTCTAGACACTTTACAGTCTGCCTGTCCCATCGTACTGGCTATATTGAGGTTTTTTTATTGTATAAAAATTTTTGTTTCTATTAAAGATAAAGGCTTCGTGTTTTTGTGCTTTTCATTTCACATTAAATCATTACAACTATGTCCAAATAGTTGTTCTAGTATATTTGGTCGATTTTATAGGCCTACAGATTTTTTAAGTCCCTTAGATTTCCCTCATTACGGAAATGCTGCCCGTCAAAAACACTACAACTAGGCCTACTAGTACTAGTACTACTACTGACCCACTTCGCCGACTACAAAACAAGTATATCTGAAAATTTTAGGTATTAATTTTTCCTCAGTGGTACTGGTAGACGTAGAAGTGCTGACCTGAAATTAGTAACCGAGAACCGATACACCAGGTACCTACATCCATCGAAACAGGTACCGCGGCACATGTGACTGGACCTGTTGCTGTTCCGGTAACTGTTACTGTTCCTGTAACGTAACTGTTTGTTTTGTCGCTGTGGCGGTAGCATCTGTGTGATATCTGAAAGACTTCTGAGGAATAAGACCTAGACTAGAGCCTTAGGTCACGCCCACCAAAATAGACATCAGGAAGCGGCTCCTTGACAGTCATAGGCAAGCTCGGTGCAAGGCCTGCGTGAAGACTACACCTTGTAGGCCTACAAAGACTGAAAGAGTAAAATCTTCACATAGGCCTTGGGCCGATTTGTCTATGACTGGTTAGTATTCGCGCCCCTTTGTCTAAATAAACAAAACTTTAGTGGGCGTGACTTTAAGCTCTACTCTTAGAAGCTTAGGCGTTACCCCCTCAGAAGTCTTTTAGAGATCGCAGGGATGCTACTTGGATAGTGACAAAACACAGACAGTTAAGGCGCGACTCTACCAACTCATACATGCGTATCGGACAGACACAGACGATATGCAGAGATTCCTTTTTAGTGGTTATTCGTTCCTCGAGATACACCGGCTGTTGTACTACGGATAACAGCTTCCGTTGACGGACCGACAATCCGTGTTTTGCGACGGGGAGGCAAAACTTGCATCTGGTGATAGTCTTGTGTTGGACGACCGCCATTGTTTTCCGGCTCTCGATTCAAAACTTTAAACACACTTTTCTCCAGAATGCCTTTATAAGTATTGACCCAAGTAGTATATTTAGTCTCAGATAGTAATAAAATAAGGTCACAATAAAAATGATATATGAAATAAGCTTAGTTTTTGAAATATTTGAAAATTAGCTAATCACATAATCGCTGGGCACACTTTGACTTGGATAGCTGGTCAAGCCAGAATCTAGGCTCGCGTGTATGTGCAAAGAGCGATTCCTCGCTAACCGGTGACCTTTGATTCTGGTATCACGTGCTTCGGCTGGCAACTGTGTTGCTTGGGTTATTTGTACCAGAACCGCGTACTTTATCATATGTGACTGACGACCCATGCTTGGCCTAGTTTGGTGTAGCTAGACCCTTACGGTTACTGGAACAGGAACATATTCAGCCTCATCAACCAGGGTACCTGTTCCGGTGGATGTATGTACCAGGTAGGCTGATATTCGGTTATAAATTTCAGCTCAGCACTTCTAT
>RQTK01000531.1:190431-294253 GCA_003991915.1 Elysia chlorotica
TATTTTTTTGGAGGGGGGGGGGGGGGCAAGAATAAAAACATTAATGTTTGAAATTTAATTATAAATATGTTTATTATCCATTGGTTTTAATTTTTGGGTGAGCGGTAGAATCATAAAAATAAAGTTTTTTTTTTTAATCCTTTGACAGAATAAACTTAAGGTAAAACTAATAAATATAATTTGGAATTATATTTTTTGGTTATGCATCTACTTATTTAATAACTAAACGCCTTATAAGTTAAGATTTAATAGGTCTGTGTTTTGCGAATAGCGTACGGATAAATATCTAGTCGCACCCCTTCATTCACCATAACATTTATGTCTTTGCATATTTTGGCTTTTACAAAAGTCGAGGAAGGTTTTTTAATTATATTGTATTAAATAATAATAATAAAAAAGTAATACTGTATTTATGGAACTGCCGAAAAGTACAATTTAATAACATTTTGCTTTCATAGAAATAAAACTTTTTAGCGATGGTTCTTTTAGTAGAAACTGTTTTGTTTTGTGTGGATTCTTTGTTTTTAAAAAAAAAGAAGAGAAAAAAATACTATTGATGTGCTTTGCATTGAATTTTCTTTTTCCTGACAACGATAGGTGGTGTCCCTCACAACAAAAAGGGATCATAGTCATACGTTTTAATTAGAGACTTGCTCTTTATTGTTTTCACACTATTTAAGGTCCCATAAAGTACTGGGGCTGGTTAGCCAAACGGGCGCTTTGAATTCTGCACACTCCTGCCACATAGTCGTGAAATGTCAGGTGCCTGGGCTGCTCCCACCAAGGCGAGTCTGGCAACGTTTGTTTGTCGGCACTTTTCTCATTATTGAAATTACAGATTGGAGGCTGCACGGGAGGCGCAGTTCGGTCTGCTGGAATCCTCGAGTGGCCCATGCATTCAATGATTTTAGTAAGGTCCTGAGGACAAACATGGCAGAAATTGATTTTTAAGGCCACCTGAAGTTCTCTAGAAAATTGCGCATATTTTTGCGCTAATCTTTATATTTTTTGTTTTAGTTTAAACAAAATTGAGTTATAGAGACATACTAAATCAAATATTTGCACTTAAAACTGTGTTTCGTTTTTATTGCGTATTTCAGACAATTGGTTTAATAGTTGTTGTTCAATTATTTTACATGGAAAGCAATTTTAAAGACGTGTATGTACAAAATTTAATAAATAAAATTTGGTTACCTTTTCTTTGCATAAGATTAAAAAATATATTATATTGTTTCTGTTTGGTGGTGAAATATGCAATATATATGATAGACAATTAACATTTAAAATTTAATCAAGAAGAGAAATGTTTGTTGTGATAGATAATACCTTTTTAAAACAATGTAAACAAAAAGCTAAACCAACTGCAATGATTTCTCTGGAACTTAAATTTCCTATAAATAAAAGGATGCAAATAAAGCAGATATCAATGAAATTTAAGTGAGAAGTCTAATTTTGGAAGTTTTCTGTCGATAGTAATGATTTCCTCAGGCTTCATAATACTAATGTGCAGTTTTTTTGTTGCCAGAGCTCACAAACTAAAAAATCGTTAATGTATAAATCTGCCTGGGTAACGTAACTTTGTCGTCTGAAGAGTTACTTCAGCACAGTAACGGCTATAATTATTGTGCCCATGACGTCTAAGACAGTTGCTAATGTAACGCACTAGTAGTGGCGGTGACTCCTATTATTACCCCGTTTGGTAAAAGCATGGAAATCATGTATAGAAATTGTCAGTCAAAATTGAAGTATATAATTTTGCAATTTTTGCAATACTCCTAGAGATTTTCCTTGTTTTAAGTATAAAAAGTGTTACAGTAAACCTAGGACTTAACATGGAATGGGTTGTTTTGTTGTTTTTGTGTTGTTTGTTGTTTTTTTTTGGGTGGGGTTGAGGGGCAATACTTTAGATTATTCATTTAACGCGCATAATAACACCTTTGAAATATTTATATATTGGACCGACAAGTACAATGTAAAATAGAAACAGAGTGGGAGCGGGTACATTTTTTATTGTAAATTAATATAATTTAAATACCACAGTATACATACAGTGTTGTGATCATTTTGTTTTTCTTCTGCACATTTTTGTCTACGTCTTGACTTACTTCGAATTACAGTCTATTGAGTTGTGGTTCCATTTATTTTGTTTTTTATGCTTTTAACAATTATTTGAATATTTGCAGTAAAGGGGATGGGTTTGATAGGATCTCCTCGTCCAACTTCTCTCTGTATCAGAATTTGTTCCCAAACCAAATTATCTAAGATGGTTGTGGTCTTTCCAATTCGAAGTGTGCTAAAACTCATTACATTAATTATGTTTCTTCAAAATCCATACCTTTAGAAAGTAAACATATTTTCACGAAGAGATACACCTAGCTAGCTGTGAAAAACTCTAATAATATATCATGAAAATAATTTGGTTTGTTTTCTCGCTTGTTGGTTGTTTGTTTTTTATTTTTTTATTTTGTTATTAGGAGGGGGTTGGGGTTTGATTGTTGTTTTTATATGCATTTGATTGCTATTTCTTATCTTTTGTTAGGACGTGTTTTATGTCGTAAAAAATATACCCACATGCTCTTAATTGTATTTACAGACCATTAAGTTTCTTGAACAGGCTAAATTTTATCCTCTGATTTTACAATTATGGCAGGTGTATGTTTCAAATGAGGAAAATCGACCTACCTACCCTTATATTTATTTCCTTTTAGAATCATAGTTTATTCATTTCTGCACCAGAAAATATTAAATGTAGGTAACGCTTCTTATCAGAAATATTTTATTTTGATTTTCTTTTTGTGTTTGGTAGCCTTTTTACCTTAGCAAATAATGTAAACAAAAATATTTGATACTTTTTCTTGATTAAATAAATGTATTAGAAAAAAAAGTAGAAAAATCATTATTAAGAACTGCAAACATAGACATGGCTTGCCCCATTCAATTCTTGATTTATCAAGCCAGTCTTTGAAGACTTGGCATACGAAAGCCTTTTCATTAAAATAAGGAGTCCATGGAAAGACGCAAAATGCAAATGAATGTGTCAACAAACTTATACGGGATAGATGTAGCAAAGATTATTTTGTTGAAAAGACAATCATAAAAGATGCAGTTTATTTTTTCAATATCCAATTTTAATAGAACACAAAGCACTGCGTCTAAGGAGTGGGTAAATAATTGAACGAAATGTATGAGTCAAAGGACATATCAAGATAGAAATATAAAAGTCAGTCATTTAATATTTTGAAGTTGTCAAAAAAAAAGGGGGGTGGGGATATTCGAATATAGACAAAGGACATTTTTGATATAGTACAGGAGACAGGAGTGGATATCTACAGTGCAGCAGGACATTGGTTTGTTTGTTTTTGTTTTGTTTGTTTTTTTCCGAAAGTTGACTTTTTGCGGCATGTACCCATCCTTCAATCATACATCATAATTTGCTAATTTTTAGTTCAATTGCCTTGTCTTGTGATTTGGCCTGATTGTTTTTTGGACATTGATTTGTAACCTAGACTAAGACTATCAATTTTGCTGTAAGTTAATATCTTCTTTTTTATCAGCTTGCGGGTGAGGTAACCTTGGAGTAGAACATGGGCTTTCGACTCAGGAGGTCCGTGGTTCGAGCCTTGGCGATATCGCCCATTACTGGTTGGGTCGGTGTCAATTTAATGTGATCGGCCGAGACAGGAGTCATGATATCCCCGCCCTGTCTTGCGTTGGACAGCACATAAAATTGTCAGACGTCAGTCTTGAGGCCCATCCACAATATAGCTTAAATAGTGCTGACGTTGGACGTTAAAGCGAATCAACTCAACTACAACTTCTTTTCTGCTCATTTGTCCATGTCAAGGGATATGAATTTGCCTTATCCGCAACTTCACATAATTTAAAATTTGAAGAAAAAAATATTGGTTTAAGTTAACATCTTGTGAATGGTTCAAATTCTGCATAAATATACATAGAAACACACACAAAATTTGATTGAGTTTCAGTGATATTTACCTAAGGTATGATTTGCAATTTTCTACTATAATTATGAGTCATATTGGCGGCCAGGTTAGATTGGCTAGGTTCGAAAAAAATACTTTGGAGCGTCAACCAACCTATCTAAGGGGCTTAAACTGAACAAAGGTCAAAATATACAATTTTCATGCTCAACCTATACCCCTACCTCAACCATTCTAACAAACGGTGCATTGTGCACGTTAAAATTCGCGCGCGCTTAAAAAAGATCAATATTTGCTGTGTGTGTCAGGTTCGTTTCTGCCAGAAAATTCGCATTTTGACTTATTGATCTATTTAAATGTCGGTTAAACTTAAATTTTCGGTTCAAAAGGTTCAAATGAGAAAGGTGTAGACTTTTTGTACAATTTAAAGATTTATCTTAATATCAATATTATGCTCCATAATAATAAGAAAATGATTATTATTATTATTATTATTATTATTATTATTATTATTATTATTATTATTATTATTATTATTATTATTATTATTAGTTAAACCAACTTAACTCAACTCAACTCGCATCACTGCTTCTTTAATTTGTTATAACACGTGCATCCCATGCCCAATGGTCAACGCTAACACATTATTAACATACGCGGGTCACTTATTTTTACAATAGATGGCGGCCTCTTTGATGCATTTATCGCAGTGCGTTGGAGTAACCTGATTTTCATTCTGTCTTTAACACTTGAAATTGATCAAATCTCTTAGTGAGAATATAAAATAGGATGTTTAGATTATGTTCTTCGAAAAAAAAAAGCATCTTTGAAAATCTTGGCGCTTATCCGATTTTATCATGGTGGCAACGATATTGTGTGTGTGAATAAAAAGTCAGCCGTCATATGCTTACAAAAGGCAAATCATAAGTCTTTTGTTGTTGTTGCCGTTGTTGTTATTATTATTGTTGTTGTTGTTGTTGTTATTGCTGTTGTTGTTACTGTTTACTGTTAGTTTTATTACGCTTTTCAATATTCATTAGTAGTCTAATTGGTAATTTAAATATAACAGATTTGGTACTATAGCCTATTTATTAACAATGCCATTATTTTATTTACTTGACTTTAGACACTGAAAACATTATTGGTTAGTCTATAATTTGTTTAATTTATGATTTTTGTTCTTAGAACAATATTAAAACTTGTCAGTACATCGTTTTAGAAATAAACTGATTTAAATTTTCCTTAACTTAATTATTTCCCACATTTTTTAAATAGATATGTGATAGCCTAATTCTTGTGGTATGCAACTTTCACTGACATTTTGTTTTTTTATTCATATTTTTCCGCTACCAATCAGTAGAGAGTTTTTTTTTTCTTTTGAGGATAAATAATAATGGCCATTAATGGCATTTCCCTGTACAATTTACGCAGTTTGTTTTGTTTTTGTTTTTCCGCGAACTTTGTATCGATTCTTTTTAATTGCTGGCAAAATTTGGCCAAAAGAGAGCGAGAAACATAGACCAACAGATTTAGCAGCATAAACTTAAATTTGAACGCGTGATCAGTAAAATTTAGTTTATTTCCGAAAGAAATGTAGCATTTATTATAGAGGAGACAAGAATTTGGTCGGATCACCACAATTTTAGGCATTTTAATTCTAAAACTAAATATGGTCATTTCTTGGCACAATACATCTTTATTTTCCCTGCTGAAAGGGAAGTCTCATACTTTTTTATATTATAAGACTTTTTGTGTTATTTTTTAATCAGAGTTTTCAATATCTCAAACAGTGAGTGAGTGGTGAGTTTGTTTTTACGGCACTTCAACACAGTAACGGATATATTGTGCCCATGATGTTCTAAGAAAGTTTATACATGGTACTAGTAGCAGCAGTGACTTAAAAGTAAAGGGTATATACAGTGGTATAAAAGATCCATGTGCAAGTTTATCACAGTTAGATTCTATTGTACACACCACTGTCCTTCACATACCTCAGTAGGGGCTGAGGACTAACATAAGTAAATATGCCCTCTAATGGTTTGGAAGCAAGGTACAGATTTCTTTCCCTGTGAAAAGTGGACAATCAACCAGAATGTGACTTATGGATAATTGACAGTTGCAGTTATGACACTTTGGAGGCTCTTCACCTCTCGGTAGGAAGGCGTGGATACGATGAGAATGTCCCAGTCGGACTCGATCGAGTACCTTCATAACACATAGTCAACCAATTGGTGAGCATTGCGCTCAAAAGTCGACAATTGCTCAGTGTTTTTTCAGAAGTGATATATTGTTTATACTTTTATACCCTTTTTGGAAAGTTGGGATGACGATAACTATTTTTTTTCTTTCGGATTATCCATTTATTTAATAAATTCAATACTAACATCCGCTTTCGGGGCCAATGTCTATTGTATTAAATCTATCGCCGGAAAGTTAGATTCAGCGAAACAGAGAAACAAAAAACAAAATATTCAAACTTCATAGCCACGAGGATCAGCAAATCCTTTCTACAGAAAAAAAACGTATTTAAGCCAACCGGTAAGTATAAAACAACATGGGCCGTGCAAAATCTAAAACTGAAACCGCGAGCTATGAGGTTGACTGCCAATAACACAGGGGCGGGAAACTGCATGACCGTAGTTGTGGTAGACATTTCTCTTCTTCAAAGACATTTGTGCAACCTTTAATCTGATATCCTGGAAACAATGTAACAGAACAGGTGTGTTAATGAATACCACATTTTGCAACTAGTCTACTACTACCCTAACTACTACGAATACTACTTTTCCTAACTACTACGAATACTACTTTTACAACTACTGTTGCTGCTACTACTACTATACTACTACTACTACTGCTGCTGCTGCTGCTCTACTACTACTACTACTACTACTACTACTACTACTACTACTACTACTACTACTACTACTACTACTACTACTACTACTACTACTACTACTACTACTACTACTGCTGCTGCTGCTACTATTATTATTACTATCACCACCACTACCACCACCAATGCTACAACTGTTGCAACTGCTTGTGCTGCTTTAGCGAAAACTTCTACTAGTAACTCTACCACTGTACTAATAGTGAGCCGACTTCCTATTAGAAAAAAATATATGTGAGTAACGGGAGTTTCAGGCCGTTTTAGCCCGCTTACATCTCTTTCTTTTTGTCCCGGCTTGACTCGGTTTCTTCTCTTTCTCGTTCTTATTTTCGTTTCCTTCTTATCTCTCCTTCCCACGCTTCACCATCTCGTAACTTCAACTTCTACTCCATGCATTCCACCTACTCCTACCCCCCCCCCCCTTCCCCGGCTTTCATTGATGGTGTTGCTGTTGTTTCTTCTCATCCCACTCCTTTCCCCCTACTTTTTCTTTATTCTTTGCAACCTCGTGTCTCTGAGTCGTTGCCTTTTTATTTCAGTACTTGTCTTTTCGATCTGAACATTTTGTAAATAAAAATGTTTTTAAATTGAATATAGCCCACTTCAATAATAATATCAAAATTAAGATTTTTTTCAAGACATTAACAACTAGCAAAAGGATAGATGAGATATTCAAAACACCATAAATCTTGACTGCTTCAAGACTAATGTGGCCAACCTAATAATAGGCACGATCCCACTAAAACTAAAGAAAGCATGATTGAGTGAGATTTTTTAACAGTAAAGTTTGCCCATATCAACACCGCAATCTGAAGACCTTACATCACAACTCAAAGCTTTATAGACATACGCACACGTCGCCCCCCCCCCCCCAAACGGCGATGAATGTACAGTCAATGATGATTGTACCGTTTTGGTGTAGAGGTCTGAATCTTTTAGAGCCTGAACCACTTTAACCATTTTCGCTATATTATAAGTAAATCTGAAAAACTATGTCAACATCTCGATACTTTCATCTATTGCAACTATTTAAAATTGTTTGAAAAAAGCTAGATTTTTTAAAGGCAAAAGGTTTTTACAAGTTATAAAGTCACCAAAAAGGAAACAATGCAGTGCTAATGCGTCTTTCTACCCTGGGCTTTAAGACACTACAGTATTTCCCTGCCTGAGTTCATACAATGTAGAAAATCACTATAAGGAAACACTTATTATTGGGCCCTGTCCTCTCTGGACTGATTTTCAGCACAAGCAAAGACAAGGGTAAGGCAATCGGTTCGTTCCATCCACGTAATCATACAAACCATCAAACCATCGCAGATAAATTTGATACAATAACAAAACAAGTTTTGGACTAGATAATAAACCTCATGTATGCCAAGGCATTGTTCCTTTCCAGTAACTTCGAATCTTAGAAAATTGATTCTGAAAAATATTTGAATTGACCACCATCTTTACTTCAATAAATTTCAATAACATCTTGTTAGAGATGCCTATAAATTGAGCTTGCTTGCCGAATCTAAATTATATCGCGGAAAGTTTCAAGATCGTCATGTCTATTACTTTTGTGTTGCGATGATCTGAAGTTAGCTACACGTGCAGATTTTCTTGGTAGCGAAAAATTACATAGAAATTGTTTTGAATGTTTGTAAATTGATGACTGTGTCAGTTGTTTGTACAAAGAGAAAGATGCATTTGGCATCGTTTTGATCAGCGTATTGTGTTGCACATTTGACAATAACTATTGACTTCGGCATCCAATAGAATGAAACTTTTGCTAAGGACTACCTGCTCTATAAAAGGTGTTATTTACAAATATCTGATGCAGAAATCTATCCGATGATGTTGTGTCATATCTAGGACATTATTAATAATTTTGTAAAGATTTTCAAGAGATTTTTTTTACGTTCAATGAAGTGGCATATTAATTATCATGTCCTCGCGGATGGTTGTGATTAAAAGTGGCAATGGTTGTAACAGAAAATAGCAAACATTGCAACAGGAAATGGCAAACATTGCAAAAAAGCTGTGGCCAAAAGGGGAATTTTGTTTTTGATTTGCGGCATAATCTTAGTTTTTAACTAATATTCAACTAAAACAGAGTTGATGCTAAGTGAACAATTATAGTGACAATTTTTAATATCATTTTATTGCCTATCACGATTGTGTTACGAGAAATACTAATTATACATTATTGTTGTTATATTCTTATCAGCACACCTTTTCATAAATGATACAAACAACATGATATAGAGAAGAAATGACAAATGGAGATAGAGTGAGATAGAGAGAGAGATAGTTGATATTTTCAACGTGTTCCTTTTTTTGTTCTTTTTTTTTCTTTGTTTTGTTTTGTTTACGCGATAAAGGCAATAAACCTGGTACTATTGGTCAAATCGGAGTATCAATATGCACTGCACTGATCTGATACCTCTTCAAAGAAATTATTCTTTAGGATTTTAAAGGATCAGCTTTTATTATATAAAGATCTAGGTGTGCTACTTGCTTTCTCAGGCTATCTGGGTATAATTGTATCTCTATGCCTATCTGTAAGAAACCTTGGAAATTAATTAAATTTGAAAGTTGTAATTTGGTTTAGACAAAAAGTGCAATTGGCAATTGCAACTTACAGCTAGGAGAGGGGGTGGGTTACTTTATAAGAGTAAAGTTCAATTTATATTAAGTATCCAAATACAATATTAAATGATGTAGCTGCTGCAGTGTTACGGTTAAGAAAACGGTTACACAGTTCTACCTCTAGCCGCATTTAAAATTTGAATCATTTTCAATTAAGTTCTTTAGTTAACACTAACATTTTTTCACCGATGATAGTCCTTTGGCAAAAATATTCAAATCTTCTTTTTACGGTCGATGTTATGGTGGTCTCAAAAGATTAAACATGTGATTTCCGAGGTATTTCCACGTTCCATGCTGATTGTTGGTCCATCTCTCTTTAAAGGCGTCCTTACACACCGGAGCGTCCTTGGGAGTGTAGCCATAATAGAATTCAGGAACAGAGAGGCGCCAATTGTAATCAATGTCCCGCCCGCCGTTAATTGCAACCTGAACATTTTCAGTCCATTTGTTGGAGGCAGCAGCTTGTGCCGACATCACTCCGTCTTGAGAATCATTTCGCGTCGCATTACGAATGTGATTCGTCAGCTCCTGTTAAAGCACAGGAATGGATACTATTTAGTAAAATTCCCTTCACTTTATCCGGTTGAATATACTTGTGTAGATGTTATATCTTATATCTGATTCGTCCAGAAATTTTACCAAACTTAGTGCTCATATAATGTAGGCACCTGACGCTTGAAATACTTTCATATTTGCATTCATTTGTATGTGTTGATTTTTTAAACGCTCTCTTATTTTTATCAATGAATTACGACAAGTCGGTTTCTTTTGTGACAGAAATTACATTAATTTTTTTAGAGGCGTCATGGATGTGCTATTTCAATGCATTTATAACCATGACTTTGCCTCCGATAAAAATCTAAACTGTAGCAGCTTTAATAATTCTTAAGACACTTTTAGAAAAATACATTTAGCACAATTTTTATAACGGTAGTCGCTCTAATTTGTTTTGCTTAAAGTGTGTCAAAATCAGAATCCGTTAATTGTTATAGTTTTGTTTTTTTTACAACTCTAAGAAATCAATGAAATTGCCGCAAAACACTTAAATTTAAAACAAAACAGAAAATTCACGATCTGCTTTTTAGGGGGTGCCGTTTATTCAATAATTTTTTGCTGTTGTTTTTTAATTAAGAAAGAATCCTTTCGCCTTATTAAATATTCGCCCTCTTCCATTGATAAAACTCGTAATTTGGATGCAGGCCGTCTTTAGGAGCATTTTGATAAAAGCGGTTTTCCATGAATGGTATCTGTACTTCAGGAGGGCGGTAGATGAAACTACGTCCAGAACACAAAAGATTCCTAATTAGACCAGCAATGTCCTGCCGATGATACAAGAAGTATACAATCACTTAATAAGATTACCTTAAATTAAATGTGGTAAGGATGGTTAGATTAGCATTCGCCTGGCAGTCTTTTCCTTTAGTCGGACGATATTCGAGGACGTGGTATTAAGATGTATATGGATGTGACATTGTCGGTGAGTGATATTAATGAATGCAGCTGTTTGGCGGAAATGGGATAGAATGTGGTGGTAGGTCTAAGAATGTACTAGAGCGATGGTGAGTAATGTTATTGAATGGAGCTGGTTGACGAAATGGGCTAGCGTCTGTTAGGTTCTGAAATGTACTAGATTGGGTCGAATAGTGCATAGACGTTTTTAGATTTGTGTCTTGCGTATGATAGGGCAGAGCGTGATTGAGAATAGAAATGTTTGTAGCGATGCTTATGATTACGCTTTTTTACGCTGTTTTTTTGTTGTTGTTGTTTTGTTGTTGTTTTTTTTTGTTGTTTTTTTTGTTTTGTTGTTGTTGTTGTTTTTTTGTTTAGATCCATAGATCTAGATAGACTAGACAACTAGACATTTTAGAGTTGCATTCCTAACCCTTAAGCAAGATGTTTGTTTACAAATTTATAAATTTAAATCGTTACGTTTATTTATAAATTCATAGATTTAAATTGTTTCGTTTCTAGAGAGGATTTCAGTATTTATTATTTTGTCAATGTTGATGATAGTATGACCGAGCCTACGTGTACTATATTCAAAAAATGATATGAAACAGGGACACAATGGACATCCACATTTCTAGGCCTAAAGTTTCATATTGATCAATTTTGATACATCTCCTAGTTTACTGACAAGAATCAAGAGCTTGTTGCCACTATGTACAACTTCCATGAATTTTGATTTCGTTACACCTCAGCATTTATTTAACGTGCGAAGAACGAACAAACGAACCTGTTGTGCTCATGGATGTTAATAGTCAAGTCCTAATACTTTTTAATCAATTTTTAACAGTGGCTATTTATATTTTTCTAGTGAAATACATGCCTGTTCTAGATTGGAAAAAATAAAGGGCGTTGCTTTATTTTTTATTATCTGTAAATGTAAAGTATATATCAGTTAAACAGCCCAATCGAGCGAACCCTCGTTCGCTACTAGTTGGGTTGTTATTAGTACAATGATGTGAACATACCATTTTGAGCATATTTTAAAAGACAAGCCTTTTGATTAACTGCAACTGGGTGGCTATTAATACCATAAGACCCTGTTTTCCATGCTGGAAAACTGAATAATTAGTTTTAAAATGTAATCCATTTATAGGGGTAATTAAAATGCTACGGAAAAAATGCTTAGAATACAGTGTAAAATATACAAGCGGTAGATATGACAATTTTTACTACGCAGCAGAATGTATGCAGTATCAAAAGCAAAAACGGTAATAACAAAAGAACTCTTTCCTGCCCAAATCTATCATAAATGTAAATAACAAGTTTAAAAGCGCAGAAAACGATTACTTCAGAGGATGCACACATGTGTAATATGATACTTAGACTTGTAACATAATAATGTGTATATACATATTCTTTTTCATATAATATCATACAATATCTCTATTTTTATATTGCTGTGCTTTTTTATATTGTGAGGTAGGTTAATTATCTCCATTTCTCTTCAAAAAGATTATGTAGACGACATCACTTTTTTAGAACTCTGTGATGTTTAAACAATGCATCGGTCTAGTTATATGATCATTTAGATTCATTATGAACCATTTCTACTATGAATTTAGAATATTTCTCTCTATTATTCATCGTGACACATTCCATGTACATTTTCTGTAATATTGGATGTGTGCACATTATTATTTTCTTATTCCGATTTCAAGTGCAAACTGTATAAGTGTTCTTTTGTTATTTTTCTCTTGAAGAATTAATAAAGGGTGATTTCATCTTTTCTTTCCGCCCCTACATCCCTTTCTTTGTTAAGCGTGTACATGCTTCCCCAAAGTATCTGATAAGAAACAATGTTTTACTCTGTAGACCGTACGTTTAACTCAACAACGCTTATAAAAAGAAGAAATGGTTAACGCAGTGTCCGCACACCATTTTTTGTTGATATTATTTTTATATTTTGCCAAATAAGAAAAGACTATTTTGTTGCAAACAAAACTATAACTATAGATAGAAAAAAACAAAAATGTCACCACAAAAGAGAATTCATCTAAAATTAATGTAGGCCTAGATCTACATGCATTTGTAATAACTAGAGCTCAGTGGGAACCCACGAAATTTTTGGGAATAGTAGGATGAAGAAAGCTGAAAGGATTACTGTTATTTTGTAGAGCGAATTTCTAATTTATTTTCTTCACAATATATAATAAACTATAACTAGTTTCAAAAGTTTTCATGGAGAGATACACCAACTCATTTTTGCTGTGAACAACGCTTATTGACATTGCAAACTTTAGTTTTGATTCCTCGGTTTTTGCATTTGTTTGCTATTTGTAATCTTTTGTTCGGACCTATTGTTTCAAGTATGGTCCCTGAAGAAGAAAACTGGCCCACATACTGTTAGTTGCAATTATAGACCATTGAGATTCTTACGTTAGGCTTAATTTTATTTTATCATTTTTTCACTATTGATAAAGCATTCTAACGACACGGTTCAGTGCGTCCTCAAAATGCGTGCGCTTTTAAAGATATTCAATTTTTATCCCACTTGATATTTTGTGGACGGGCCTCAAGAATAACATGTGACAAGTTAACGTGCTGCCACACAGATGCCAGTGCGGGGATACCATGGCTCTATCTCAGTCGGTCACATGAAACTGACAACGATCCAACCAGTAGGGCAGAATCGCCAGAGCGGGGCTCGAACCATGGACCTTCTGCGTCGCTTTACTTTTCACTTCACGAGCTTTCTCCTGACGTGGCGATCCAGGCCCTTTCCATTATGAAGACTGGCATTTCCTTTCTGGGCGTTAACTAAAGATCCAAGTTTCATCTCCAGCTATAATCTTGAACACAATGGATTTGTCGCGTATACAAAAACGATTCAGGCTCCTGCGCATGCGTCGATTCTTTGCTGCGTTTATGGTGAGGAGGAGTTGCACAAACTTGGCTGTGCGGCGCATACCCAGTGAGTGAGTAAGTAAGTTTGTTTTTACGGCACGTCAGCACGGTAACGGCTATAATGTGCGCATGATGTCCAAAGTCAATTTATACATTATACTAGTAGCAACGTTGACTCCTGTATCTCTCTGAGTGGTAAAAGCATCAAAATTGTGCATTAAAAGTTTGGTAAAAAAGAAAGGGTACATACAGTACTTTAAAAGATCCATGTATAGTATTATCACAGTTAAATTGTATTATACACACCAATGTCCTTCAGTGGGCGCTGAGGACTAACATAAGTAAATATGTTCTCTAATGGTTTGGAAGCCAGATTTTTGTAAAGATCCAAATGAAAGTTTGTTGCTTTGACAATATCGCGGATAGTTTTCCGTTGATCTCAATCGGTATGTTGATATAATTATTCCTTTTACATTCTGAATTGAGGTTGATGCCGTTATTAGAAGCCTTATCTTTTTTCATCTTCCACAGACTTATAGCCAGTTTTAAATTTCGTCAAACCGTTTGAAGCAGGCAGCCTGACACATTGTTCTGTTCCCAAATGCCTGCTTCAAAATTTTGTGGGTGTCGGTTGCCGTTTTTCATATTCGATATCAAGAATTTGCACAAATCCTTTGATCCTTTAAAAAAAAAGTCACCTTTGCATTCAATTTACTTTAAAAGCACAACCACTTATTATCTTGGATTTATGATGCCATTTTGTTTTCAAAAGCGGATAAATATTGTCGCAGACGGCCCATAAAGTGATCTCAGTCGAACAGCTACTAAAAATTTGCGCAGTTTTCAGGGAAAATAATATGCAGAATGGTGTGAGCGATATGTAATATTTTGCGTTAAACCAGAAATTTCCGCAAGCGGGCCAGTAATACTTTTTTTTTTAATCAGACTGTGTACATAATAGGCCTACATGTATTCCATTTCCATACAATGTCCACATTGGTACTTCTATGTAGCTTACATATTTTTAGTTATTTATCTACTTCAAAATGACCTTTAGCATGACTTCAAGGCTTAAGTTGATCTATTTGTCCGTTATAATTATGGCTTTTTTTTTCCAACCTACGGTGCACAATAAAAGAAAATGTTTAGAAACACATTATTCTGAAATTGTGTATTACAGATTGTTCAGTCGGATAACAATTCATTATGGTCGACATCCCATAATAAAGATAAAAGGTAAAATAAAACAAAATAAAACAAAAACAGTTTTAACTCTTACCAGAATATCACCAAAGTGAGTGATCCCCATCCTCGGCAGTACGCACGCATCAACAGTTAGCAGCTTTCTACCATTGATGAAATGTGAGCGAAAATTTTCCTGTCAAAGAAACAGTTTATGTGACACATTTTATATCTTCATCGAAACTCACAGCGTTCAATTTGAAATTGAATGCAAAACCCATTTTACTTAAGTGTTTTGCGGGGGGAATGGTAAAGTGTGACCCTAACTCGCCAACAAGTTTGTGGTAATCAACGCGATGGTGTCTAGTGCCGCTTCTTGAAAGAGTGGAAGAATATATAAGAATACCTCTTTCAAAACCTTCTAAGTCGATTGTCCATTTCCCCCATCTAGATTATTTATCTAGGTAACAATAAATTATTTTAGCAATCAAACCCTACTATCAGTTACTAAGTGTAAATCCCAGTCGTTCTAATCATCAATGAAAAGTCCGAAACACTTTCAAAACATGCTAAGTGAAGAAAAACTTGACAATCAAATTCCTCTAATTCAGTCACAGCCAATGGTGCGGTCCAGTTATTTTTAGCATCTAACGAGTCTTTGGTTGACGATCCAGACTCAAGCTACACTGAAGCTATGCCCCCATTAATTATTGTCCTAATAAAGTTTTTCTCTGTGTTAATTTTTAAAAAATCCATGGTTTAAAAAATATGTTTTCCGCAGCTAGAACAGTTCATTGAAGGATTAGATATCTAATCTATCAATTGAAAAGTCCGCTACAGATTTTTTTTAAACACTAAAGACATCATGCTTAGAAGTAATCGAACTAACACTTACAACATCTGTTAAATCATAGGTCTACTTTCAAAACCAGCTAGTCTAAGTCAGAATTTCAAATTCTTATAAAAAGGTATAAGTTCCAAAAATAAATTATATTCTTGTTCTCTGTGCGTGTTTTTTTTTTCAGACTTTAAGAATATCTCAAGAAACTATAGACCTCACAGAATGAAGCAAATGAATCCAGAACAGAAATGTGTTGTTGTTGTTGTTGTTTTGTTTGTTTTTTTCGCAAAATAAGCCGTAGACAACAGTACTTAGCATGTTTTGCAAGTGGTCTCCTCATATACAGTTGCTGGATATAGATCATGTGTATGTTTATCAAAGGTATATTATGTTATACTGTCTTTAAGAATCGCGCTGAAGAAGGCCATCAGTGAATATCCTGACTAAATCTATTGGTTTGGAAGCCATGTACAAATTCGGAAGTTAACCACAATATCATATCTACGATTTCGCGGTTATGATGACAGTATACCCGAAAAAGAATTGTCATCAACAATAGGGGAGAAATAGCCTACTATCTTAGGATCGGTCGTTAATTAGTCTGCAAGTTTTAAGAAGGCTTCTAAACTCATGAACCTACATGCTGCAGGCCAATAGGTCTATTAAAGAATTTCATAAAACTTCGTCAAAAAAGTTTATGTGCAATGCCTATAAATGATACTGCAGACCTGGTGTGGTCAGCTTCTACCGACGAAAAACTAAAAAACAACCACTAAAAAAGATTATTTAACAACAAAAAACATAGAATGATAGATGTTTTGGTGAAGGGTGAGTATAGATCTAATCTAGATCTACATCTAAATATGTAGGAGTCTTCAAGAATGTTCAAACAATCTCTCACTTTATATTTTCCATATCCAATGCTGTCCACCCAGTCTGCCACTTCATCCACTGTCCAGTAAAAGCAGGCAGGGATACCGAAGGGGTCATCTCTTCGCTGAATCTCTCTCCTGACGACGTTGTCCGACATTCTGATAAAGTGGTGCGCTTAATATCTACAATGATGGAATAAATGTATTTATAGTTGTTTCTCACTGGTTTGAGGATAGCTCTGGAGTCTGGATCTAGATCTAGAACTAAACTTCGGTTTTAAAACTAATGACGTAACCTCCGTGTGTTATTCCATGGTGATGGTATAAATGAGTTGTAGATCTAGATCTAGAGATCTAGAATCAAGATAGATCTAGATCTAGTGTTTTTCCGATTTCAAAATAACTATCTAGTTCAAAACCTAGGTATATATGACTAAATTTTAATGTTTTTCTGATCTAGATCTAGATCTATTAAGTTGACCATGATAATGTAGGCCCTAACATACAGATCTAGCAACATTAATGACGTCCACCCATGATTTCATGACGAATGGCAATTGGGAATTGAAGTTTAGAGAGTAACGTTTAATATTTTCACGAAAATTATTGTGATGGTTTCTTAATGCTTTCCACAGCGGTCGTAAAGCGAAACTTCTTGCTGGAAGATGCTTTGAGCGGGCAGCCAGAGGACAGATGGGTAATTTATATCAAGAAATCAGAATGGTTGTATCTTGGTGCGAGAACGATATCGCAACTCAATAAACATCCTGTAGATCAATGCAGGGCAAACTGTGGCAGTGACCACATCCCAGTCATAGATACCATGAGAGTCAAACTGAAGAAGTTGAAGAGATCAAAGATGGAAACTAAACTACAACCGAACCCTCTAGAAGAAAATGAAAAGCAAATATACAAAATGTGTAAAGAAAAAATGTGATAGTCTTGATACTATAACTACAGCGGAGGAAATGTGGCAAAAGATAAAAAAAGAGCATCAATGAGGCGACTTAAGAACAAATTATGTCAAGGAGAAAAGATGGATGACACCAGAAATCCTGAGTCGTGTGGAAGAAAGGAGGAAAGTCAAACATGATAAACAAAAATATCATGAAGTAAACTTGTGAAGAACAAATGAAATGTGTCACGGAGAACTGGATTAACGATCAGTGCACAGAGATTGAACAGCACACCACCAAAGACAGCAAATACACGCATCAAAAATTTAAAGAAGGGACTGGGAAGACCCCATCCTCGAGAGATGATTGTTTCAAATCAAAAGACAGACAAATCCCTATAGACAAAAGAAAAAACTAGACCCTAAGCAGATGGTCAGAACACATTGAAGAACTATGCAATGAAGAGAGAAATCCAGCTCCACGCATTAACAACGATACTGGGGTGTTCTAATATTGGCAGAAGTGGACCATGCGTTACAAAAGATGAAAATGGGTTAGGCAACAGACCTAGATAATGTGCCAAAAGAACTCATAACATCTCTAAAGGATGGAATTGCGGAAGTGACGAAACTGTTGAATACCATATAGGCCTATGACTCAGGCGAGATACCTAACGAGCTAAAATATTCCATTTTATTGCATTATTAAAAAGCCTGGAACAACAGGCTGTGACCAACACAGAACAATTATTAGCCTATGAGCAATGATATAACAAACGTTCTGCATGTGCTGATGTACAGAAGGAGTTAAATACACTCAGAGATTTCAGACACACATTTTGGATTTGTAGCAAATACGGGCACTCGAAATACAATCTTTACTATGAACATGCTCCTAGAAAGATCAATAAAAGTATAGAAACACACACACACACACACACACACACAAATGATGCCCATCGCAAAGCTGTAAATGACTTCTGTGTGTTTGAAAAACAAAGTCGGATGTTAGACAACTTTTTCGTCTCACAGTTGAAAATAGAGGTTGAAATGACCGTAGTCCAAAACTCTTCCTAGCTCAGACAACACTTTAAACATACGCTTTATCCACCCCCTCTAAGCAGTTATGACTAACAATTGTTTTTTGGATCTGCACATGACGGTAAATTTCTTGGATTGTAAGACTTAATGGCTTCGTTTGATCCATTTCTAGCATATCATATTGCACGACATGGCAACAAAGGGTGTGGTAACGCTTCATATGTATCATTTACTGTTGTTGATGAGTATGTAGAAGTGTTGACCGCCAAAGAAAGATCAGTCGTCATTGAAGAGGTCAAAGAAGCAAATTACAACAGCATAAGTGTCGAATCCACTCAGACATAACCCACAATTGACATTCATTCTTCCATGCGCCAGTTAAGCTGGTCTACCCGTAAGTACGTTAGAAATTTTGACATCTTTGGACAAATTTGATCAGGAGCTTCGAAACGGCCGTGGACAAAGCTACGATACTGCTAGTAGGACGTCTCAGGGTTGTACAAACCCGTATCAAGAGATGAATCACAAGGCTTCCTTTGTCCCCTACTCGACTGATTCTCTAAATCTGGTTGGTGTTTGTGCAGTTGAATGTTACGTTGACGCAGCAGCATTCTTCCAAGCATTGCACAACAAGATGGGAAATTTTGAATTTCCTGTGCTGTGTGTGTTTTGGGGAAAAGTTCTGGTAAGCTTTAACACTGTCAACAAAACACTTTCAAAAACATCACTCAACCTGCGAGTCGTACACAAATTGCTAACTGCTTTCTTAACAGAACTTCGTGACGATTTCGAGCGAATTGAACAGTCAGTCACACCTTTTGTCTAATACAAATGCATTGCTAAACGCAAGCGCTTCCACTACGAAACGAAAGGTGTTGAAGCTGTTTTGTCGCAACGGGAGAAGTTTAGAACATACACCTCCTTGTCATCGTTGATTGCCTTTTTGTCTGAACTTGAAAAGGGGGAAAAAATCTTAAATACTCTGACTTTGACATTTTCTTTCATCTTCACAAGAAGCCAACCACAACCATTCGAGACACATTGTCGTACTCAGGATATGTCAGGTCAGCATTTCAGTCTGAGGATGCACTTTCTCCTCCCCGCCTCATTCAAAGTCTTCACAAAAGCGGTGCAACAACAGCCTTCCCAAATGAAGCGATTGCACTGAAGCCCTTTCTCACCTGACTTCAAACTATAAGTATAAGTCAAATGCCCTAAAAAATATTTCTACCAGTTTTTCTGGGTAGAAGAAAAAAAACAAGGCCAATTTCTCAAAACAGGTAAAAACAATTCAGTTTTCAATCAAACAAAAGGACTAGAGACATATAATCTGCTATGATTTCATTGAATAGAAACCGCTTGGTGGAAAAAGATCCATGGGTCATCCACTGATAAGTTGATGTCATTGGGGCACTAAATTATTAAGATCAAAGATAATACACATGTAGTAAAAATATTACCTGATGTCATTTTAAGTACCTTGGCAAAACAATAATGAAAAAGGAAAAACTGCACTGGCCAAGAGAACAAAATCAGAAGTGCCGTAGCAATATCCATATTTCTGTAGCTGAGTGGAATTCCAACTACTCTAGCTCTGAAATTAAAAATAGTTGACCTGTTCACCTAAATGTGCTATACAAGCTAAAACATTAACACTATACCAGAAAAAAGATTCAAGCCTTAGAAATGAGGATCTTTAGAATGGCAAAGATAAAATGGCAGAATGAGAAATGGAGTATCCCGAGTAGACTGAGTGTAAGGAAGGATAAACCTTCAAAAAAAGTGCAAACATAGAAACTCATCTATTTCAATCTCCCATTCAGGCAGGTTAGTATTGAGAATGTCATTTTAAAGTTGGTAGCATAAAAAGATGCCCTATGCGACAATCGACAGATGATACAAACAACTGGAGGGATAACAAGTAAGTCTCCTCCCGCCAGTTTGGCCTGATCGCCCCGAGTATTCATAGATGGTCAGTCTGTGCGGCGGGATGTCACCAAGAGGATGATGATGATAATGATGATAATGAAGATGCTGATTATGATGGTGAGTATTCCACATGATGATGATGATGATGATGAATGATGATAATGATGATAATGATGATGATGATGATGATGATGATGATGATGATGATAAGTATGTCACATGATGATTATGATGATAAGTATGTCACATGATGATTATGATGATAAGTATGTCACATGATGATGATGATGATGGTGATGATGATGATGATGACGAGTATGTCACAAAACCATGATTTTCCATATTCCCTAGTTTCAACAACCACAACAACAACAACAAAACCCATTGCAGAATGATTGAGCCTGTTCAACAGTTGCATGTATCAATAATACAGTAAATAAAGAAGAAAAAAAGGCAACACTGAATATGTGGCTGGAAAATCTTTATCACTGTTTAAAATCATAATCATATATAATAATCAATCCAAGGGAAGAAAAAGGGAAATAACAGCCAAATTCCAAAGAAGCCTCTACACTAATGTGATATTTAATTTTAATTCTGTCTTAAATTTTTTTGGATTTTGGCACCTAGCTATCAACCATGTATGCAAAAATTAAAAACAGTAACATTCCAACATGCCAAAATTGTACCTCTCACTCTGCACTGCAATTATCTATTACTTTTTTTCCAAACAAAAACAAAAACAACAAAATACAACCTTTGCCATAACATTTTATTTTAAAGAGAGAGGCAAATGCCTCTTCACAAGAACAACAAAGCGCCATCATAAACATTATGCTGTAACATAATATTGATATCGTATGGGAATTCTCAAATAGGCCTTTCTTATGATTTAGATATGAGAGGTGTAAGAGATTGGTATAATGTAAAAGATACACCACCATTGTGTTGAGGGGTACCCATGTGACTATGGTTTAAAAAATTGTCCAAACACAAAAGTTCTCTGCCTCAGAAAAGTAGGAAAATATAAAGAAAGTTTCCAAAGGTTTACAATTAAAACATTAGTTATTAGGTACAATGTATTAAATCTAAACATAAACAATCTATTTATACAATTCATTGCATATTGAGGATTTTGTAGCATGCAACAACACATTAAGTTATGAACTGCAAACAAAACTATTTTTGTAGGCTACATCACTCCACATTTCATTCTGACACTACCTCTACTTAGTTCCACATCGATAATCCAAAACTTCCATTCATTACATACTTTAAAAGTCCGGAATGAATGTCTTTAATTGCTCCTTGCATGTTTTTTTGTTTGATTTGGTGATTTATGCTTCATTTCTTTTAATTTTGAAATGTGTCAAACCCCATATGACATTAATGCAATTTTTTTTTAAACAAAAAGTAGGTGGTTGCATCTGCATTAGACTGATAGACAAGACAACGTTTCAAATATTAATAAACTTTGTACTGGCTAAACAAGCCAAATTGTGGTGCACAAAGCAGGTCTATGTATAGAGTCTTATCTAGACCCATAGCCAAGCAGCTCCAGCTTTGGCTCTCTCTTAAAATACTAAATCATCTAATTCGACTTTTCCTTAATTCGACATGAAAGTTCTTGTCAATGTTATGTGGAATTATCAGGTATGCACTCTAATTAACTTGAGTTACATAAATGCTGTTGTGACTGTGTGATAAATTTAAATGCAGAACAATACTATGGAGGGCAATTCTAAACATGCAACAACTAGAACATCAATGATAGAAAACATATTATCAAACTTCCTTTTTCACATCATAAATAAAGTTTCAGAGCAAGAATTCACACCAGTTCAAATTGGCTATTGAACAATAAGAGAATAAGAGAATCGGTACAAAAAACAACAAAACTATATGATTTAACTACACAGGTGAAACATCCTTCTCATCTGTATCTCCATATTTGTAGTTTTTCCATATATCTTGAAACAATTCACTGCAAGCAACCCTTCCCCGTAGCTTAGCACAGAGCAAGAAAGTTCCTGACATTTTGCGATGCAATGAGTAAGTTTCTTCCGGAGGAGGGGTAAGCCGATGCTTAACCATCACTGGAATCAGGTTATGGATACGGGCTGTTGTGTTTTGTTTTCCAAAGTCAAAGACTTTTTGAGAGTAAGCCTCACCAAGAATTTCAACTGCATCACAATGGGCATCTTCCATTACCTAATCAAAGAAAATGGTTGAGGGAAATATAAAAATTCATACATGACAACAGAAAAGGGTTGGATTTCCTGTGCATGGGAAAACAAAACAAAACAAAACATACATGTATATATATATATATGTTCATTTAAGATTTTTTATTACATGACAATTGCAGATTAATTCAAATATGTTTATTTAGTGTGTATTTTCTAAATCACTATGAGAGTCGTGGTGCTATTAGACTTATGTCTCATGTGGTCCCATTATATTGTTGGTTTTATGTTTGTTCAGTATGTTGCTGTTGTTGTTGTTGTTGTTGTTGTTGTTGTTGTTGTTGTTGTTGTTGTTGTTGTTGTTGTTGTTGTTGTTGTTTTGTTGTTGTTGTTGTTGTTGTTGTTGTTGTCTGGATATGTATATCATCTTTTATCAAGATTAAGATAAAAAAGGATCTATAAGTATAGTGTGATTTACTTTGATTTTGGAATGTAAGAAAGTATTAAAATATTGATTGAAATTTTCACAACCTATGAAACAAGAGGACAGACAGCAAATGATAGCAGTATCAAAATAGCACAAAAAACTTCCAAACAAAAGGCTAAAAAATGCACACAAAAAAGGGAGAAGTTACAAGTGTCTTGGTGAAATACTTTAAATGATTTTTTTTGTGTGTCACAAGTGTCACCTCATTGTTTCTCACCCATTCTTAAATAAAAAATAATTGACCTGGGTTTTAGAACTGTGTAATTGAATTATTCTGTTCTGGAATTATTAGTAATACTGTCAGCCTTGTTATCCCACAATCTACACAATTTTTTTGGGTTCCCCTGAAAAAGAGAATTAGGAAACAAAAAGCTAAAATAACACAACCACTTTACCTTTGTCTCATAACCTGTTAGGAATCCAATATCTCTTGAACCTTGCAAAATGGTTTCTCTGTCTCCATCAGCTGAAGCCTTTATGATTTTCATGTATTTATCAACAAATGTCTTGCCAAATCCACGACTTGCACCAAAATCAAGCAGAATTAACTGTAAGGTATATGAAAATATGTGTTTATTAAGATATAAATAATCATATGAAGGTAATACACACAAAAAAGAAAACAAAGTTAACTGAGTTAAAACTTCTCCCTACCCATCTCCTCTTGTAATTAAACATAGCTGCCGACGTATTTAGTATGTTTTTAGGCTTCTGAGTATGCCTGACCCTATCAGTGTTAAAAAATACATATTTGGCAGTATTTCATCGGACAAAAAATGCATACCTCGATGATGGATTATTGCTTGCAGCCCTTTTAAAATGGACAAATAAATGTTTGACTTATCGTGGGTTTTGCAATGGAGACCTCCTGACCAACGCTCTACTACTTAAGCCAGTATGCACCCCTTATCAATCTCGAACAAGGGTTTTTATCACTTTTTTTCCTGAAGACATTCACTTTAAAGTTTTAAAAGACAGGAATTTTAAAACGGAACTCTGGAAACACCCCTGTAATATAAATTCTCGTAACAGAACCTTCACTTTCTAAAGTGCAAACCTTTGGAACAACTTCCGGACGAAATGAAAAATGTTAATTCATTAACACTATTCAAGTCTAAACTAAGGACGCATATTTTTAAAGTCTCATTTTTTCCTCGAATTGACTATTTAGTTTTAACTTGTATGCTCATCATCCTTTTTTTCTCCACTCTCTTTCTTATCCGAGGATTAGTACTTGATTTTTTAAAACAATTTCTGACTCTGTGATAGATCTATAGCGATGTTTAATAATATCAATGTGTTTTAAATATCAGTTTTTTTAAGTTTTAATAACATGTATTTATAACTATTTGTGTATAACCTTAAGAGCCTTTTATTATATTTCTATGCAATCTTTTGCTTTTTTTATTATAAGTCATTTTAGTGAATTGTGTATGTAAATGTTTCTTTTTAACACTTTTGTGATTATGTTTAAAATTGCTGTTAAGCGCTTTGAGCTTTTTGAAGGGAAAGCGCTCAATAAATAAATATTATTATTATTATTATTATTAATGGTGGCAAACAGCCCGAGATAAATATGTCTCACACAAACAAGACAGCATCTATCTTTTATTAAAACTCCACTTTTTACAAACACAAGAACACTGCATGGAAATGTAATAAGAGATTATAAACAGACAATGAAAAATGATTAAAGATTTTAGAGGTATTTATTTTTCTAAAAGTCCATAGATTGCTTTTCTAATATTTCTTTCCTGCTATATAATAGTCTGACACTAACTGTCATAATTCTAGATATAATCATAGTTGCAAAGAGCACCTCTATCTACAGACAAGTAACCTAAAATCTTTTTTTCTCTTAAGGAAAAATGAAGTTAAATTGAGTAAATGGGCTCATTTTCTACATACACAGCATCAATTTAATAAAAATAACACACCTGATCTGTTTCAGGACTATAGAAGAAGTTTGACCAGTTGGGATCGGAGGTAAAAGAGAAAAAAAGAAGTAGAAAGCTGAGAAAGGTTGAGAGTGACTCAGAAAAGGAGGGGAAGGTCTAGAGGAAGAAAAAAGATAGAGAGAGAGATTAGAATGGGAAAGAAAGTCCAAAAATAGAAGAAAGCAGAAATTTCTTCCGGAATCGGGTATGTTACAAGCCATAATCATTCGTTAGGTATCCTAGCCCGGGTTCAAGGCTACCAAATAACCATGTTGCATTGCCTTGGGCATAGATCTTCATGAACATAATTGTATCTTCTCGCCATAAACGCATGCTCTGATTCTACTGCTTCGATCAAAAGTCTCACGAAATATTGGAGGGACACAGATAGTTTTAGTCTTTGCAACTCTTTGCCTCAAACTGGATATCTTACCTACTTCTTTTAAATCTTTAGATTTTTATCACTTTTTTTTCCTGAAATTTCTAAATCACTATGAGAGTCGTGGTGCTATTAGAAGTGGTAGTGGTAGTAAGTTGTAGTAGTAGCACTAGTGTTCTATTATGGTTGTTGTTGTTGTTGTTGTTGTTGTTGTTGGTTGTTGTTGTTGTTGTTGTTGTTGTTGTTGTTGTTGTCTGGATATGTATATCATCTTTTATCAAAGATTAAGATAAAAAAGGATCTATAAGTATAGTGTGATTTACTTTGATTTTGGAATGTAAGAAAGTATTAAAATATTGATTGAAATTTTCACAACCTATGAAACAAGAGGACAGACAGCAAATGATAGCAGTATCAAAAATAGCACAAAAAACTTCCAAACAAAAGGCTAAAAAATGCACACAAAAAAGGGAGAAGTTACAAGTGTCTTGGTGAGATACTTTAAATGTTTTTTTTGTGTGTCACAAGTGTCACTCATTGTTTCTCACCCATTCTTAAATAAAAAATAATTGACCTGGGTTTTAGAACTGTGTAATTGAATTATTCTGTTCTGGAATTATTAGTAATACTGTCAGCCTTGTTATCCCACAATCTACACAATTTTTTTGGGTTCCCCCTGAAAAAGAGAATTAGGAAACAAAAAGCTAAAATAACACAACCACTTTAACCTTTGTCTCATAACCTGTTAGGAATCCAATATCTCTGAACCTTGCAAAATGGTTTCTCTGTCTCCATCAGCTGAAGCCTTTATGATTTTCATGTATTTATCAACAAATGTCTTGCCAAATCCACGACTTGCACCAAAATCAAGCAGAATTAACTGTAAAGTATATGAAAATATGTGTTTATTAAGATATAAATAATCATATGAAGGTAATACACACAAAAAAGAAAACAAAGTTAACTGAGTTAAAACTTCTCCCTACCCATCTCCTCTTGTAATTAAAATAGCTGCCGACGTATTTAGTATGTTTTTAGGCTTCTGAGTATGCCTGACCCTATCAGTGTTAAAAAATACATATTTGGCAGTATTTCATCGGACAAAAAATGCATACCTCGATGATGGATTATTGCTTGCAGCCCTTTTAAAATGGACCTATAAATATTTGACCTATCGTGGGTTTTGCAATGGAGACCTCCTGACTAACGCTCTACTACTTAAGCCAGTATGCACCCCTTATCAATCTCGAACAAGGGTTTTTATCACTTTTTTTCCTGAAGACATTCACTTTAAAGTTTTAAAAGACAGGAATTTTAAAACGGAACTCTGGAAACACCCCTGTAATATAAATTCTCGTAACAGAACCTTCACTTTCTAAAGTGCAAACCTTTGGAACAACTTCCGGACGAAATGAAAAATGTTAATTCATTAACACTATTCAAGTCTAAACTAAGGACGCATATTTTTAAAGTCTCATTTTTTCCTCGAATTGACTATTTAGTTTTAACTTGTATGCTCATCATCCTTTTTTTCTCCACTCTCTTTCTTATCCGAGGATTAGTACTTGATTTTTTAAAACAATTTCTGACTCTGTGATAGATCTATAGCGATGTTTAATAATATCAATGTGTTTTAAATATCAGTTTTTTTAAGTTTTAATAACATGTATTTATAACTATTTGTGTATAACCTTAAGAGCCTTTTATTATATTTCTATGCAATCTTTTGCTTTTTTTATTATAAGTCATTTTAGTGAATTGTGTATGTAAATGTTTCTTTTTAACACTTTTGTGATTATGTTTAAAATTGCTGTTAAGCGCTTTGAGCTTTTTGAAGGGAAAGCGCTCAATAAATAAATATTATTATTATTATTATTATTAATGGTGGCAAACAGCCCGAGATAAATATGTCTCACACAAACAAGACAGCATCTATCTTTTATTAAAACTCCACTTTTTACAAACACAAGAACACTGCATGGAAATGTAATAAGAGATTATAAACAGACAATGAAAAATGATTAAAGATTTTAGAGGTATTTATTTTTCTAAAAGTCCATAGATTGCTTTTCTAATATTTCTTTCCTGCTATATAATAGTCTGACACTAACTGTCATAATTCTAGATATAATCATAGTTGCAAAGAGCACCTCTATCTACAGACAAGTAACCTAAAATCTTTTTTTCTCTTAAGGAAAAATGAAGTTAAATTGAGTAAATGGGCTCATTTTCTACATACACAGCATCAATTTAATAAAAATAACACACCTGATCTGTTTCAGGACTATAGAAGAAGTTTGACCAGTTGGGATCAGTTTGCATAAATCTCCAAACAAACAGTTCTGTAAGGCACAATTTTAATGCTGCTCTACAAATCTGAAAAAAAAAAGAAAACATTTTTATTTTAATGTTGGAAAAGGTTTAAAGCAGAAGCAGACATCAATTCATTTTTTTTTATAATCACTATCTATCTAAAAGACAATAAAAGGTGATATTAAACACAAGACTCCGTATCAATTTGCTTCACCCATGACCAGACTGTGTATAATACATGAAAAGGTACCAGACTTTGCTTGGAGAAAATGCAGGAAATTAGACATAGGTGCAAGTAGAGGCAAGTGGTGAATTGGGAAACTGTATTTTCTAAAATCAAACAATCCTGAAAATTTATACAGCCTTTGCTAATAACCAAATAGTAACTTCCACATCATAAATTGGCAGGAGGTGTAAATTATCAACTGTAAAATTAGAATTTTTTTCTAAGCAGAGAGAGGGAGAGAGAGAATCTGAATGAGGACTGTAGCCAGTTGCAGAAATCTGAAAATCCAATTTATTCCAGAAAACTTGCACTCATGATTTTGTATCTTAAGATCTATAGGAATATATCTAACAATGAACAAAAAAAATGAAAGGAATGCTCTGAATACCTGACATTTAGAGGAACTAGGTGTTTACCATGACATAATATATGGGTCAAGATGTCTTTTGAATTGAGGCATCATATTAACTCAGTGGTAGTGTCAAACCAGCATTGTGCAAAAAAGTTAAATAATGACCTGACAAACTTTCCCATGGTTCCACCCTTTACTGTTTCAAATGGGGAATGACCAAAAGCCTACTGATTTTAATTTCTCTTTTCATGAAGTGGGAAACCTAACAGATATGCAAGGCAAGTAATGCATTTGAAAGAACAAGCCAACGTTCAGCTATCGCCTTGGTCCATGCAGCTTAACGCAGTTCCAGAGATAGGTAACCTTCTTGTAGGTAGACTCCTTGGCAAACATTTCTTGGTGCCCATAGATATGGAGAACACCAAAAAAAAGGGGCTCTTGTCATGTTTGTTACAAGAGGGCAAAAAAAGGCTGGGGCAACCAGGGAACAACTGGAAAACCAAGCAAGCAGCACAATGTTCAGGTGCAATATTTGCAAGGAAGGATGTGCATGTATCCCTGCTTTCATGATTACCACACTAAAGATGACTTCTTGGCAAAAAAAAAATGTGTTTGTCCATTGTCCACTTCCCATAACATTTATTTTCCGCCAAAACTTCTTTTTATTGCAGAATAATGATGAAAACATACTGTATATAATTTGATTGGATTTTTTTTTTCTATGTAATATTTGAAATTTGGTATTGCTTTCTCTAAGAAAATAATGTTGCAGGTTCATGCTGCATTCTCTATACTCTCTTTTTCCTGCACCAATGTTTCCAAGTTATAAACAAGTGTATATTTTATAATTATTTAAGACCCCAGTTAGTGTATTGTTGAATTTTTGATTGATTTGACACGTAGAATTTTCTTTTTTCTCCACTTCTTATTAATTGATGTAAACTTTCAGTTTGTATGTATATATATCTCAAGTCAACAATGATTTATTCAGATTATTTTTTTCTGCCTAAAGATGTATTTAATAGCATCATATCATTTTTAACAGTTGGGATCAGTTTGCATAAATCTCCAAACAAACAGTTCTGTAAGGCACAATTTTAATGCTGCTCTACAAATCTGAAAAAAAAAAGAAAACATTTTTATTTTAATGTTGGAAAAGGTTTAAAGCAGAAGCAGACATCAATTCATTTTTTTTTATAATCACTATCTATCTAAAAGACAATAAAAGGTGATATTAAACACAAGACTCCGTATCAATTTGCTTCACCCATGACCAGACTGTGTATAATACATGAAAAGGTACCAGACTTTGCTTGGAGAAAATGCAGGAAATTAGACATAGGTGCAAGTAGAGGCAAGTGGTGAATTGGGAAACTGTATTTTCTAAAATCAAACAATCCTGAAAATTTATACAGCCTTTGCTAATAACCTGTATTTAATATCATTATATTGCCTTTTTTTTCTTCTTTTTGCTAAATATTGGCATTTTTTCAAGATTTTTAGCTTTTTAAATTTTTGTGTAAATGAATTTTGGCTGGTTTACATTTATAAAGCTACATTTAAATATTACATTACGAAAAAACGTTTGTAAAAAGATTAAAAAATAAAAAAGTTATAATTTTTTTTTAAACCCTAAAATGAGCGATAATGGGTGTTAGTGTGGCCCAAAATAACGCATTGCCAATGAGTTAAGCTCAGTGCCAGTGCAATTGTTCCACCTTTGTAAACGTGCTGGGTTTGATCCCCCAGAAAGGACACATTTTTCTGAAATCTCTGTGTGAGCCCAGCATGGATTGGGTAGCTGAGGCTCATGAGACATGGCAAAAGTAAAGTGCGGCGTTGAAAGTAATGGCTGGTTGGTTGGGTTGTTTAACGTCCAACAGCAGCACTACATAGGCTATATTGGGAAAGTAATGGCAACCTACCTAATAAATGCTATTTGCCTACAACAACCAGGACCCTACACTTAGTTCCCTCACGCTCTGTCAAAGTGCATGTGACTTTACTTAACGTTTTTTTTTCTTAGATGTAATTATAATGTATGATGCGTCAGTGACAAACCTTATCCCTTGTTTCTTGATCAAGATCCACACACTGGTCAACAGGCACACCTTCAACAAACTCGGTAGTAAGAACATATTTTCCACTCAATTCATCAATGACCTCAGGAACATACAAGAATGGGTCATCTTTTAGGAGTTCTCTGAAAAAGATATTTAAAGTTGAGATAAATATCTTCTAGTCTAGTTTTATAATAAATGTTACAGTATTTGACACTCTGTTAAAAAAATTACAATTTTTTTTTAAACAGCAATGCCATACATTTCAGTAAAACTCAACAAATATGGGAGAAATCCAAGCATATATAAAATAATAAAGTCCAGTAAAATGAAATGACAGCAGACAATTACCTGAACTTTCTTGCACATTTTGCTTCCCTTAGATAATCAACTTCCCAGGAAAGCTCTCTTCTTGCAGAATCGACCACACTTTGAACATACAAACCTGAAATAATTTGACACATTAATTATTAATTAACATGCTTGATGTTAATACTCATATCAATTATATATTATAACATATTCATTATAAACATTTATGCCTGCCTTCAAGCATAATTTGAAAAGATATCCATCAATTTAATTAGGAGCACACAAAGTAACAACTCAAGTGCTATAAATCTGACTGTACTAACTGCAGAAAATAATTAAGACCTGCAACTGTAGGACATGGTTGAAGAATTGAGGAGAAGGAAAAGACTGGAAAAAAATCAATTCAGAGAAAGAACCCTTGGAGGATAAATATCTCTATTAAAAAATAAAACTGAAGATTTAGGGTATTTTAGAAGGGAGATGGGGCATTATACAACTCAGATGACATTTAATACATGTAATACTAAATAGTCTACCAGGATTAGATAAAGCCAAAATAATAATAAAGTCGAATGCGCCCTCAAAACTAAACTTAAAATATTGATCAAAAAAATTTTAAACATCGCTTTCTTTAAGTGTTTTATCTTTGACACACTCCCACTATTGAACATGTCATGCCATTTTAATTATCGTTATTTCAACATTGATCAGTGCAAAGGCATGAGTTGTGATGCACACACCAAATAGTCATTACTTACGTTAATGAACTCAGCCATAAGAGAAAAAAAGTGTATCTCCTTGCACCTAGGAACAGTTGTGGTCAGTCTTGTTCGTTTGCCAATTTGCAAAGTGTTTTATGTCTTTACATCCTTTCTTATGTTTTCCATTTTTCATTCAGCTTGTTTTCTAGTCATTTTGATTTTTTTTTAGTTGCACTAGTCAAGGCAGACAGAGAAAAATCACAACCAGAGAATAAAAATACATAAATAATAAATCTTCTAAGTTAGGAAAAAGGACTATAAATGAGGGTATCCACTACTCGAAGTCAATAACTCACCCATAACAAAAACCGAGTATACTAAGTCAGCCCAATTTTCCATTCTTAACAATAACTGAGATATCTCCATCTCAGCTTTGAGCGTCTCTAATATAATCCATATTAACTTTTAGCACACAAAAGAAAAATTACAAAGGAAGGGAAATTACATTTATTTCTTGGTTTTACTTATTCTTTTTCTACATCCTTTATTTCAACTGAAACCATGACTTCAACAAGACCCACCTGCTTGTCTCCAAGACGTTACCAAGTCAACACAGTTGTTGACATTTTTTATAATTGAAGACTCTTATTTTGAGATTGATTATGATTCAGAGCCTAATGATAATTATCTCTGCAGCGAATCAGAAAATAAGTAGATCTAAGCAATAGATCTAGATCTTGAGTGTTTCTTTAGCTTTGGCAGTTCAAATCTAGATCTAAGTCTTTTTTTTTAATTGTTGGCAGGTGGTGAAAAAATACACAGAAGAAAAAATATAATGTTCACGGTATAAACATGAACTTCACCAACAATAGATATGTCTATAGGGCCTACACAAAAATTCATGCTTATAAGTTGTTAAAATATCATATTTCAAATTTCTCCCAAAACAGCCAGAGGTCAGTGCTGAGTGAGTAAATTATTAGAAATTTGGTTTCTTTAATGAGCAGTAAATTTACCTTCCGGCAGAATGTTGCTCACGTTCATTACTGTCATTAAGTTGTTGATGTCAGAGTCAATACTGTCTCCAACTCCAGGATACTGAAAGAAAAAGAAAACAATCAACATATAACACATAGAGGCAAAATTTGTCACAAAGCTCAATAAAGTAGTTAGCTGCTAGCACTAGAAAATTGCAGTGTTAAGATAATTTAAAGAACACGTTAAAAAAAACACAACAAACCAACATAAAATTTATAAAATTACAGGAAAGTTAAAACTGTAATGGTCAAAGAATATGACTATGATTGACGGAATCAATACCATCCCATGCTTACTATGCACATATGCTTAAATTACATATGCTTAAAATAATTTCAGGTCTGGTGACTTTTATATTTAAGGAAAAAAAAAGTTACAAACCTGTATTTTTAGGGCTACTTCCTTGCCATTGTGAAGTTTCCCCTTATGGACCTGCCCTATTGAAGCTGCAGCAAATGGTTTTTCATCAAACTCATCCAGCTTATCTCTCCAGTCGGGTCCAAGATCCTTAGCCATAGCTTTCTGAGAAAGAAAAATGTTCTACATAATTAGGGGCAATTTAATAAGAATTGATTTATATATTGCCTTATTCTAACTTTTAACATGTTTGATATATAAATAGGCTGACTCTTCCAAAGTTGAAGAGTCCACATGTCGGTTTGAAAGCATGTCCTGACCTCAATACGTTCCAGGCTGCGTATTGCATGTTCTGTTGGAGTTAATGTTACGCAGCAAGGTATCAGAAAATGCTGCTTTATTACTCTAAAAGGAGTGGAATAACTCTCACATTTCGGTATTAAATGTGCTGTTTACAACTCGTTTTGAACAAAATTTATTTGCGCTGCAAAGGTTAGAAAAAGGTCTTGCACATTCTCTCTCGCTCTATAGAGAACTCCACAGAAAGATGAAAAGACCCATTCTGGTTCAGGGCAAGGGTGGATAGAATTTTTTTAACCCAGCTTCTGCATTCTTGCTCATTTTGAAACGACCTTTTGCCTTGGTCTGTGCTCCTGTTTGATCCTGGTGCTCGAGTCCTACAGCTTGTAATGTGGAGGGACTTGCACTTTGCTCAGTTTGTCTCGTAGCTCTTTGTATTGCCTCAACACATCTTGAACAGAGTAAGCGGTGGCTGCAGCGTCCCAAATGTGCTCGCTGTGGTGAGTAGTCTTTCAGTGCTCTAAGGCTCCAGATTTTGCTCAGTCAGCCTGTGGCCTTTCAAATCATAATGATCACTCAAAATATTTTCTGTGTTATCTTCCACCTCACCTTCTAATGATTTTAATGTAGTATCAAGTGACTTCATTAACTCAACAAACTGGTTCAGCCTTTCGTCAGAAATAGGAATGGTCAATATATAAAAAATTCTGCAGCACCAGGGTCTCCACAGAAGGAAAATGGTATCTTATCATGGAAGGACAAAACCAGAAGAAGCCATTAATGATTTGAATGTGCACGAGAAAGTGGTGCCTGCCCACTAGCGTAACAATACATGATGAACCTGGATTTCAGAACAGTATCATTGGAATGTTCAGTTCTGAAATATTGGTAATTCTTTCAGCATTGTCCATCCCACAATCCCTGCAAATTTTGCAGTATCCCATTTAGTATCATTAAAAACATACAACAATTTTAATTATGAGAGTGAAGAGAGTAAGCAATTTTCAAATAGTCCGACCAACCAACCAATAGATCTGATCCTTCAGAGCCTATGCTCTTAAAACAATTTGTACAAGTATAACATTGATTATAACCATTTTTAACATACAAATTCAAAAATGGCATAAAAAATCATACCTTCATTTGCCATGCAGGCATAAAATCTGCACTTTGCCTCACACGCTCAAAAATTGATTGCAGCTGAGGATTGATGAAAGCATTATCTGAAAGTAAGAGAGAAAAATAGCCATGTCATCTTAGAATCATTATTGGTATAGAAGACGAAAACATGCAAAATTAATTAAATGTCTTTCAAGCAAAACTGCTGTGTGAATGATCACAAACATACACCTTAATTGAGACTGACACAAGATGATATTTGATATCTACAATGGCACCCATAGCCTTGCTAAATCAAAAACAAACATGCTAAACACTATGCCATCAATAGATATACAAGGAACATTTAAAACTCTCAGGTGAGTTAAGGTCTACATCAATGAGTACTTTTTGTGAAGGTTTAAAAATTATGGTTTATGGTAGAAAATATTTTGAAAGAGATGCTGTTGGGGCTCTATGTTTTGTCTTAGCCTATTTGATTCATCATTGCTTAATGTTCTAATGTTACTTCTCTTCTCCTCCTCCGCACATCTCTCTTTCTGCACATAAAGTGGTATGATTGTGTTAGGTAAAATAGTTTTTTGTTTTTTGTTTTTATATCCTGCTCTATTTAACGGATTCTAAGGTGGAATGTAATGCCAAGGGCAAGTCCTTAGATGGATAAAATAAGGAGCAAAAAACTTTACTTTCACAGGGATAATGGATTCTCAAACATATTAAGTGCTTAAGTGGTGGGTATTAGATATAGGAACAGAGAGAAGGGTGGAGGGGGATAGTGTGTATGTAAGACAGAAGGAGAGAGAGGGCATTGGAGAAATGGGCCTAGAGAGAAAGGAGTGAAAGAAGTGTCAAGAGAAGGAAAAAGAGAGAGAGAGAGTGAGAGAAAGAGAGAGAACGAACCAAGGTGTGAGAGATAGCAGGTGACGAAGAAAGCGGGGGGAGATGAACAAATTCAGAACTCAAACAAATGGGCTATTAGCAGATTATAAATTAAAAAGAGAGAGAGAGAGAGAGAGAGAGAGAGAGAGAGAGAGAATGTTCCATTGTTCATTACAACCTAAATGTCTGTGCCCTCTGTGCTTTTAAAACTGCGAGTAACGGAGAACAATTTATATCACGGTAAAGCTAAAATGTTACACTTTAAAATTTCATAAGTAATTTGAATACAAATTGAACAGTATTTAATTACTTTTCACATTCACAAAAATTAAGCTAGAGAGATCATGTTTTCACTGTTCTGTAAAAGAAAATCAAGATAATTATCGAAAAAGTCAAGTATAATCCAGTCTTGAGTGGTTACAGAGCTATGGCTGAGTAAAGACCCTGAAAAAATAATGTTTAAATTGATATTCCAATTAGACGCACCGAACAAGTCATGACTATGTGAGACAGAGCAACAGCTCAGTGCAAGAAGTAAACATCTCCATATCTGCCGAGGCTATAGATGTCGCCTTCTTGCACTGAACCGCATGAAGGAACCGGTGTGCCTGTGTCTAGGTCACCTGTCAAGATAAGATTGATAGGTGTAATAAAGTGCGCCTCCAGCGAAGACGGGAGAAATAGACCTTACAAAGCCGTGAACAAAGGATGGGTTTTCCAAAATACTCCTTACCACATAATGAATAAAACACTTCCTGAGACAGTTTTGTTTGCATTACAGGCTACACATCCATGAACATATTATGGGTTCTGCTTACCTTGAATACTGATTATCTGGCCCAGTTTGAGAGCTGCTCCTCTCACCCTACAAAGTGTGTTGACTATCCTTTCTGCATTCGCCTCTGTTAAAAATGGATTGGTGTCCAGCTTGCCAGATCCCTGTGCTGTTTGAAAAATGTAACCGATTGTTTAAATTCTTTGTTATACAACACACATTTTTTTTAACAACAGGTGCCACGAAAAAGAATCACATGAAAATGAAACAATAAGTATTTGGTAATATTCAATTCAACAGATAAAAATGGCTGAACTGTTCATATGAAATGAATGCTAGGCTAAAAATTGAATTAAATTTTTTTTTCTTGTTTCGCAGCAAGGAAAAAGCACCAAAATGAAGGCCAATGAAAAACATGGATAACATTTAATTCCTTTAAAAAATAAGACATAGTTTCCATGCTTATCATAGGAGACTTTTTAGCCGTTTCTTTGCTCTTTTCATACTCCAATTTTAGCATATCATAAAAACAAGTAACTCCCTAGCATAAGTCTCATCAAAAGATCACTGAAGCATGTGCATGTAATACTTGATAAAGGTAAAAACCTTATCTATTCTTACACAGCCATACCCTCTTCTTTAAGTCCCAACGAGCGTTTTGTAACTTCAGCTAGAGCTCCCATGCTCAGACCAGCAGCGAGACCT
Organism: Elysia chlorotica; assembly: GCA_003991915.1. Taxonomy (NCBI): domain Eukaryota; kingdom Metazoa; phylum Mollusca; class Gastropoda; family Plakobranchidae; genus Elysia; species Elysia chlorotica. The sequence goes on from RQTK01000531.1 coordinate 227,139, forward strand.
GTGCAAAAAGACAACATTACAATCAAAAAACATTATAAAACAGCGCTCTTGTAAAATTTTCTTTCCTGTGACAATTCAAAAAAGGAATTGATTTCTTACTTAACTTTGAAAAATTCACATGTGGAGAAGATTAGATACAAAATTTGAAAAGAAACAAAATATCAAGAGTTGTAATTTAAAAAAAACAAATTTTTACCCTCCCATCTCTAATTATGTATTGTACAAAACAAATAAAAAAAGGAAGTGTTACCTCCATAGTTCATCAAACGGCTTATCCTAGATGCAGGTACTCGTCTCTCTTGCGCCCTATCACTTAACTGAAAGAAAAATCATGTAAAGGGTAGGTAGTTTTAACAATGATGCCAAAGAATCAAGATTATTTTACAGATGTTTTCCCATACAGCGTCTTTTCATCTCAAAACATATCTCACAGACTTTTTTTAGTAAAACATTAAACGAAATTAAATAACTGTATTTCTAATCTGTTCAAATATGCAGTATGCTCACTAGTATTAAGAGATTACAAGTTAGCTGGAGTCAAACTAGAGGACAAACTGGCTCAAGTGGTAGAGCCTTGGTCTCCATATCAGGAGGTCCACAGATCTAATCCCAAGATCTGCAGATTTATTTGTCCGATGTTCATCCCCTGTAACTGGTTGGATCGGAGTCAGTATAATGTTACTGAAACAGAATTTCTTTATTTGTACATCTCAAGATTGATCAGCTCTTAGTTTACCTTTGCAAGTAATTTATTTTGTTCAGGTACTTGGTAGAGCTTAGTACTGATGCACAAATATCTCATTTACCCTTCTCATGTGCAATCTTAACTTAGAAAAAAAGTCTGCTCCCCAACATTTTTCTTGATTTCACATTAACTTCTGATGTCATGTTTCCAGACTTTGCTGGTACGTCTCTATATACCTTTTGTGTCATGGGCTTGAATGCTCTTGGTTTGATAGGTGCATCACCAAGTTTGATTTTGACAGAATTAAGAGTTGCCTTGGCAGCTGATTCAACTGACTTGGATTCAGTAGGCCTTGTATTTGAATCTAGTGAATGAAAAAAAAAAGTATTTAATGTAATGAAATAAAAAGCTATTCTTTTCCTATTAAATATTCAGATATGAATTGTTTTTTACAAATCTTTTTTGTTGTTGTTTTTTTTTTCATTTTATTATACCATGAAATCAAAGGAAAATTATTAAGAAGATAACAATGTAAAGCAATTCAGCTCTTTTCAAAGTTGAATTGTTAATCAATCAAAGTAAGTCTTGTTTCAATTTAATTTCGAAACTATAATTTTAACAGCATGATTAAAAAGAAACTAAAAGAAATAAACAGGCTTTAGCCCTGTAAAATTTATCAGTTTAACAGGATAATAAAAATTACAAGAAATAAATATGCTTTAGCATTGTACTAAACAGGGCTTGAAAATCCACTCACCAATAGTCCCTGGTGATGTTTCAAATGTTTTGATCGAAGAGCTTTTATTTGCCGAGGCCACAGATGTAGATTCAGCAGTTGTCGTTGAAAAGTTGAGAGATTCATTTACCGATGTGGCTCCTGCTGTGGTCGCAGAGGCAGCTGCAGAATCTATCTCTGAAGTTTTGAGAGGTTGGGGTGTAGCTTGAAAGAAATTAGAAGCATTGGGTTTGTCTGTCCTTCCATCTCCCTTTTCAGTAAGGGGTTGCCCTTGTTTTGGTGCGATATCTAGAAAAGGAGAATCAAAGTCACTTTTTTCTTCACCATAACAAGTAGTAATATAGTAGCAAAGCTATTGCAGTGTCTAAGGTCAAACACATAAGTAATCTGCTCCACCAGTCAAGATAAAGTGAGTACGGTACTTAAAAAGCACTTTTGAGCGTGCAGCTAATAAATGGCATCGATGTAGTGTGATGAGACTTTCGTTATTTTTTTCTAAAACTCAGGACTAAGATCTGCTACACCTGGGTTTGTAATAAACAGAAGTTCTTCAACCTTCCACTAACATACAATAAGAATTATGAATGTAATAAAATAAATCAATAAAGCATTGACATATACGTTTTGTTATGAACTTCCAGGAAATATTTTTTAAATTTGTTCCAGTTAAGTAGTAAGTTTTTAAAAAATATTTTGTTTAATACTTATTGTTAACGGTCAATCAAAGATGCTTTATAAACACTGACCAAAATGAGAAGAAGTTGAGGCGAATGTAGATTGTATAACTTGATCCTCGGAGAGTCCCACATCAGTATCAAAGGATTGGATTTCGTTAACCTGGGAAGATGATGGTGAGGACTTGCCAGGCCAACTTTTCCCAATTGTACTTGCCAATACGTCTGCTTGAGTTTTCACATTATTTAAAGTATCTGTCACCTTAGAAGCTGTGTCCTCAAAAGTTGCCTGAAAAAAAAAAAAAGGAGAAAACTGAGAATCATCAGATTACTATGTATTTGAAAAGGCAAAATCATCAGAGATATCCATAGTCATAATGTAGTGAAGAAAAATTTTGCAGGGCTGCCTAGCTTGTTTCTATTCAAGTATTATAAGTTTTGAACCCAGTTTACTGTAAGATAATCAAAAAGAACTGCTTTGCTCAAGAACAGACCAATTTGTTGTTCAAGTTGCATTTAACTGCATTTGGACTGAAGAATAGTCAGTTCCAAGATTGTAACTTATGGAGTCAAAGATTTAAACAAGCATCAAGAAGAGAATGAACCTGGGAAAGCCCAGGAAATTAATTCAAAAACTAAACAATAAGTTTAATTCTTAAATAGCAAGAGAGTTTTAAAAAATGCACAGAATCCTACCCAGAGATTATGTAGCAGCTGCATCAAAATCAGACTGCAACTTAAAAAAAAAAAAGGAAGTAGGGCCACAAATATCAAGCTTGACTTGGCCTCTAATTAAATCATTCAACAGCAATAACAGAAAAAGACGAGCAAAAGATGACAAAGAAAAAAATATGAAACATTGCACAAGGAAGATAGAAAAAAGCTATGACGAAACCAAGGGGAAGTGGATTGGTGACAAGTGTAGGGACATTGATCTTTATCAGAGAATCAGAAAACAGTTAAAGTACAAAAACATTGAGGAAATCACAGAAAAGAGGTGTAACATCATAGAAGAAAAAGAAAAAGTTTAAGTTGAATAGGCAGAATATAAAAGCAACCTTTCTGAATTACAAAAGAAGAACCATAATGTAATGAAGAAAAATTTTGCAGGGCTGCCTATCTTAAAAGATGAGTCAAATCAGCAATACAAGAAAGACGAAAGCCGGCAAAGCAAAATGTCCAAGAAAACTTTAGTTGAGATGATGCAAGCACTTCATATCTATTGAATTGATGAAATCACATCACTGCTCAACATAATCTATGACACATGACATAAAGATATGATTCTTCACAATATTTTGTTGTGACTAATGAGACTAATATTATATGATACAGTTCGCACTTTGTCATTTCCTGTTTCTTTGGAAATACTATAAATATTGATTTCAAAATATTTCATGGCCAAATCAGAAGCAAATTAAAACCAAAATCAGCGAAGGAGCAAGAAACAACAAAAACTTACTACATCTTACACACTCTAACTGAAAAAGCACTAGTAGATTCAAAAAGTTGTTTACGTCTACTTGTTTTTATTGCACCAAGAAATTTCACAGCTTTTACCAAGATGACACTATAATCAAATATCTAACACATTTAAAAACAGAACAGACTTAGAAATATTTCATAAAATATATGCGGAAGCAATGCAAGTGGACATCGACATTTCAAGGCTATGTACCGTCCCCAAACCTTCTCTGCCTTTACAGTGAACCATTATGAAATAATGTCCAGCAATTTAAGTAGGCCGACATAACTTTAATAATTTGAGTTATCTCAATAAAACTGCATTGTATGAGTGCAGAAAATAGTGAAGACTTGCAAAGACTGTTACCTATCGTGTAGAAGAAAGAAGGAAGAAAGGACTGAAATGAAAATAGTAAAAAAAATTCTCATCAGTCAGAAAAGAGGGAACCTCTTAGAAAAAAATATCTTCACCCAAAAGAAACTGGAGACAGCTAAAGTGTGGTTCCTAAGAAAAATGCTCAGAATCTCATGCACTGAAAAGATGTATAATAAAACAGCTCTATAGAAAGCTAACACAAGTCACTCATAAAAACTATTCACAGATGGCAAAAGCAATGAGAAGAAAAAAAATGCTAGTACATTTTATAATAACAACTGAAATGATTGAAGGGAAATGCAGAAAGAGCTGGGGGCATGTAAAAAATTCCCTTTAGTTCATTTAATTTTTAGAGGGTGAAATGGCGCACTGGCTATCAAACCGAGGTACAAAATTTATTGGTCGGCATTTCTCCCTTATACGTTGAATAATGAACGTCTGAAACAGGGATCCAGGCATCCCCACAACGTCTTGAATGGATCAGCATGTAAAATTGTCAGGCATTAGTCTCGGGAATCGTTGCCATATAGGATCCTACTTGGGACATAGGAGATGTAAAACAGGAGAAAGCTTCTATCCTACAAAGAATTTGATTCCCAAAACATCTTGGAATGTTGAGCTGGAAAAAGAAATATATCAGAGACATAGAGTCTAATTTAACTTGAGTTTTATCAGTTAACAGTATAAAGGCTACTACTTAACATCTAAAGCCACCAAAACCTGTTGAAATCTGTTGCAACCCTAAACCTGTCAAAACCTCCTACTGCTTTTTGGTGCAACACATTGAAACATGTCAAAACGTGTTAAAATCCTTTAAAGTCACACAAATTTGACAAAACTTTACTTGTCTGGTTTAAATGGGTTTCAATGGGTTCCAATGTTTTTGACAAAAAGCAGTTCAAGATTACGATGGGTTTTGGCAGGTTTTGAATGAAAGCAGTACCCCAGTATACTCACTTGTAAAGACTGGGAATTGATGTTTTTGGCGCTTCCTAGCTTAGATTCCAACTTTAAACCTGCATCTCTAGTCAGATCCCTTAGACTTGAGTTTTGCCAGGTCTTGGAGAGCTCTCCTCCTTTATGATCTACAGCAGCTTGAGTGATTTGCTGTATTCCTCTTAAAAAACCAATAAGGTCATTTCTCCGTGACATGATGGCCGTTTATCTGCATAAAAATTATTTAAAAAAACAATGAATGTGCACCTTCCGTTCAAAAAATTCTATCAAGATCATGTCAACTAGGTTATACCTGATAAATTCAGTATCTACAGAAAAAAAAATTTGGAAAAGATTTGCTGAAATTTAATTCAGTCTATCATGTTATCTTTTGACTACGTCACACCTATGAAAAGACATCAGCACAACAATTCATTTCAATAGCTGAAGCTACCTACTGACAGTACAATTTCTTTGTTCTACAAAAAGAAATAGATGACAGAACAACAGGAATATATTGAACCACTATGTAAAAGCAAACAACTCAAGTGTCATGCTAATGTACATTGATCCACATTTCATACACATGAGGGTCATAAAATGAGTATGGTCAGCACATAACAAACCACATTAAATCAATCTTTACACCTAACTGAATTAAGTGAATACTTAAGGCTAGGCAAGAAGTAACATTTTTTAATAACATATTAGACGTTGCTGTGGCTCAAAAGTTGTAAGGTTTAATTATTTTGGCTTCTATTATGTCATAACAACTAGAGCAAAGTTCAAGTCAATTAAATCAAAAAGAGGAACGACAATATTACAAAGTGTCTCAAGATATCATTTAGGGAAGCAGAAAATCCAAATGAATAAAAGAAACAAGATTTGATAGAGCTTAATTGTCCATTTGTAAGAGAAAGAGAGAAGGACAGGTCGAATGAGAGGGAAAAGTTACAGTACAGATAAAGAGAGTTAAAGAGAGAAACATAGAAAGAGAGGGCTGAAAAATTATAATAATAATAATAATAATAATAATAATAATAATAATAATAATAATAATAATAATAATAATAATAATAACATTAACCCATGCTGCACATTGAAAGCCGTCCGACAACCAGATGGCCAGTCTGGGTTTGGCACAGGCGTGTGGGTGTGAAAAAATGGGGTGTGGCAGGAGTTTCACCTGGTTAACTGATGCTCTGAGTGTTGTGCAATTATCGTCTGTATTTTTTTCATGATTTCTAGTTATAAATTCATAATACTATATATTTCTATTGCGCTGAGAATGTCATTGATTTCACTATTTTGATTGTTTATGTTTCTAAATAATTGTTGATTACTAATCGTGTGGGGGGAATAAAGGAGAAGCCAGTTATTACTTTCTTTCCTTCAGGTGACCACAATTGAACTTATTTAAATTCAAAAAGCTGTGGGTGTGGTATGTTTCAGTTTGAATCCTTTATACATGGAAAAGGTTATAATGCTTTTAGAACGCTTGCAGCCCCAATTAAAAGTTCTGCAATACAGAAACGGAAATATCAGCTGTGGATCAAACCTTTGGCCTCCTACTCGTCAATCCAAAGCACTAATGATAAAGATATCTGGTGCTTATATTGCTAAAAATGCCATCTTCAAATTAATGTCATGTCCCATAGATTTCCTACAGAGATGGGCAGAAAAAAGTTGGAAAAAGAATGTCAACACTAAAGATTTCAACCTTGGACCTCCTGCTCCTCAGTCCCTAGAGACTGAGCTATCTTTACACCCCTACTAAGCCAACGATAATAATATTTAAATTTAATAAGATCTACATCCCACGAATTTCTAGAAAAATATCAGATATTTGGACACCTGCCAAGAATCACACCGTCTGCTTGACAACGCAGGCCACAGCAGATAGAGCCACCGTGAGGCGGTAATGATCAAAGTGAAGCACCGACAGTTACAGCACGTGTCGGCCTAGTGCTATTACAAGCCCACAATCACACAACCAGAGCAGACCTGAATTCACCATGCAATTTGGCCAGCGCCTGTTTCACATGTGTGTGTGTGTGTTTGTGTCTGTCTGTCTTTGTGTCTCGTGGGGCGCCACTTGACACTTCTTTGTGATTGTGAATCAGTCAAAGCATGGCTGTCATCACCATCTTCCCCATACATCAATAGTTAAACCGTCTTTATACACCGCCAGGTTACCCAAGATCTCTACAGGCCGTATCTTGCTCCTCCTCAGCCCTTTCCTTTCTTAGAGATCCAGGCTATCATCAGTGATTACTGTCAAAATGTGACTAAGAGGTTGAGAATCCTCCAAACTACTCATTGATTTCATTGGTTGACAAATCAAGAGCATGTACACCTATTCACACTTTTCTCGCATGATAGAAAAAGTAGGAATAAAGGTTGGCAGTTGGTTGGCACCCGCAGTGCCCAGTTGGGAGGTGCTAAGTTGGTGAATTAACAGCGAGCGGAACTAGTAGTTCTTTCACAGAGAGGCAGTTAAATGACGTGCCATGCTTTAGGGGATTTAATAAATGTATTGCACCTCATGCTCCAACTGAGACAGCTGCCACAACCAATAGATGGATCAGCAACCAACTCCAACCCTAAGGCTTCCGTAACAATAACAACAACAACAACAACAATAATAATAATAATAATAATATAATAATAATAATAATAATAATAATAATAATAATAATAATAATAATAATAATAATAATTCAATAATGAACAGCAATAATGATGAAGATATTGATAATGAAAACGCATTTTAACATAAATGAAGTACACATACCAATAACGCAAAATTAACTTTGAAGATAAGCTTCTTATAATAATAATAATAATAATAATAATAATAATAATAATAATAATAATAATAATAATAACAATAATAATAATAATAATAATAATAACAATAATAAATCTAGATCTAGGTCTTAACTGTCACTTTTCCAAGAGTCAGATCTAGACCTCTAAGAGCAAAATATTTACTTGGGCTATGGATACGAGAAGTATATCTAGTCCTAGATTAGATTAGATCCAAGGGGATTATTGTTTTGAATAGTAAATCACAAGATCTAACATTGAGTGATTGACAATATTAACTATTGGAATTTTTTATTTTATTTAAACCATCGCATACTGTTAGCGTGTCGTCGAATCTAGAATATGGAGTTGGTTGGTTGGTTGGTTGGGTTTTTAACGTCCAACATCAGCAACTTATGGCTATATCGTGGACGGGAGTAATCTAGATCTAGATAATTAGACATGTATTAAATCTAGATACATGTATTCCATGACAACAAGCCTAGATTTTATGTCTGTCCTTTAATCGTTCTTTAATTGATGCCTTTTATAACACAACTAACCAACCTCTGACTCTACCGCAGTCTTAATCGCTCGGCATGTTTTGTAATCTTCCAATGTTTACAACACATGTGCGACCTTGAACCTTTAGAAAAATGGAAGTGTGTAAAGGCCGTGGATGACCATGATTATAACAAAAATTACATGTGCCAATTTTTCATAGGGATCTTATAGAAGGTTATTTATAGGGGAATCTCTTTGTAGAAGACCTATCGTTCGACAACTGTAAGAGCCCACGCTAACAGAGCTCGAACGATAGGTCTTCTATAAGATACCTATCGTTCGACAACTGTAAGAGCCCACGCTAACAGTTGTCGAACGATAGGTCTTCTATAAGATACCTATCGTTCGACAACTGTAAGAGCCCACGCTAACAGAGCAATTTTTGTTGCGCAACCTTTTAAGCCTAGTAAAGTTATAATTCCTAAAGCCGGCCATAGACGTTGCAATAATTGCTGTAAATTATGGCTTTGCGATCATTTTGGCAATATCTTGCTTGGTGTATGGGGATATTGCAGAAATTTATCGACAGCGAAAGCTGATTGCTCATCGACTGGTACTACCTGAAAATAAATTGCCCGCGCCTTCACAAATCGCGTTACCTAGATCCATTAATTATTTAAATAGCCAATTTTATTTTAACTGAATGAGAGACAATTAACAATAGTGAACACTTTTACTCATTGATATAATTTAAAATCGTGTTTTTTCTGTCTCCTCTTGTTGATTTTTCGTGTGCAGTCATCTTGAAATAAACCGATGTAATTTTGAGCGAGCCAAAAATGCCTTGTGCGACACCCACGCACGTATAAAAACATCAAAGGAGACAATTCTACTAGACTTTCTGGCGCCTACTAGCCTAGTGAATAATAATAATAATAATAATAATAATAATAATAATAATAATAATAATAATAATTAATAATAATAATAATAATAATAATAATAATAATAATATATTGCATGTATATAGCGCACTTCCTTGAACAATCATGTTCAATGCGCTTAACAATTTCCATAATCATAATTACAAAAGAAAAATAACCATATAATGTTGACACAATACAACAGTGCATTAAAAAACATAAGGAATCGTTAGAGGTATTTACAACATTCACCAGTTAAATTTCAATCATCAGAAAGGTAGAACTTTAGCATGCATTTGAAAATTTCTATGGAAGGTGCCTCCCTTATGTTTAGGGAAGGTTGTTCCATACTTTGGGACCGAGATAGTAATTTCTATTTGGTACAACAAGGATGAGCGTGGCTGTCTTCAACGGGGCTTCTCCTTACGAAGAGTTCGCCGAGAAGAGATCGAGGCCCTGCTGCAGGCTGGGCCGGGCTTATAGAAGGAATTGGTTGCGACACCTGGTGCGAGATGTGAAACAGGAGCTGGCGTGTCAGCCCGAGGTGGACTCTGTACAGTAGCTGATGTAGACCTTGGAGGGAATCTATGAAGACCGGCGGCCCCATAACAACCTAGTCATCGAAATTTCACAGCTGCATACAGGGCCCCTATGAGGCGATCCTTCACTTCAGACATTCGGTTGCAAAGGTTCCTCTCCCGCCTGGGGAGCGGCCACGCCAAATACAACGCTGACACAGTCAGCCCGCAAGACCAATCTATTGCCGGCGTGCGCAGCGAAAGTATAAGTATACATTTGGTGTGGCGTGGGCTGTCCAACTCCGAGAGCACTTCCTTGGAGGTTTGGGAGCTCGCGCTGCAGCTGTCCAGCGAGGAGGCGGATGATGGCCCTGCCAGACTAGCAGCTCTGACATTGATTGCAACCCCTGAACGCCAGCGTCCAGCGAAATGTGGCTGGTCCTCGAGTAACTCCGCTCCTTGGCCGAGGGAAAGAAGCGTTTGGAGACCCGAGTACAAGAGAAACGCGTTTTCACCGAGGGGCATAATACTCGGCGTAGGAGGATGAAATGCGACATGCGGTCGTCATACCACTTTGCTAAGGACTGCTGGGCCCCAACACCAGCACCGGTGGAAAATGCCCATCCTCAGAAGTACTAGTAGTGAGTTCGGCGCCAAAGCGGTTAACGTAGATGGAGACCGGCAACCTAATGAGGATGAAAGCAGTGCTTGGCGGGAAGGAGATCTTGGCCCTGATCTATACAGGTGATAAGGTGCCCATCATGCGGCAAGCCTATCTGGTTCAGGATGGTGGCGGCGAACCGACAGTTCATTCCCTGCAGCGTATGCCTCTTTTTAGACCGCAAAATCGGCGATTAAGTCGTAACATGGGCTGTTGTATTTGTCGTCACGAGTTCGCCGGAGGAATGTATCATTGGAACGAACCTTTCCGGCTTTCCTGACCCGGAACCTGCCCACGCCTCACCTTGTCTGGTCCGTTCAATCTAGGCCCGGCAGACGCAAGTTGTGCCTTCAACGGGGATCGATCCCTCATCTTCTTTGGAGATTATTGTGGAGCCGATGGAGAACACAGATTACAACACCAGAGTCTGTGTACATGGCGCTACCACTAGATCTGGGAGAGGGAGGATGTAACACCGCATTCACCCCCACCATCGTCGGAACGTTCGGTCCCATATCGTGGAACTGCTGCAACATGTGATCGTTGAGACCAGCACTTCCCCGTGCTTCCCCTTGCGCTGTTCCCGTTGTGGTGGTACGTAACAAGTCTAGGCGATTGAGACTTTGCTGCGGCTACCGCAAGTTCAACGCCCAGACCGTGCAAGACAAGAATAGATGAGGTTCTCGACGCCAATACATTTGTACGGGAGAATTCGAACATTTTTTTCTATTCAATTTCGTGTTAACCAGTGGTCTGTCCTAGCACACGGGGTGAATCATTCTGTATCACTGTGAGAAGAATATTGTTGGTTTTCCTGCTTCATGGGATAGGATAATTAATGATAGCATACATTTAACAAAAAAAAAAAAAAAAAAGAACACCGTGATTAAAGGTGAAGAACAAAACCCCAACAACATTGGGAACTTGCTTTCGAGTTTCGACGGCTGCGGGAAAAATAAGGTCCGGCAGCCTGACAGATAGTCATTGTCAAATTAAAAACTAGACCGAGAAATAACAGGAAACAAGTAAGTTGATAAGATCCTGAATAGTACATGTACATGACTTTATAGGCTATACCAATGGAAAAAATTCCGAGCGGCGAAGCCAACGAACAGCCGAACAGTAGATTGTAGATCTAGATTAGAACTGTTTCCACACTCTATACATTATGAAAATTACATTGCTGATCAAGGCGCGGATGCTTACTGATAAGTAATAATTAATATCTAACCTAATATCTAGATCTAGATCTAATCTAGATGTACATAGCGAGAGAGAGAGAGAGAGAGAGAGAGAGAATAAGAATTATTGTACACAGTATGCCTGGACTTTATTAAAACCCTGGTAGCGCTATGATGGTTTTGAAAACATCATCTGTTCAGGTATCTGGGCTAGTGCTGAGACGGTTTTATTACTGCCACGCGCCTGGATATTACGCTCAGTGTTGTGATGGTTTTAAAACTGTCTTGGATTATGGTAATCACCCTATTCAATGGAAAATATCTCCGTTGCCACAGGTCTAAGACCTACAGGTGTTCTCTTATAGGTCACATCCAAAAATAACTACCCTGTCATCAAATTCAAGCTTATAAATTTGAAGCGGGTAGGCCCACAGATAGCGGTGACGTTACAACGCAAGAAGTGAGAGGGCTTTTTGTGGACAGTGGTGTGTGATTGGAACTTGCTTGACGATTGGGCTGGTAGGCTAGGTTTGTTTGGATCTAAAACGTAGGCCCTAGCTACACCAAACTAGACCAAGCGTGGGTCATCATTCCCAGATGGCAAAGTACATGGTCTTAGTACATTAGAACTAGTATAAACGCCCAAGCAACACAAATGCCGACCAAAACAATTAGCATGTAATACCAGGATCAAGTTCGATGGTCAGTGGCAGACCGCTCTTTGCACATGTATACACGCGAAGCTAGAATCTGGCCTGACCATCTACCTGGCTGAAAGCGTGCCCAGTGCTTACGCGCATATAGCTAAATTTTCAAACAATTTATTTCAAAAACAGCTTATTATCATAAATCTCTTTTTTGTGTGACCTTACTTTATTACTTTCTGAGACTAAATATACCACTTGGGTCTATCATTCTAGAGAAATGTGTATTTAAAGGTTTTGAATCGAGAGCCGGAAAACAATGGAGGGCTCCAAAGACAGACCATCACAGATCAAACTTTGCCTCACTGTTGCTATGCACAGGTTGTCGACCATGTACCGGAAGCTGTAATCCGTCAATCGACATCCTGTGTATCTCGAGAAAAGAAAAACCACTAAAAATAGATAGCTGCATATTGTCTGTGTCTGGCTGGGATGGATGTATTAGTTGGTATCTATAGTTGCTTCCTTAGATTGACATTGTGAGAAGGGATTGAAGGGTGGAATGCATTATGCCTGTGTCAATGATGCAACAGATGAAGCAGAAGACTTAAATGTTTCTGCAAGACCTAGATTTAGATTCTGAGCCTAAATGATTACATTAAGTGATTAACACACTAAATTATTTTCTTAAGAAAATTATGAAGAGATTAATTTTTACCAGGTATTAGTGCACAAACCTTAGTACCCATTCGGAAGTTCTGCTGTATATTCATAGTGTTGATTTAGATCTAATGGCAGTAAATTTATGGAAGATTCTAGAGGGACCACATTTGTCTCTAGTTACCCTTCTGCAAGAATCCACAAATGCATACATGTGACCCATATAGGCATCAATGTTTGTGAGACAACAATGGCTATAGACTGTACTTTTTTAGGGAAAAAAAAAAGATTACTTGGAACGTAGTTTAAAAATTTCGAATAGAAAGTTGTTGAGTTGGTTTAACATCCAACATCAGCACTACATAAGATATATTGTGGACGGGCCCCAAGACTGGCGTCTGACAAGTTTAAGTGCTGCCACACACAAGCCAAGGCGGGGTCGGTCACATTAAACTGACACAGACCCAAATAAAACATATTTATAAATACAAGTAATTTACAAAAAAATATCAAAGCACCTTTGAACCAAACCTGGAAGTATTTTAACTACTAATAATATTCAATATATTGAGTTTGATGAGAAATACTGACTGAGAAAAATAGATCTACACTGCGCTTTGCTGTACTTGCACTGCATAAAGTTTTTAAAACTTGAACAATGCAGTAGTGGGAAACATGTAACCCTGTAACTCAACATGACTTAGATTTTACGCTGAGCAATGAAAGTGCATTACTCATAGGAATATTTTAATTTGTAGATTATTTTTTTCAATGGTCATTGTAATAATGCAATCATGGATGTGACAGAGATATTTTCTTTTAAGTGGATATTTGGCTTTAGACACCTGTTACAGCATATATAGAGTCTCCTTTAAATCAGATCTGATGTAAATGTCCATTTCTCATCACCACACCCAGCCCCCTACCTCTCTCTCTCTCTCTCTCTCTCTCTCTCTCTCTCTCTCTCTCTCTCTCTCTCTCTCTCTCTCTCTCTCTCTCTCTCTCTCTCTTTCTCTCTCTCTTTCTCATAATAGATTCATAATTGGCACTTGGTAATGTTTTTAAAATGTATTACTGTTATTATTATTATTATTGTTATTATTATTATTTTTATGATTTTTATTATTTTTATTTTTATTTTTACATTTATAATTAATAATTATGATTACTTTGTCGCCACGAGGCATATGAAAAGAAACAGAAAAAGAGAAGTTTGCTTTGACTTGTACGAGGTCGGGTTCAATCGTAAGGGACATTACTCGGTTTGGCCTTTATCGATTTTCTACAATCTTTACTCCCTCTAAACAATTCATCATGGCGGCCTCCTCCCTTCAGACGTTGTTAGGGCAACATTACTAATGTGAGTCACCGAGTTAAACTATTTAATTGGGAAAATAAATGTATCTTGAGTTTCAAGGCATTTTAATAATATGTTAAGAGAAGATATGATAACTTTTTTTCAAACTAATATATGCAGGTACGGTCTAGATCTAGATTCTAGAGTCTATCCAGAAGATGATTCACTGAATAGGGGCATTAGTTTAGTCATGGCATACAACTAGGCCCACCATTAAATGGTTTATAGATCTATACATCTGATATAATGTAGATTTTGTATCTTGATAGATCTAGTCTATCCCTACCTAAGTTCAATAGGTCTGCCAAAACCTTAAAATCTAGATGACTAGATTTCTAGATCTACTCTAGATCTAGATCTAGATTCAGAATCACTTAAAGTTGAATCTAATCATCAGGACTCAAGTTATGTTAATTTTTACTCTAATGTCATCTTTTTAATGTGAGTCTCTTCATATTATTTTGAGGTTAGTCTTGTGTTTATATTTTCTCAAAGGGGTATTGTACTATGAACCCTCTGTAAAACAATTGGCTAATTAGATGCATTTGAAACAACATGCATGTTACTTTCTTAGAATAAAATACCTTTATTTTAATAGCCTACAAATTTATCTTAACCCTAAACGTTGGCCAGTAGTTAAAAAAGTTCTGGAACTAAATGGAAGGGAAGATTGGCTTGGAAGGGTATTTTATAAGCTCTGTGTTTACAATTTTGTCAGGCTGTTGATTCATGGTTTCTGATGCTGAGATCAGATTATAAATTTTGTTTGATTGTTTTAATTTGTAATTACCTATACAACAAACATACATATATCTTATTTTAGCGACTTAAAAATGCCTGATTCACCCAGATTGCCTCACAATAATATATCTAGACTGATTAATATTTAAATAATGAATTTACATTTCTTTTAAGAGCAATCACCATACAGCAAGATCTAAATATAGCTGTAGATTGTTAACTGCCAACAAGTGTATGATTTACTACGTATTTGGGCTTCTGGGCACGCCTGTCCATATTAGTGTTCAAAAAAACAAATTGATTTTGCTGTAAGCTGGCAGTCATTTATAGGGAGGTGCCCAGTTTGAAACCCATAATATTTGTTGGTCACATTTTGTACACTTCTGGTTAGTTCAGTCAATGATTGATGGTGTCATTGTCTGATTGTGTGATCAGCTGTGCTGGAATCCTGGTATCTCTACACTGTCTCTGTGTGGACTCAAAATAAAGTTGTCCGTCTTGGGAATAGTCTGATATGTAATCTAGGACATGAGCAAACCCACAATTCAATTGAGTATAAAATCCTCAAATACGCATATAGAGGAATTGCTTTCATCATGCTAGAAGCTTAAATTTCCCACATGTATATCAATGCTATACATTAGAGGCTCTTAAGCCAAGTAGCCAAAGGAAAAACAAGAAAGAATCTCTAGAGGGGTGCTGTAGGGAATTAAATTTGTAATAATTATTATTTTATGATCTCTGCTTTTGGCAAAGTAAGAACTCTCAGATTTTCCATGTTAAATTGTTATACTACCAAATAAACCTTCTTTTAAAAAAAAAATCAAAAGCTTCCAAAAAGGAGCTCGACTAAGGGAAATCTAGAGGGATGTACATTTCTGACATGGTGTTGCTGAGGCTGATGAAAATGAATAAAAACATGAATTTATTATCTAACTAGTCCATGGTGTACTTGCTTGGCTTCTAAAGTTTTAAATAATTATGTATTAATGAAATTAATTATAAGCTAGACCAGTGACTAGGTTTGCACTGACTAAGTTTATAATACCTCTCCAAAAATCTGTATTTGCCATCTCAAAAGTTATGAGAAACTAGAATCTAGGCTTGAATGTGAAAAAATGAAGGAATATAATCTATATACACATGTTATCATTAAAATGCCCAGCATATATTTTAGCACATCATTATGTATAACTACTTACCTTCCTGATTGAAATAAAAACTAGTATGTTTTGGGCACTTTTCCCATGTTCTGTAAAAAAAATATCAGTCCAATGTTTAACGAGTAAAGACTGCTGGGAAGATGATGATCATGACATTATGGTATACCAGCTATGTTCGGATTCTAAGTGAGCATGATAGTTAAAAATCTATGTTATAAATAGTAAGTTGTAGAGTGATAATGGTGACAAATATGTAGAAGCCTGTGAAATGGTAAAAATAGCAGCAAATAATGGAAAAAAGTATGAATGTAGTGATACTCGGCTATGTAATTTGTCTCACTGAACTGTGTACATCATGTCTTTGGTAGGCAATCACAATGGAATGGGAAAAATTTGTAGGAAGCTTGATGTAGCAGTTGTATGAAAAATGAAATAAAAAGGAAATTTTACTGAAATTGTGATTGCCTACCAAAGACATGACCCAGGCAGAGCCCCCCTCCACAGACACACCATGTTGATGTGCACCAAATTCAACTTTAGATCTAGCACCAATTTTGTTCTAATTTTATTCTTATATGGCTATAATAGAAATCCATGAGTTAAAATCAATTGGAAAAAAAAAAAGCTTTTATAGAAAACTTGGTGGATGAACATGATCCTTCAAAATTGTCGGCTATTCTGAGGGTTTTAAAGGAAACAAGGCACTCAAGCGCACACCTTTAGAAAACACTCTGACCTGGATGAGGGGAAAAACAGTCCAACATTGAAAAGTGTGTCTGTGGAGGGGGGCTCTGCCTGGGTCATTCATAGACCAAAGCGTACATTAATCACCTGGGCCTGTCATGGTTGTAATATGATGGTTTTCACAAAATAGCTATACAGGAGGTGTTATAAACTTTTATAGGGTATTTTACTTTTAGCGTGAAATTCATGTTATTGAATTTTAAAGTATTGTTTGTGCCCTGGGTGCGCTGAAATAGTAAGCAAATGCAATTCCTTAAAAAATTTTAATTTAAATAAATTATATTTTTCAGAAAATAATGGAGTACAATGGGTTGATCCTAAACTCTGATCCTAGCGTGAGTTGAAGATCCAAGGATTTGCTGCAACCATGACAACTACGGCTACAGAGGACCTTTTACAGGTTGGCCAGGTGGTGAAGGAAAGGTTTAAAGTGGTAAGAGCTATTTTTGAATTTGAATTGTTCTTGGTGAAAGTTTAAAGCTATAATTTAAAAAAAGAAAACAAACTAATAACTGTACAGTTTTGTTTTTGGCTCTGGAAATTCTGAGATATTTTTTAATATTACTAAAAACCTGCAGATTTGTTGTTTTGGTCTTGAAATTTTTCAATTTTCCAAGAAATATTGATTACTCTTCGTCAAAATTAAGCTACATTCAGATTCACCAATAGAACCAATTAAAGTAAAGTTACAATGGTAAAGAAGATATGGGATGAGGTCAAAAGGCGTCATAAGATTCCGAAAAGGTTATTTTTGGAAGCCCATTTATAACTGATTAAATATATTCAAGATTTTTAATAGGAATTGAGTTTATCAATAGCTTATATACCTTTTTCTGGAACCTTTTAACCTTTGCTCATGTGATTCTTGTATGTTGTGCAGTCAGTCAAATATAAGACTTTTAAAATGCCTTTTCTTCATGCCTTGGGCAGAACAAAAAGGCAATCATATTTCTTTTTACTTCTGTGATATATAGCTTTGTATTTAAATGACTACTTTAGATAAAGCATCTGCTTAAAGTTAAACCCTTTAAAATAGGTAAATTCTTTACTCTAGCTTTAATGACAAGGAAACATATCGTCATGATGCTACGATTATGGCATAAGTGAGACATTCCAAGATGCAAGTGATACATCATTGTAACGGTAAAATGAAACTAAACTTTCTGAAGCTAATAGGTTTTTGCTTTATCTTACCAGAAACTTGTGTGCCATTTCAATGATTTGAAACAGAAAATAGGAAACAAAACAAGGTTTATTTATGATCTCAAAAATAGTGCCCATAACAGGTTTTGATGGATTCATTTTCAAAAACCTGTTTTGGCAAGATTTGTTTACTTTCTTGAAAACAATATACACGATTTTATGATTATATTATTATGCCTCCAGCTGATAGGACTGAATAGACATCAAAATTAGCATTTGCTTATGTATAGTAGGTGTGGCAATGTTTTATACTATCAATTATTCTGCAGATCCTGGGAAGTTAGATAAGTATTGGTCAAAGAAAAAAAACTAATAATATGAAATGCTCATTATGCATGAGGACCATAACTGTGTTCACTCAGCACTTCACTTGTCCCAGCTGCAATGGGTGAAGAAGATATGACAGAGACTGTAAAGATTTCTCTAAATATTCAACTGCAATGCAGATTTTATATGAGTGATGATTTGATTTTCTCTTTGGTTGTTTCTGGACAGCAGTTAGAGATATATCAAACTGTCAAAGTTTTATTCAAAAGAATAATTTGTGAAATAATTTTGTTATCATTGTTTTTATGGTTCAGGTATGTCCCCTTTTGTGTTTAAATTTCCTAATCTGAAGTTTTGATCCAATTTGAAGCTCTTGGAACTATGAGGTTTCCTCTGTATATAAATATTAAACACAAATTTTTATGAGCTTAGTGCTGAAGTATTAATCTGATTATATATTATTTTTTTTTATAATTGAGAAATATTTTGCATCTTGTTCAATATATAGTTTCCTTATCTTGTTCAATGTTTATGTTTTATGATATTGTATATTTAAGATTTTTTTATGGGAATTAAATTGAATATATACATGTATTCTCTTAACTTGTTCTAATCTTGCATTTTAATTTTGAAGAACTTAATCTTTATTTTCAATCAGTCTTCATATGCAATTTACAAAATATCTACTGAAATTGATAAGAATTTTTTTTTTACTTTCAGTTGAAAAAAATAGGTGGTGGAGGGTTTGGAGAGATTTATGAAGCTACAGACTTGGTGAGTCGAGAAAGTGTAGCTCTGAAGCTTGAGTCTGCGAGGCAAGTGAAACAAGTGTTGAAGATGGAAGTGGCTGTTTTGAAGAAGCTGCAAGGTAAAGGCAAAACTAGCTTATTTTTTTTTTTTTAGAATTTGATTTAATGCAAAGATGCTTAGTTGTGAGATTTAGAATGATACAGAAATTCGACTATTAAGATTTCTCTGGAGGCTTTCTTTTCAAAATGCTTTTGACAGCAACAACTTTTTGCAATAAAGTAGTTTTAAATACAGTGGTCTCTGCCTAAAAACACACCCCTCAAAAAGATCAAAGTGGGGCCTTAGAAGAGGCAGGTTCTAATGGGAGGAGAAGAAAATGAGACAGGCAGTCTGCAGACAAGTGATCAGTCCTTGTAGAATAGTAATGTACGTTCATTACAGTGGTTTAGCAGTGGAACACCTAGTTGGTCAGTGATCTAACCTTCAGCAAGAGTCACTATGGGGTTACCTGAGCCTCGGCTAGCACACTGGCTTTCACTCATTGACTTATAACACTGAAAACATGCATGTAGCTTATAAACTTCGAAAATAATAGTTATTTTAGTGACAATTTAAACAAAAACTGTCATATAAGTTTTATAAGGAAAAGGAACATTTAAGTAAAATTATAGCCCAAAGATCAGACCACTCTAAATTAGCCTAGTAAGTTTCATCGTAAGGATCTCTCAGCTTGCTAATATGATGCAACTAGTACCTTCAATCGCTAAGTTTGTCTCTATCTCGTATTTAGAAAACACTTGTACATCCATTAAGACAATGACACAGCCAATAAGTGCATTGCTTGTCTTACAGTTCAGTACACCATAGAGCATCAAACGCTCCAATTAGGCCACCATCTTGAAAACGCATTGACTCAATTTTTTAAATGCCTCTAATGGAATAATTAAGCTATCTGTTTACATACAACATGCTTCAAGCAAGAGAGAGAGAGTCAGTCAGTCAGTCAGCTAACAGGTGCCGCAAGTCTATGTGATAAAAGAGATGGCAGAAGGAATATTTCTCTGATCTTTCCTAGCCTACAGTTTGTACAGGTTCACATGCTTGTGTATGTTTATATATCTTACCCATCTAATCGCATATGTGTTAGACGTGCAAGCCGCTTCTATCAGTCTTAGAGGATAGAAGTAATCATCACTCTGGGGAAAATAATTTTCAGCTTGAAAATCTGGTTCTCTTAAAACCTGGTCTTTTAGTAAATTTCATAGGGTGGTAAATTAAAGACAAATAAAATGTTTTGCAAGCATAGCAGCAGGTTGAAAGACAGAATCGATTAGTAAGCTGAGAGTTTGTACGCGGAAACTACTGTATGTGAATGTTTGCAGTCCCAATAATTTGATACCAGGTTATTTGTAATTGTATATTCGTTTTTTTTAGTAAACTTTTTGAATAGGCAAAATTGAAAAAAATGGGGATCATATTCAAATTTAGATTAGTGACAATAAAATGATCACCTTGTTTGAAGTCATCAATTTTTAGTGATACTGAAAAACATTGGTCCAAAGTCCAGAAAAAAAAAAAAGATGGGCTGATGGCAGAAGAGAAAATTTCTTTGCATATGTGGTCTGAGACCATGATTTTGAGGTGGGCCATTTTTTTGTGGGAGGAAAGAAGTTAGCTTATATATGTGTTTTTTGTTTTGTTTTTTTGTTTTCCTTTCTAGGTCGGGATCATGTATGTCGCTTTATTGGCTGCGGTCGAAATGAGAGATATAATTATGTAGTCATGTCACTACAAGGTAAAAACTTGGCTGAATTGCGTCGGAGTCAGGCTAGAGGATGTTTTTCTCTTGGCACAACACTGAGACTGGCAACTCAAATCCTCCATGCAATAGAAGCCATTCATGATGTAGGCTTCTTACACAGAGATATTAAACCGGTGAGTTAAAATAAATTTATATTTTTATAAATATATCTATTATTTATTAATTTTCACCAAAACCTACTAAAATAATGTAAATTTTGAAGAGTTGGTTGTTTTTGTCTTTATTAGTTGGAAGGAAATTGGTTCAATTCACTTCAGTCATGAACATAACAGAAAAAAAAAGAAATATTACAAGGTTTTCCGTCATAGAGACTGAGGAATGTGGGTTATGCATGGGAGCATTTAGAGAAGTTTGGCTTCATCCTGAAAACAACCATACACGCACCTAGATCAAAGCTATGATCAGCTTGTTACCTTTTTACTGTCTTTTTGAAGGGGAGCCCATACGCAGAGCAAATCCTTCAAGTTGTCTTGGAATTAGGAGCTTAAACTTTTAGAGTTAGTCTTTTCAGCAGATGAGTTAAAAAAAGGATTTAGGTGTCTAAATACATACATGTAGATTTACATTAACAGTTAATGAATAATGAAAGTATAAATTCTATAATTGGCTAACGGTTTGTCTGGAAACCAGAGTCAAACGTTTGAGTATAGTTATCTTTTTCCATCATTCTATGAATTCTATTTCACAAACAAGTTTTTCCTGCATTGTTCTAGGTCTTGTTCAAGTTGATCTGTTTGATAATAATTTCTAAAAAAAACATGATAGGTTGTAGATGAAACCAATGCCACTAAAAACATCTAAAAAAAAAAAAAAAAAGCACCGTAAAACCTATTTACGGTGGTGAGATGGCCTGTTTTAATCTAATTTGAGACACACAATGGAGTGCTTGCCAGCTCCACCCCACCATAGAAATGGGCCTACCATTCAAAATAATAATTTTCTGACAACACTTAGCCTCTTTCTTTTGCTTCCACACCAGTGAATAATGCCCCCACACACACTGTTGAACAGGGAATTACTAGGAGTAGGACTTGTAGGGTATGTTAGGAGTGAAATGGATCCGTAAATTGCTTAAACTCCTAGGAGTGAAATGGATAAGTGAATTGCTAAAACTCGCAGGAGTGAAATGGATCAGTGAATTCCAAAAACTAGTAGGAGTAAAATGGATCTCTGGGATTTGTGTTTGCCAATGAGAAGTGCCTTGTGGATTGTTGTCAGAAGTAGTGACCTGGTTTGTTTTTGCATATATGACCCAACACAATCATTGTGACAATGCAAAATAACAAAAAGGAATATTTGTTCACTTTGAAAAGTCAATCTTATAAGAGATCTGGAAATAAGTGAGAGAAACCTGCGACATTGCTTATTGCATGAAATAATAATACAAATTCATTAGACATAAGATAGCTCTTTCCTCTACTTGGATAACTTGCAGCTCTAAATCTACATCTGAATAAACAATTATTCATCAGTCTAGCTAAGAGACAGCATTTTGTCTGCATGATTTTTTTAAGTTGTCATCTCAAACTAAAGAGGGTTAAGAATTACAGAATTAACCTTTTTTTTTTCATATCCTGGAAATCACAAAAGCTCTAAATATTATTTTTTTGATCTTCTTTCATTACCTAGTCCAATTTTGCCATGGGTAAACATCCTAATCACCGCAAGGTGTACATGTTGGACTTTGGTTTGGCTCGTCAGTACACCACAGCCTCGGGGGAAGTGAGGCAGCCAAGATCTGCTGCAGGTTTCCGAGGGACAGTACGTTATGCCTCCATAAATGCTCACAAAAATAAGGTCAGTATAGATATTTTACTTTTGTTTACTCAGAGATAATTGTGTCGTTGGTTTCTTTATTTGGTGAGGGGAGGGGAGGGGGCAGTTTGTCACTAGCCTTTTGAAGATATAGATGGTAAGAAATAGTTAGATAATTTATATTTGGTATCTAAGATTGCAAGATTTTAGGATCTAGTCCTAAACCTAGATTTTCAAGTTAGCTTCAATATGAGTCCTAATAATGTATTGTTTTTTACTATATTCTTTGTGCATGATTAGTGCGTTATAGATCATTATCATTTCAGAGCTATTAATTTAGGAAAAAATTCAACTTTACAAGCAATCAACCAATCATTCATTCACTCTTTTAAAGAATGTCAATAACTTCCATCATGTAAGGTGCAGCAGAGACAGAGTAGACCTGGGACAAACTGGCATACATCATTTTTTTTTATCAACATAACCTACCTATCTTATCACTTCTGGATCTATTCAAGTCAGATTGTAGTGTAAATAACTCATTACAAGCTGTGAGTAAACACACTCTATGGAGTCATTGAACCTATATATTCTTTAGGCTTGACTGTTGCTGTATTATTACCACAACTTACAAAGATTATCAGATTTTCTTTTCTGTTGGGTTGCAGAAATGAAATACTCATGGTTCATTTATATGTTTAACTCCCACCCCCATTAACTCTACAATATCAACTTTATCTGTGAACAGGAGATGGGTAGACATGATGACCTATGGTCATTATTCTACATGGTGGTGGAGTTCATTTCTGGACAGTTACCATGGAGAAAAACTAAAGATAAGGAGCAGGTAATTAAAATTTTGCTTTTCAATTTAATACTGAGTATCCTAAATCAACAGATGTCCCAAATTTCTGGTTAAATCTGGAAACTGACCAGACTTTGCATAGGCTCTGATGCATTAAACACCGTAGACTATTATTCATTTACTAAATCTTTTATTATGATTGCGCCTCCTATAGACGCAAAAACACCGCCCCACAGAGACACAAAGACAGATAGACAGGCACACACACACACACACTCTCTGATATGAAAAAAAATGTGGATGAGTTTGTTTTTATGGCACAGTAACGACATGACGATGTCCGTGCAACACTAAAAAAAGAGCATCAGTTAACCAGGTGAACAGTACTGCCACACCCCATTTTCTCACACCCAGTCACTCGTATCAGTCCCAGACGGGCCAATCTGAAGGACTTTTCAGTACCGCAGGTGGAATACTGTGATCTATAGACCTAGGCTTGAAAGTGCAATGCGGCAGTAGCTTACAACTTTTAAGGCTTGCATAATTCAAGGAGAGTAGTAAGTTTACCACACCTTTGTATTTACAACCCCTTGACCAAAGTTGGGGCATTTCTTACCTTTATTACATCTAGAATTATAGATCGAGATTAGGGGTCATCAATACTGTGTGGTGAGAAGATGAAACTTGTCGTAAGATATGCAAATAAAGTTTACTAAGAATTGTGAGCTACTGCAGTGATATACTTACAACCTTAGATCTTTTCTCAACCCGAAATCAAGCCAAAAATAATATTATAAATATGCTTTCTCTTTTTTTTCAATATTGATGTTTACAAACACATGGTAAAGAGCTTTGGGATCTGGTGAAGAGCCATGGTATAATACCCTAGCAGAAAGTTTCACAATATGGACCTAAATTTGAAAAGAATTAGAAATTTCATGGGCTCCTTGGTGGGATTTCACGTATATACCAACAAGATTGTTTATGCAAAATTTGGTGATGGTAAAATTTAGAACTAAGCGAGTGGACTATTATTGGCCCCAGCTGAAGTAAATATCAGTCCAAATAAAGTTCCCTCAGAAAAAATGACACATGTAAAAAAATATCTGCTATTCAAGAAGAAATTGTGAAATACACGGCAATACAAACTAGATGTTCTGCTTTTTTTTTTAATGGCATTAACCTTTTGAGACCTTGGTGCTAGATAATTTTTCCCCTCAGGAACAACAAATACAGCAATCAAATTTTGAATAGAAAGAATGTTGAATATATTTTATACCTAAGAGCTAAAGGATGATGACATCAACATTTGATCAACTGGCTTTAATTTTGAAAGGGCATGTGGCTCATTATTATGGTGTTGTAAAGCTTGCAAACTGCAATCATTAATAGTGTTTGTATCATAAAAATTAAGAATAAAGACACAGTTCAAGAATCTATTATAATTATCTTTGTAAGAGTATAGAGAAAATTTTAGAAACAATTAAATTATTTGTTATTGTGTTTCCTATGTTTAAATATTGATACAGTCTCTAAACGTTTATTTTCTTTGACTGTTTTACAGCTGCCTGTGATATCAAAATGAACTATAAAAAGACCTTTTTGGTCCCTCTTCAAATAATAGGCATGCTTTCTTCAGTAACATGTTTTAAATATTTTGCTATTATAAACTATTCAATTGTTTATCCTCTAGGTTGGAATCATGAAAGACAAGTATGACCACACCAATTTGCTTAAGAATCTTCCAAGTGAGTTTAGGGCCTTCCTAGAGCACATACAGTCGTTAGACTATTTTGATCAGCCAGACTACAATATGATGTCCAATCTTATGGATCAGTGCATGCGTCGCAAAAATGTGCGGGACAGTGATCCTTATGACTGGGAGAAGACCAATGTGGACACTTCAATCACCATCACCAACACCTCTGCTCTGCATGCTCTCAAGCAGACAAAGTATGCTAGTTTTATTCAATCATTTCACTGTTATGTAACAATCATACATGTATGGTGATACTGCTTATTAGTCCTACTGCCATGGAAAGACTGGCAGATAAGCAAAAAGAAAACAACAAACCTGGTGAAAAACAGTTGTTTTTTTATTAGAATTTAAACATTTCCGATTTGGGGGCCAATATGAAGTGGGATGTTGAATGGTTGATAAACCCAGTAGATGAATAAATTTTGTTTACCAACTTTCCCTTCATTATTTTTTATTGTTACATATCTAGGAGATTCTATCTTTGTCATAACAAGAATCAATCACTCTTGTTATGTGAAATAAATGAAATCCCGCTTTTTGTTAACAACCATTCTCGCATGCGCTCTTATTCTTTGACAGCCTCTTCATGAATACAATAATCAGATATTTAGTCCTACACTTTTTTACTCAAGTAGGCTGATTCTATATGCTACTAAAAAATATGACATAAATAGAAATTTTAGATCAGAGAAAGACAAGCTGTTGTTTTTTTTATTTAAAATCTACTATAATATTATGTCAAGAAAGAGGTTATACTGTGACTGGACACCAGAGTGGGGTGTTCAGGACCTAGCGCTAACAACCCTCAATTTATCACATAAGTCATTCTTGACATATAACTATTATTTTTATCTCCATCAGGCAAACCAATCTCTAGAAGAAAATTGAAAGAAAAGAAAAAAGAATATTTAAGCTTTGCACATGCACTAAAATTAAAGAAAGGAACAATACTTTGCTAATATATTTTCAGTTTTAAGATTTCTTAGTATACTTTTGAGATTGGTATCAATCCCATAATGTTTGCGTTGTAATTTGTTCATTTGAATAACACCAATAGATTTAGTGTTCTTTCCATCTTCACATCCATTCTTTGCTGTCATTTCAACTAGGCCTTCCACTTTTTTAACCCTTTATCAAAGACAAATTATTTGATCTTTGAGTTCAGATCTACTACTGTGTGTGTCTTTGTTCAGATTTAGACTCCACAGAAGTTATAATTTTTTAGAAATTGGACAAGAGATCTAGGAGGAACTAGTTCCTAAATCCAGAGTAGCAATTCTCTTGAGGGACAAGCTCTATCCCAGTTTAGACCTATGTCTCATAGGGTCTCATAACTAACATTTGACAACTTTTAGTGCTACCACACCAAAGACAGCGCAGGGATACCAGGACTTTTGTCTTATCAGCTCACATTATACTGACACTGACCCAATTGGTATGGAAAAAATTCTGACATATAAATCTTTCTCTGGGATTGAACCAAGCATAGTTGTCTGCTATTTTTTTAAATTATAATTCTATGACGATCTGAAATATATGTGATAAACTAAAACTAAAAAAAAACATGTTAATTTCTTGACTTCTTTCCATCTTTGAAAAAAAATATTACTAAATATCGTTTTTCATATTTTTCTGGTCTAATCACTTTTTTATCTTTTTTCCTTTAAAGTGTATTAAACATGGGTCCTATCACCCCTGGGCATGGAGCCACAGAAGTCATGGATGAAAATCTGAGCTACCAGGAGGGTGAGGAACAATTGAAGAAACCTGATCTCATTCCTCTCAACGAGGTTGACAACCGCTATGTGGAGGAAGGTGTTGTAGTCCTGTCTCGGCCTGAGGCAGATACACCTCCTGCTAAGTATGAACAAGACACAAAAGCTAGAGAAAAGAGTAAAGACCAGGAAAAGATCATTGGTGTAGAAAAAATGGATTGTGGGCAGCATCGAAAAGGAGCAAATTTAGAAGCTATAGCTTCAAAAGACTTGGCCAATAGAGGTGGAGGTGTAAATGCTGCTTTTGGGAAGCTGCAAGGCCACAACACCATGAGAGTAGGAGCAGCAGGATCTGGTCCTGATAGTGTAGGTGGTCATCATGCCAGCTCAAAAATGAGGAGTGAAAAGGAATACATCTCTCCAGGAGATCGTCTTCCTCCTCCAGGACCTTCTGTGGGGCAAGGGTTACCAACAACAGCTAGTCTTGCAAGTATAGGAATGAATGTAGGTGGACATAGTCGGAATCGCCTGGTGCGTCTTCATGAGGGGCCTGAGAGCAGTGGTGTCGATTTCATGAATAATGAAAAGATGGCCACAGCAAGTGGAAATGCTGGAAGTTACATTGCTCCCACTCAAAATGTAGTGGCCCTAGAAGCTGGTGAACCAAGCAATGAGAATGAAAATATGCGTTTGGAGAGCCAGCCTGATCTAGCAAGTCGGGCTGCAATTACCTTTGCCTTAATGCAGACGGATGACAAGACACATACACAGTGTGACGAGGGTGCAGAGGAGAATGCGACACGTGCTGCACCCTTTACCATGGCCAGTCAGTGGGGCGCATTCGGCTCTAGTGATGAGGGTTCTGAAAATGAGGATAGCGAAAATGATGATGGAGGAGGGGACAAGGGACGAAAATCAGCTCGCTCAAAGAGACGCATGATGAACACTTTAGCTGATGAAGATGATCATCAACTAGACAGCATGGCTAGAAATTCTCTGGTGCTTTTGGATGAGAGAGATGGCCATGAAACTATGAGAGCCTCTCTTGTGTTTGAAGAGGATATTGGAGTAATTAGTGGTGCAATTAGGGATGAGGCTCCTAAAGAGGATGGCACTGAAACTTCAGGCAGGCATGCTGAATCAGTTCATCCATATCCTCATCATACCTCACAGGATCGTTCCTTTTCTAGTCCAAGAAAAATGCCTGAAAAACTTGCCAAAGACATTGATAATAGAATAGGCTCCCCTTTGAAACATAGTGCTGGGGGTAGCCCCTCAAAAATAGTTTTTAAGAATAGAGAGCAAAGTGAGGATAAGAGGAATAAAAAACTGGTTGCCCTTGGCAAACCACCTATTCATTCCTCCAGCAAACGAGAAAAAAGTTTAGACATTCCAAATTGGGGTGCAGTTGATGGAAGCAAGCCACCAAGTGGTGCCCATGTTTCAAGAGACCTGGGCTCTTCTGTGCCCAAACCCAAGTCTATTTTAAAGGACAAGAATACTGTGATGGGCAGTGAGCGCAATTCAAATGTAGACAACCGATTTAGTTCAGAGGCCTCAGAAGGAGCCAGTAACGGAAAAGTTCTTGTCACTATGAAAGATGAGCCAAATAATGCTACACCAAGGGAACAAAGTCCCCGCAGGCTGTCTGCGTCTCGTGGACCGTCTGTGCGTGGAAAAGACTTAGATGCCACAGGTGGTCAGCATATACGACGCTTCTCTAGGTCAGGACCGCTGGCTTCTCCTAGGGGCCTTATTGATCCTCGATCCGTTGGCGCACCGGACTCAGATTCAGGACCCATCCCAAAACCTCCACCAGGTCAGGCGCCCAAAAATTCAGTGGTCACTGCTAGGTAAGCACCTTTTTTTTTTTTTATCATTTTATCATAAAGGATATTGCCTTTTTATTTTCCTCCATCTTTGTTGAGGCATCCAGGACTTTTTGAGGCAGAAGTCATCTAGAGCTGTTTAAGTTTGACTGAGCTTCTTTAAAATACATTAAAGAAAATATTGCCTTTGTTTTACATAAGTTTAATGCTCTGCAGAATTAATGCTCTATCTTTAACATTAACCGCGGTAATGGATAGCAAAGTCATAATCAATTCTTGAGCCTCAGTATTTCTGTGGATGCCTTACTTTAAATTTTAGAAATGTTGTGGAAGAAGATGGAAAAACTCTAGATGTGTGATGTAATTTATTTAACTGGGTCTTGTTTAAAAAAGTAACACAGAGCTTTCCAGTTTATATTTAACTGATCTTTTAATTGCAAAAAAATAATTTTGAAAATTCCAACTTTTCGCACCCAAACAAAAAAGTTTCTGGCCAATTGAGCCTGACTTGTAGCTAGCCCTCAGTTCTAGTTAGAAATAGACTTCAGTTTAAGTGTGAAACTGAAAAATGGTTGAACTTTCTAAAGTTTGAGCTGTCATATTAAAGATATGTCAGTTCTGATATTAACCTTGCAGCCAAGTAAGCATGGTTTATGCCAATCAATTATTTGTTTTCTACAATCCCTAAAAGTATTGCTTATAACTATCCCAGAGGTCTGCTTCTTCTAAGTTTTATTTTTTCTAAATTTTTTACTGCATTTTATAATATTTTCAACAAAATTGTACATGAGAATACTAAATAAGCCTTATGAAAAGAAAAGCTGAAAATAAAGCAAGGATACAATGATGAGTCAAATACCTTTAACCACAACAAAATCTATTGAGGTGAATCTGAGATATTCAGAATATCTAATCAAGGTCAGCTTTTTATCTCTTTTTCTTGGAATAAAAATCTAGATTTATTGTATCATATTTTGTTGTTTTGACCCTTTTGTTCTTGGTGCAGATTTTGAAGGAAAGTACAAAATGATCTGTTGCTAGTAAAGACTTACATAATAGGTTGTGAACAGGCAATCTTATTACCCAGTTTCAAAAAGTATTCGATTGTTGTCACTTTCCATTATGTTTGATTGTCCTTTCAAAAGATTATCACACAGCTTTTCCGCCACGTTTGCGCCAAGCATTGTCTGTTCAGGTTACATGTTATCCTCTTTTTCATGGTTCTTGAAATGTAGATTTCTCTGAAATGTCATATGATTAAGCCTATGAAGCTCATATTTTTAGCTAGTTTCAATAAAACAGGTAGGAGATAAGCTTTGTTCATAACATTTTACATTTTGTGACGCCAATAAAAGATCTGATCTGCTGATTGATTTTTTAGGATTTAAGTTATAGACATAACACTTTGACTTGCTTCTTCTCTAATCAATGCCACCTTTTGCCAAGTAGTCTGTAAAAAATATTTGATCCTTTCAGTTTGTTGGGAATTTTATCTGCCAATATTCTTGCATCTTCTTTATCTTGTTAATTGCTGCTTTCCTTTTATCATTGATCTCTAAGTGAAGGTTTTTTTTTAAGAGGAGGAGAAACAAGAAATATATGTCTACATTTTGTTTTCCTTTTAAATAAATCTTTATCAATCCAATGTGTAACTGACTGATAGGTAATACAGTATCTTGACATTTTATCTGATGACCTTAGAAAAATGATGCCAAAGCACTTAAATATTTCAGTTGATAAGTATCAAACAGGGACGTTGATAAAAATCCTATAAAGCCAGTCTTCAAACCTGAATAAAATATGGGGTCTAATGTGAAGAAAACTGAACATCGTAGAAAAAAAAAAATAGAGGAATGCTTTATTGGTTTTGGAGTGAATGATTTGTAACTTCTGTTGATAAACAATTTGTATACTTATATATAGTTTTCAAAAGATTAACCCATCACTGCGCTGTTTTGTTTACAGCACATAGGGGGAGGGGCAGTGAAGGGGTAAAATAATATTTGTCATATAGTCAATATTTTACTGTAGTATTATATCAAGGATGATTTTTTCCTTATTTGATATCAAAACATGTATGCATGAAATACAAAAACATGTTGTTTCAGTGTTATTTGTTTCGTGTATTATGTTAGCTCTTAGCTTGTACTTTCCACAAACCTACACTTGGGAACTTTTTTCATAATACTTGTCTTATGACTTTCATTTATTTCTCCTCATGGGGAATTGGTATAGAATAATGATTGCCAGTGTTTTTTTGTTTTTTTTATTTTAGCATTAAATAAAAAGCAGTCAAGGAGCAAGTTGCAAGAATCTAACATGCAGTAGAGTTCACTTCTGAAAACAATTCCCAATAGAAAGATTGCTTTTATTTTGTAGCAGGCCGATGCTTTTTACAAAACATTTTTTTACTGGTGTTTTCTCCTTCAAAGATTTTGATTATTCTCTAGTGCACTCTTAATATGTTGTGTATTTTGATTTTACAGTCTTTTTTGTAATGCTTTTGTTGCTTTATTTATGCTTTGACTAGATTAAAGAATTTCTAGTCTTTGTTCATTGTTTATTTCTCCTATATTATTACATTTTGACTCTTAACATCAAGTTCCACACTCTCAATTTTTTGAAATGAAGAAAAACAAAAAAGAAGTCCAAAGAAAATTGAAATTTTAAATTCTTAAAGAAAAAATTAAAGAAAAACGACAGAAAGCAATCGTAGATCCAATAGTTTGAATTCTCTGATAAATTTATGTGTTAAAAAGCAAATATTCCATTGGTGTTATTCACACTAACTATCATGAAACATATGCGGCAATTATACGCATAAGCAATTTTTTTTTTTTAATAGAATGTTGAAAAAAGCTGTGTGTATCTTTGTTGCTAAGTAATGAGTCAAGTGAAAGTGGGTTTCTTGGTCTTGCGTTCTAAAGCTGGTGTTTTTATGTTCTCCAGGCGCCGTCGTTACAAATTGGCGTCGAGCAGCGTGAGTCCGCGCGAGGCCAACAGCCCCTAGCATAATCCACAGAGTCCCTACTTCCATCAAACCTGTTGTCCTGCTTGCCACACGTCTTTCTGTTCCATCATTGGCATTGTTGAGAGCCATCTCAAAGTCATAATCAATTCTTGAGCCTCAGTAATTTTGTGGATGCCTTACTTTAAATTTTAGAAATGTTGTGGAAGAAGATGGAAAAACTCTAGATGTGTGATGTAATTTATTTAACTGGGTCTTGTTTAAAAAAGTAACACAGAGATTTCCAGTTTATATTTAACTGATCTTTTAATTGCAAAAAAAAATGTTGAAAATTCCAACTTTTTGCACCCAAACAAAAAAGTTTCTGGCCAATTGAGCCTGACTTGTAGCTAGCCCTCAGTTCTAGTTAGAAATAGGCTTCAGTTTAAGTGTGAAGCTGAAAAATGGTTGAACTTTCTGGAGTTTGAGCTATCAAATTAAAGATATGTCAGTTCTGATATTAACCTTGCAGCCAAGTAAGCATGGTTTATGCCAATCATTTGTTTTCTACAATCCCTAAAAGTATTGCTTATAACTATCCCAGAGGTCTGCTTCTTCTAAGTTTTATTTTTTTCTAAATTTTTTACTGCATTTTATAATATATTCAACAAAATTGTACATGCGAATACTATATTTAAACACTTACGAAAAGAAAAGCTGAAAATAATTATTTAAGGCGGAAGGAGGGGGGTAGGCAGATTCTAAATGCAGGCAATAAATTTGCTATTTTAGAGCATGGAAAGATTGACATAATGCACTCATAACCAGTCATCATTTGCTTTGTAAAGAACATATTATTTGAT
This sequence comes from Elysia chlorotica, assembly GCA_003991915.1. Taxonomy (NCBI): domain Eukaryota; kingdom Metazoa; phylum Mollusca; class Gastropoda; family Plakobranchidae; genus Elysia; species Elysia chlorotica. Next base: position 259,629 of record RQTK01000531.1, read on the forward strand.
AACAAATCTCTCTCTTACTAGCTTCTTAAGAAAGGTGGGATCTTGGAGAGATAATAATTTGGCTGGTCAACTTCTACTAAGCCCTAGCCAGGATGGGAAAATACTTGCCAAAGACATTGGTAATAGAATAAATGTTTTTAAGATATATATATATATACATACACATATTAAGACGTGCAATGCGCTCCTCTCAGTCTGAGAGGACTATAAAAAGAATTGCCACATTGGGTAAGGTGAAAAGTAAGTAAAAGTTCTAGCCCCCTCTTTTAAAGCGGGTTCTAAGACTTTGCGTGAGACCAAGAGCGGGTTGGTCGGTAAATCAAAAAGAAAAAAACTATGTTTCATAGGGGTAGCAGGTTTGAAGACGGAGAGTTCTTAAGCAGATACCACTGTACCCCTAAAATTTCAGTGTACATGTAACTTGTGTCTTATTAGCAAGATATAAACCCTTTTTTCTGTCCTCTTTTTCATTATCTTATTTTGTCTTTGAGTGAAAAAAAATGGTAAATCTGCACAATTATACAGTTTCTCAAGCTCTTGAATTTGGTTCCCAAACTTACTGTTTTATAATCCTGTCTCTTCCTGGCACATTTTCTATGTAGACTAGGCTTCTTTGTTTCATGGAGTAAATGATAAGTCAGTCGTCTAATGAAACTCAAACAAGATTTTAAAATATCTTGCTAAAAATACCATAAAAGTCTTGGTGTTTGAAATATAGTATCAAAGAGTACCTTTTAGTATCAGTAAAGGAAATTAACACTGATGCCCACTTATCAGTTATAGCATTTAAATGTCTACTACAAGTTCTACTTCTAATGATTGACTTGCAATTTTTTTCTTTTCCAATATTCATCTCCTTATATACTTCTTGAAACTTTCTTCTAGACTACTGATACTTTTTAAGAAAAAAAAATTATCTAAGTTTTTTAGTCATGGCATTTGTGAAGCTATCAATTGTGGGCAGCTAGGGTCTATTTTGTTTTGTTTTTTTTGTTTCTGAAATCTTTCTTTTTTTTTTTTTTTAAATTAATCTACTCACCATTTTAAAAAAATTCATATTGTATATTTCTGTATAATTGATTTTTTCTTTCAATCCAATAGAAATTGTTGTTTTTGCTGTTCCTTTGTGTTAAGATTTTAAAATCTTTGCTTTTGTTTTTTTTTCTTCTCATCCCCAGAAACACACAAAAGAGCCCCAAACGTACCAAGTAAAATGAAACAAAGAAAACGTTAGAATTGTTCTTGGTTGACAGTTGAGTTTTAAAATCATTTTATGGGGGGTTTTAAGATTGTAAATTTTTAAAAACTTTCTTTTTAATGAGTTTGGTCAATTGATAGAAACAGAAACCACTTTTTAAACATCTACCGTTTCAATGTTTTGGTTGTTCATATTCCACTTCCCCCATGTCTCCTCTCTTTTTTTTATGTCTGATGATTCTTAATTTAGCTTCTATCAAAATGATCCTGTCACTGCATATTCAGACACCTCCATCTCAAGGAATTTCTTTCCACAAATACATAGTTATTGTTGCGCCTCATCCAGTTCGGAATTCTTTTGGACAGAGTCAAGTTCAAGCAAATTAAGAAGATTGATGGGCTTTTACTCCATTGTGTTCACACTTTTGAAACCATTGTACAAAATAATGTTCAATTTAAAGATAATAAATAATACATTTGACCAAACAAAAACAAAAAATGTCAAGACATTACTCACCTTTTTATGAATTTACTTTTTAATCTTTTACTTTAGTCTGACTTAAATTGTTATCAATTTTTATTCTTCCCAATGTATTAGATACTTGTTATCACCTCAGCAAAGATTTTTTATTTTTGGACTCACAACAAGTGTGATCAGCTCTGGTGTTTAGGGAAATTTGTTGTTATGCCTAGATCTAGGCATTTTGTATCAAGGTGCCAAACACTTCAAGTGCAAGTTTAATGTTTTGAAAGCAAGGAAAAAAATAAGAGAAACTTATCAGTGATTTGCAAAGGATCATCAGTCGAATATCAATGTCATAGCCAGTAATTATATGTATTTATTTTGATTGAAGATAAAACTTATATTGTTAACCCATTTAAGCATGCAAAGCAAACAAAAACAAATACATGTATGTGAGTCAACCCGAGTGAATCAAGCACAAGTTGGAATTATGACTTTTGGAGTATCAGTAATTTTTGTTATGTCTATAACCATAAAAGGAACTTTAAGAGGTTGAACAAGTAAACAGTATATCATTTTTACAACCAAAGATAACCCTTTTTAATTGATAACGGTCAATATAGAGTAGTTTTTCTGTTCAGAGGGCTACAACTCAAAATTCCAGCAACTTGTGCCTGATTCAAGTTTCAACTTGGTTGCTTCACATATACAGTATTAGTACTATTTCTAGTGCTTTAGTTTATACTTTTTTCATATTATTGCAGAGATATTGTTGGGTGCTTTTGATGCATCTGTAGTGTAAATATTATGCTGATCATTTAAGACAAGGAAAGATTTTTATCTTTAATGACAAATCAAAGTGATTATTTTCGTCTTCCGGGTTGGAATAAGTTGATCTGAAGAACCAGATTTTGAACTTCACAGAGTAAAACAGTTCACCTGGGCCTCAACGAACTACAGTGGAAACCTCACAAAACAAAGTCTTCTTCTTCTGCAATCTTTTTCAATGTACCCGGATCTTTTAAATTTTAAATTTGGCCTCCTCGATTAAAGAGGCAGTCAGAATTTCTCATAAAAACGAATCTTGCAAGAGAATAGATGTAGTTTATTTTTTCAACCACTGGCTCTATTAAAATCAGACTCAGTAATTCGAAGCTTTCCTGGTTTGATTCTCTTCATTTAAAACTCATAGCACAAATAGGCATCACAAAAGCACTTTCTTTCAAGCAGAAATCAATGCTTATTGCTTCACAAGACGTATCTTTAAAAGAAATGGGGTTGGTAGAAGGTTGCTATAGAAAGAAAACAATAGGAAAGTATTATAGACGCAGTTGTTATCTGTCTACTAATTTAACATTTTTGAGGTTCAGGTATGTCCCCTTTTGTAATTCAAATCCTCTGAATTTGAAGTTTGGATCAAATCCCAGGCATATCAAATTATGAGATTTCCACTGTAGCTTGTTTATTGATAATATTTTGTTGGATGCTAGGTTTGTTAAAGCATGGGATAATCAGTGTTGCCAATACAGTGCCTCCATCTACATACTGTACACCTAGGTGTTGTTGAGCCAACCAAATCCTCCACCCCTTTTGTGGTTTGATTTCAACTTTCTTAAGTACCTAGCAATTTTTTTAAAGCTCCTACGTGGTATCAGAATAGTTTAGGATTTGAGCTGTACTGTATCAGAAATAGCTTGCTCTATTGTAACTTTGAGATGGCCAATGTTTACATCAGAATGTGTAATGAGTGTACATGGATATCTGTATCAGGCGGCAATTTTAACTTTCATTTATGTTGAAACCCAGTGAAAAGTTTCTATTTAATAAATCCCAGGATCACTTTGGCTTTCAAGATATGTGTTACATTTTTTTTTATATAGTGTTGTGTAAAACGAAATCATTTATCAAAAGAAGAATCATCAGTGCCACATCTCATTTTTTTTTATATTTCTGTGATAAGAGTAATCTTTGTAATTTATATTGTAAATGGGCAATAATTTTAACTATAGATTAAATAATCAAAACCATTTTATTTATAGTTTTATGTGTGGCTGTCCAGCTCCAAGTCAAAGGTTGTAATTAACAATGCACCCTTTTTGGTGTGATAAACTGTGTTTCTGTTTCTCCATCACTAAATATATTTTTATAAATTTTTGTTTAAAATTAGAACAGAATATTGTTTCTTGCCCCTTGTTTTTTTACATTAAATTGTATACCTTATTCGGCTCCTTTACACACATGATTTCAGCAAATCTCAGCATGCCTGACAGTGCAATAATTGTACAGAATAAACAATGGTGCATTTCAAAACCTATATATACTGAGTTGGCTGCCTTCATTTTGCATTGATTTTCTCCATTATTATTATCTTCTCTCCTTTTTTTATTGTTGTGACATTCGACATTTGATTTTATTTTTTAAAATGTTTCGGCTGTTTGATTTTGATCTTCTTTACACTCTAAGTCTCAAGCAAGTTAATATTATTAAACGTAAAATCACAGATCTACATCGATAAGCAATGTCACTGCTCAAGAATCACAAGCTCATATGTCAATAATTATAAATGTGATGTGCTTAGATAATAATTACAAAAAATGACGATCATCAAGGTTGTTTTTTTTGTTGTTTTTTTACAATAATTGTTAATATGTGCATATTGGTCAAGTAGTGGAATCAGTAAATGAATTTCAAGTTCTGAAGAAAAGTCTGTGCAACAAAAAGAAAGGTTTCATTTGCTAAATATTATCCCCTTAAAACCCTTTGTAATTGATTACATTGGTTTCTTCATGCCTACAGGATATTGATTTTTTTAAATTTTATTTTTTTTTAGGATTTTTTTTTTTCAAAACTATGAGTATTAGTACACAACAGATTTAGGCTTTTGTCTAACCTCTCATCTAATAATTCCATTATGGGCATTTTTCAGCTTATGCTTTACTTTAGAAAATATAATGTATCTTGCTTTCTGATCATATGAATAATTATTGTGCTTTTGCTTTATAATTTGGAATTCATCTGTATCATGTTATCCTGTAAGTTATATGGAAAACATATTTATTTAAAATGGAAATGAGCCAATAGTGTGCTTTGGGTGCTAACTTCCATATTATGCACTGCCATCAATACCAGAAAGTTTGTCCTTAATTTGTCTATGAAATGTGTAAAGTGTGCTTTGTGATGTCAACATTAAATGTACTTGTATGGTGTGTTTTTTTTCTTCGTTACTTTCAGTGTTACGATCTGAATAATGACAAAACATGCATTTTTATCACATTAACTCCTTCTTGGCAATCTTAAAATGTCACTGTTCCAAGTTTTAAAGTTTGGCGAGGACTTAATATTAGCTTTAATTCATTACCCTTGTCTACTTTCTCGTCTACCTCCCCTATTCTTAACATTGCGTATTCGATTTTGCTTCATGTGGAAAATGTCTTCCTTTCCATGTAGTTGAAATATTTTTTCTCTTTCTTCTGTTATATATAGTTGGGTCACTTTTTCTATCAATATTCTGTTGCGTACGTTCTGAGTTCTGTTTGTTGATTATGTTTGTTTTTTCTATTGTTTTAGTTTTTTTTTCTGTTTTTTTTAACATTGGAAAAATTAATGAAGTATTGTGCTTCAAGCCCTATCAACATGATTTCTTATGTTCAAGGTGCTTACAAAACCAGTTTTTTATAATACTAAAAATGATTTCAAGGGGGAAAAAAAAAATAATTCTATTTTGTAGATTTAGAACAGTCAAATTGTATCTCCCTAGGCACAGAATGACCCCATTGCTTTGACAGAGCATGGCTTGTAGTACAAAAAGGGCACTGTTCAATTTTCCTGCATTATTTGATATCAAATACAGGTAATTCCTCTATCTGTCAGTAAACTTTGGAACAGTTTTTACTTTCTTACTGAATGTAACACATAAATAAACCCAGTCTCTTGAAACAAAAAGACGTCGCAGACCTTCTTTAAATTGTACAAAAGAGCAACATGTTTGGAGGTAGTTTCCTCCATGGAAGTGCATGTACAATTATAATAGAGAATTCTTTTTGCTGTTTTTTTTTTGTTGTTTTTTTTTAATTGTTTTTTCTTTCCTCATTTTGAGCATGTGTGAACAAAATCTCTGTTCTCATTTCACCAATGCGCAATAAATGAAGGGCTTGTGCCATATAACTTATACTGTGTCCAAAGAATAAAAAATATGCAATAGCCAGTCATTGTCATAATTCCAATTTTGTGACTGTAATAAAATGAATACCTTTGCCTGTCTTAAAGAAAGAGCAGTATACATGCACATGTACACGTATTTGTATTGATCATTTTCAATTGTTCTTGTAAAATACGAATGTTTGGATTTTTAAGGAGGGTACAGTTGACAGACACTGAGACAGACTAGTAAAATAGAGATGGATATTTAATGATGGAATGGCGAAAATGTTTCTGGTAAAAGTTTGACCCTCTTTTAAAAACAATAAAACTTCAAACTCAAAGCACCAACCTTTATAAGAAAGATAAGATAAGATAAGTCTTTATTAAACATACCTTCAAATACACATGTATGTATAAATACCTATACAAACACAAGTACATGTATGTCAATTCTGTAGCAATCCTAGGGAGGCTGGTACAAATGAGTTTTTTGTATTTGTCCGTTATGGCCCTTTTTTTTATTTATAGTAATCTGTTATTCCTATGTGATATACATGTATGTATAATGTAGAGAGTGGGTTCACAGCCAATAATTTGAGAATCTTTTGTTCTTATTTCTATAATATTAAATTTTGGATGTAGGAGACATTCAAGATCTTTATAAATTAACAGTAAACTGCAAATCAAATGACTTTATCATTCTGCTTAAACTTAATTTTTACATTAAACTAATAATTTTAAGTAGTTTAATTTGTGGTGCGGTTTGAAATGTAGCCTTTTGTCACATTTTAACATATAGAATTTAGATAACAAGATTAATGTATTTTAGGAAAGAAATTGTTAAAATCACAAATCTTCTTTTATACTCATTTTTTATTATTTAACTTTTTTTTCTTTGGTACCTTATTGATCCCTTGCAAGCTACCTGTGATGCTTATTAAAAGCTTATGATTTATTTTACCAGCTTACTCACTATGACAGTTGATATTGAGTGCATGGTGATTGTTCAGGGCTAGTGAATGATAATGTATAATTATATATCTTTTTTTCTTTAAATTGAAATAATATGATTGTGCGTTTTGTGATTTTAGTATGTAGAACAGTCCTTTAATGTCAGGTGTACATTAATTTTTAAAAGACTCTGGATAATTTTTAAAATCGAACTTCATGATAATAATTCAACTTTTAATTCCTTTTACTCCATTAATAGCTGGTATTTAATTTAAGAAATTTAGATTAAAATTGTATCACAATAAATGTACATGTGTAGTATTTATTCTCTCCAAATTCCAAGGGGCATTAAAAAAATTGTATGTGTAATCTGTAGACTTATAGCATAAATGAATCCCTGAGAGACAGCTTAGATTGTCACCCGTAAAAGTAAAAAATGTGTCCTATTTTGCACTATCAGTATTTACCTCAAAACATTTATTGTTTTGACAGATCATGTTGGAAGTAAAGGTTTATAGATGTTTTGGATGATTACCTTGCTCAACTACAATTATCTATAATAATTCCTTGTGTGTTGTGAGAAGCAGGCACCTGGAGACGTGATGTATATGGGGCTCTGGGCGGCATTTATTTTCAACTCATCATTTGATGCTTCAGTGTGTGCTATATATACGAAGTTAGATGATCACCTGTTTTTGCCACCTCTCAATTCTTGGCGCTGCTCTTGCTCACTTTTTTCCGACCTAAAAACTGATCATCTCCTTAACTTAAAGAGCTTGATGAAGATAAAAGAGGTGTCGAGAATGTCCAGTTAGAATTTAGAATTTCAAAGGGCCATAAAATTAATACATTACATTTTATATGAACTTCTCAAACTTCTTTAGTCTTGAGGCGATCTTCAAAACAAATATTGAAGTATATGAAAACTAAGAAAGGATGTTTGCTTATGTCAAAATATTACAAATCTGTTTGTATGCTTTGATTGTGAAAATTCTTGATAATCTTCTTTGTCTTAATGTTCTGTATACTTTTGTCTAATGTTTCTGTGTACCTACTTATTTTGTTAGATTGATGGTGTACATAAAGAGAAACCATTATATTGTTTTCATCAATTCAAAACTCTTTTTGAAATGTCAGGGGGCTTTCTAATTTAATCCATTTGAAAAAAATAATGCAACATTTTGTGTGATTTTTTTTCCATTTTAAAGAAAGAGATCTGTGACAAAAAAGGGTTTAATTGTTGATTGTGTAGCTGAATGTATAAAATATTAACAATTCTGATTATCTATGCACTTGCTTGCTGTTGGTGTACATGTAGTCCCATTGACGAGCAAGAAATTGCATGATTAACATACAATTAATTCTTATTTATGTCTTCTTGGGAGGAATAACTTTATTCTTGACAAATGAATACAAGGTGCATAAATGCGCAGGTTAAGCAATGTAGTCATTGTAAAGTATTACCGACCGACAAACAATGATATCCCTTTTTGATAGAAGATAACATACTCGACTTGGAACTTTCACCTGTAAAAAATAAGCATGCAGGTCCAACTTCAGTCACTGAGAGGATCATTTCCTGGCGGGGGTCTGATCTCATCCTTAGCTGCCACCTTTATAGAACTTAGAAAAATTCGAAGGCAAAGGTCTTAAAATTATTCACTAAATAATAATCAATGTTTTACCCTTTCCCAATGAGGAAAACTGTCCATATATGTTTATGATACTGGGTTATGTTCATGCTGTGTTTTGTCAATCGATCAACAGCTATTTAGGTCCTGTAAATGATTAATTTGTGTTATTCAATCATATCATGTATGAGTACACCTGCTATGTTTCTATGGATGTGACAGAGAATCTTAAAAAATGCTGACATCTTCCTTTATTTAAGTTTGTTCTCTGTTTATTGGTGACTTTTCTTTTTTTTTTTTTTGAGGATGTAGTTTTCAAAATATTTCACAAGTCCACCAAAAAAAAGAGAGAGAGAAGAATATTGAACTCACCAACCTACCTCTAGTTTGAGCTAATAAAAGTGGCCAGTTGGAAACTAAGTTTTGCATATATATATATATGTGAGAAGACTAACCGAATTGCCGCTTAAGCTAAATGCTTTATGTAAACCTCCAAAATGTGCAGTTCTTATTCCAATTGTAAATTGCTTGTTATAATTAGTCATTTTATGCAAGCCTGTGCAGTTCTCTCTTTTGATCTACACCTTTATCCGTATAGAGATCAATGACAATTGATTGTTACTATCTTCTGTACCTGCCTGTGTTTTTGAAAACAGTTTGATCAGAATGCTAGTGTTTAAAAGAGAATGACGCTTGATTTATGTTGCTTGACTGAAAGTTCTTGCATGCACATGATTGTAATTGCTTAAAGTTTCTGTGTAGTTCTTAATCACTTCAATCAGGATGACAATAAAATTCAACTGAACTGATATCAACGCCTCCGTGTTAATTTAATTACAGTATTACTGTCTGTGATGACAAAATGTTAACAAGTTATTACACGTATATTTCTCTATGAGATCTCTTATGATCAAAGCTTCATGAAACAGTAAAATTTGTGACGTGTCAACTAAGTTGAGTTTTATTTTGTAAATGGGGGAGGAGGGGTTGTATTGTAATGTACATGTATGTATACAAGACAAGTATGATGTGGATGTTGGTAAGCAACCTGATTATAATAGAAAAAATGTAGGATGATTATCAATTTTAAACAGTTTAATCATTTCAAAATGGACTCACTTGAATCATGCCTGAGCCTTATTGAGAAAATGTATCTGTTCCTATACGCCTTGATTATACAAAATATGTAAAGTTTCAGGTTAATGATCAAACATGTAACTATTTCGTTTTGCCACAAAGATACACGGATAATCATTGGATCTTCACTAACATAACCAATCGTTTTCCACCTTCATGAGAAGGCTATTTTATGTAGCCGATACTTATATTGACGATTCTACATTCAAGAGTCTCGCTTTGATGAATGCAACAATAATCTCCAGTTAGCATGTACATTGTCTGGGATCCGATATAAGCCCAATGTCAGCTTAACCTTTTTGTGGTACAATGTACATCGGCTTTGTCGTGAGGGAATTAGGACTTCTGCGGGGCGCCTATTTTTAGGCCTTACCTCGCGCTGCGGGGGACTAGTACTAGTGGGTAACAGCCAGTAGGCGTCATCTTGTCTCGTAAAACCGAATGCTTCTGTTTCACCAACCAATCAAAAGGCGTGACTTTGTCGATCTTGTCTGCTCCATCATTCCCATGAGCAGGTTTTGAAGTATCATCACGCAGACCCGGAGATGTAAAGTTCGGTTTCTCTGTTGGTTTGCTCGATGTAACCGACTAGTGAAAGATATCTTTGGTTGTTGATGGTTTTGTCTAAAGCGGTTGAGATGAAGCGCTTTGCGAGAAAGGGAAGAGTAATTGAAAAAAAAATAGTTGTGCCACCGTTTCAGTTCAGGGCATAATATGAATAATCTGTGGTTCAGGGTGAAGGGTCGATAAAACAATTTGAATTTTGTGATCATGAATCTGACAAAAGAGAGAATACATGTCTGCCATCTGCTCTCTCTTGTCTGACCAATCAGAGTTATGGTGTATGGCAGCTCCTCTGATGTGAACAATAGGCGTCAGACCGGGTGTACATCATCTACTCTGTCTATCTCTCCTCTCTCTCTCTCTCTCTCTCTCTCTCTATCTATCTATCTAACCTGATTAGTCAACAATTGGGTATATTGGCCAATAATCATCGTCACATGTAGCTAACATCTATACCATCTCACACCTGTACTCACCTGATCCTCCACTAAGCTAGTGGCACTTTCTGCATAAACTACGGGACATCGATGCCAGAAATTCCATGTCATTGACATTGCTGCAAATGACACACCATAAAGCCATGTTCTTTACACTCCTTAAGACTAAGCCTTCAAAATCATAGAAATATGTCTTAACCCTTCAAAATCATAGAAATATGTCTTAACCCTTAATGCCTATCATGAAGTTTGTGGGTGCTCACCGGTGCCGAATTCAAGGCAGGACCCGGACCTCCCCCCTCCCCAGAAGCAACCCTACCTTTTCAGTTCTTTGAGATAGCTCTATTCGAAACCTTTTTATAAACGCAGTTTTAGAAATCGCCAGAGAACGAACAAGACTGGTGACACTGATGCGACCACACTTGTTTACATTGCGCGTGTGATAACAATTTAAATCGGAGAGACGGTGTAGATGCACAGAGTTAACAGATTGGCGCCAAGACGAGGTGCATAGGCAATAATACTAAATTGCAATAGGTCATGGGTGCAGCTTCCATCGCAGAAGAGGTAAACTCCTCCAGTGACGTTCACAATTTGTTTATCTTAAACATTTTTTGTCTAAAATAAGATCCACAATCGACTGTTCGCACACTTAGTTTCTAGGTTAATTATGAGAAGAGCGATGTGACATGGCCACTGGTCCTCTGCTTCACAAGGGGTTCCAAAAGAATAAGAATTACTATTTTAAATAAAGACAATAAGGTGGTGTGGAAGGGGGGGCAATAACAATCTAGGCCTGGAGAATTTAAATTGTTTCCAGTTTGTCATTGCTTTGTGTACCTTCCCTGTAAGTTGTATTTTATTTGGATACATCCTGAAGAACCAAGCATTGGCAGAATTTGAGGCACTTATTCGTAATAGAACATTATCACTAAATTATCGAGATCTAAATCCTAAACTTCAAGGACGATTCAAGACACTGTTTCTGTCTTATTTTTTGGCCCTTTTTTCGCAAAAAAAAAACAACAAACAAACAAAAGACAAACCCCAACAACAACAACAAAACAACAACCTAACCAAACTGACTATACGTGTTCACGGCAGCCTGCTTTCGCCCAGACAATATCTACAGTGAAATTGACTTCGTATGAACGTTCAATTTTAGTGCGTCGCAGAATCGCTCAAATGTTTATAAGTTTGATGGTTTCAGCACATTAACAACACCCTTATATAATTACAAGAAAGTAGCCCCAAAGGGAAAAAACCAGCAGAGTCCATAGTAAAACCCAAAGCGAAAATATGCTTTGCTGTATTCAGCTACTGGGTTTCAAACTATAAGTTGAGATTTCTTAAAATCACAAAACTGTGACCTTGCAGTTTCCCCCCCATGTGTATTACTATTAGAATATAACCGTTCATAACTGGTCACTGTCTAACTCTACACCTTTATTTTTGTCTCCAACATAACAGTTAATTATTTTATGTACAGAGTGAATCAAAAAAGCACTGGATAACCCAAAAAATGACTATAATTTATAAAATGCTTTAAAAAATTTCTTTAATGGGTCCCTGACCTAGCTCCGGCACTGGTGTTCACTTAAACATTACACAAACCGTTCAAGGCAACTACTGTGGCCTACAAAACTGTTTGTACATGCAATGAAAGACAACACAGCAAGGTGGATTAACCTTATTCTCAAGAAAGCTGAGTTTCACCCTTCCCTATTATTAATTAAAACCTCAGTAGTTTATATGGTGCACACTCGTGGAGTTTTGTCATAAAACCTGTGGACCTAACCTAATCTCTGATGGGCGCTGGTCAAGTCTGCTTAGCAGAGACGGATATACAGCTTGCGGGAAGAGCCATTCCTTCCAGATGAGCCCTGATGAAGCAATGTGTTGTGTGAAAGACAACAGTAAACTTTTCAATATCATTGTTTTAGACCACAGCAAATGCCCTTCAATATTGATTTTTTGTTTGAAACTGGAAAAATAACTATAAGTGTTATTTTGCAAATGCGCCTATCTGAAAAAGTGAAAGAAAAATTCCTAAATATTGGCTTTCGCAGCAGAGAGTCCTTTTACTAAACTTTTTAATAACACTGTAATTGTGACGTAATTTTATTTATATTACTGCTCACACTCGCAAATATGCAAAAAGTTTCAAAAGAACCTTTGTTAATTTTTCCAGTTTATGGCTTTTGACCCCTCCAGATGCTAATGATTGGCTGTCGAGCTATTTCAAAGTACTCAGTACTTCAGAAGGACAATCGTAACAAATGGAGAAGGATGAGTCAACACCCCTCTCTTTGCCCGTGTGTTGTTGCTTAGTGTCCTGTTAAACATCAGCACTTACAGTGTGGACCGGCCCCAAGACTAAAGTCCAATGCCTAATGTCATGCTTATCACCGAACACCATGATGTTGGGCACAGTCCCCAGAACCATAATTTCAATAACAAAATGAAACTTTTGTTCAAACCTATGAGTTAAATTACCAACAAATCCTGAAAGTACTATAGTATATTATCGCATCGGCAGTCTCCAAATAAAGCCCAAAACTTGCACATTGCATTTGTATTACTAAGACAATTATAAAGAGGCACCACGTACTGAAAATCACATTAAGCCTGTAGTTTTTAAACTGTTTTAATACGATTTACACTAAACACTGATGTGATTCAATTTGATAATATCATAACAATCACATTTTCAAAACACATGGACTTCAAACGTAAAATTTGCATAACAGTGGGTCAAATCACATCATTTTTAAGATTGATATTATTAACATTGATTCACTACATTGTGATTCCATATGGTCATAGTTTCCTTACAGTTCAGTCCTACATTTTTTTTCCCCTTTGAAAAGTGTCTAAATGTTGTTGTTTTTAATTGAAATTCCCGAAACAAACTATATAGAAAGAAAGTCAAGCATGCATTTCTATTTCTATCTTAGCAAACCAAATTATGAATTGTAGGGCATAATCCTCAGCATTTTATTTTATTAGTAATAAATGGTCATCCTTATACTACATTGCACAATTTAATAGTTGTCTCTGAAGACAAGTGAATCTCAATGCTTCATGCAATCAATATGATCATAATCTGATGTACACTCTCTCTATAAACTAGGATTAATAAAAGACAGAACATTCAACCACAGGAAGGCCTTCAGTGAAGAAGATTCTATTATGAGATAGACCTGTTTATGTTTGCTTTGTAACAATTTTGTGAGGTAAAAAAAAAATCAATAATAATAATTAAAAAAAAAAATGCAAAGGAAACTCAAGCGGCTGAGAACATTAAATTTATTCATAGTACGAATGGTATAAGAAAACAAAACTCCACACAAACACACTTTCATTCCACTAGTGGCACTAAGCAAAAAAAAATATTTAAAAAATGAACATAAATAGGGACAAAACAAATTAAGGAGTTGGGAGTGTCATTCTAAGCATCACAAGATTTGTGTGGTATATTACAAGTACAAATATTCACAAAAGTATTTCATCATAGTTGTCCATCAGTAGTCAAAATCTGTACAAAAGCACAAAAAAGCATGATGCAAGAGGATGGAGAAGGGGAGGTGGAGGAAACATGCCATGCTAGTAAAATTACATTTAAGTGCTGCCCCATCTCCAAGCAAAAAAAAAAAAAAAAAAAAAAGAAAAAGAAATATAAAAAAAAATAATCAAAAACAAAAAAAAACAATTAACACCCCCCCCTTTCCCCCCTCCCCACTAAAACTGATTTTTTTAAAGGGGAAGTCATTATGGTATATAGAAAATACTATCACAAGCTCTGAAAAAAATGAAAATCAACAACAAACATAACATGTTTCTACAATAAACTGTGGAGAAAACGATGAAAAATACAACTGCACAACAGAAAAAAGTTGAAGCCTACCTGACTATTAGGAATAATGAAGATGTGTCAAGAAATTTCCGAAAGATTTTTTTGTTATTGGGGATAAATATAAGTGTTTGATAAGTGTGAGTATCCTGAAAATGCATCAATACATCCACTCTTCTTTGCATCCACAAAAACAGAAGCACACAGTTTAGTACACTTTCAGAATATATCCAAACAGTTGAGCTTTAGAATCAACCTGTCAGCACTACACTCCATGATTCCCTTCAATAAAACCCCTGTCACTCATCCCCTCCTAAAAAAAAACAACCCACAAAACATTTAGAGTAGAAAATTTAATGACTGGGGGAAAAGTTATCTTATATACTGTAGTCACACAAAGAAGGGATATGGTCGAGATTGCATTACTCTCACTCTTACACCCCCCAAAAAGAACCAACAAAATCGAAAATTGGAGAAAAGAACTCAGAGACCACTAGCTCCATATTTCATCTTTACAAATCTCTGACGTCTAAAGTTCTATTCTGTTTCTTCATCCACATAGGATTATGATGTTCAAAAAATGCAAACATATCTGGAAAAAAAAAGTATTAAAAAAAACAAACAAAAAAAAAAACAACCCCAGTTGCAAGCTAATAGCAAGTCCAGTCATCCACATCATTTTGTTATTTAAGTAAAAAGCTACACAGCAGCTTTCACTCGGAAAAGAAATAGGAAAGATGCCTCTTCTTTATTCACACAATACCATCTATATATACCACTAATAAAAAATAAAGACGTTTGGACTATAACACAGAATTTTATCAATACAACACAATACAAAATTAGTATTGAAACACCTTAACAATAAGTTTATAAACTAAAATGAATCACAACCTTTCTACTGTAGCATAAAAAATGCATTGAATTATCATTAAAAAACAAAACAAAACAACAACAAAAAAAAGAATAATAAAACACACAAAAATATGCACATTTGACAGATAAGATATGTCAATGCCACAGCAGCTGAGGCTATTTAAAAAAAAAAAGGAAAATTTTTCAATTTTTTTAAACTTATGGGGAAACTTTCTTTCAACGTATCCAAATAATGTTTAATAATAATACTACTAATAGTTAATAATAATAATAATAATAATAATAATAATAATAATGACAATAAATATAGAAATTCCAATATCAGCTGTTACACAAAATACAGCTTTTGATGTATGTGCTTTGTTGTTCTTAGAAAAAAGAAAATTTAAAACAACTTGAAGAAAATTAAATGATTCCTGTTGATAAAAAAAAAGAAAAGAAACCTAATTGCAAATTAAAACTAATTTTTTATTTATTTTCTTATAAATAAGGACTTTTGAAAGGCAAAATTTACATAATTCAAATAAATAATTAATATTGATATAAAACATGAAAGTGCTTTTATCTGGAATATATTGTCTTGTATTGCTCTTTTGTGGTAAAGTGTTATATATAGATCTCGATATATAATTATGCTTTAAAGCAATTATTTTATTCTTTAATTAAAGATTGAAATGTTTTCAAATGTTATGTTAAAATAATCTTGTATACTTGTTCATTCAATATAAAATTAAAACGCAATGGGCTTGCTCACAATGGCCAGTGTTTATTCTATGGCGATAAAACTACCAATTTGGGACAAAGCTATGCTCATTTTTACTGATTTTATGGACCTTTTACTGCATAAAGTCCAGTTTTTAATGGCAGCATTTTCAAATAAAGATGTGTGTACTCCCCATATTCTATGAAAATTATTTGAAATGAAAGTCTAGGAAGACACCCAGGTTAGCCATGCTCTGTATTATTAAAAATGCAAAATATGATTGCATGCACACATTAACATAGTACCTGCTGAATGGAAAAGCCCAGCAGTAGGTCATGCATTTGCACACACAAAGCGCATAAATACACACCTCGGTTAGCAGATAGGTACACTTTAAGTCTGTGTTAGTCTTCTTTCCTTTTTTTTTTTTTTTTGTCAATAATTTTTAATACATTTATAACTTCTTTCTACTAAGTTTTGGCACATGGGTCACTATGAGAAGCCTTACAGTGTACACATTCTATTCACATGTGTATCAATTTGTACCATCAATCAAAATGAATTTTAAAAAAGTAATGATAGAACTCAATACAATGAAATATATTAAATCCCAAAATCAGCAACACAATAAACAAGAAAATAGACTATCCCTCTTTTATGAAAAAAAAAAAAAAGTAATGGGATCTGGGCAGCAGAGATTTTTTAATTTTTTTTTTTACATAATTATTAGGAAAAGTACTCTCTAACATTTTATACACAAACACAAAAAAAAGAGACATTGCTATGAGAAAATCACCCAGCTCAATAAAATTTCTGCTGCCCAAATCCCAAACACATACATTGGGCATCATTTAAAAAACACAGTGAGAAAGGTTTAAAAAAGGACAAATGGACAAACAGAAGTTGAAACGAAAGAGAGCGAAGGAATCATAAGCATCTCTATGTATAATATTTATACTCCTCATGATGGTGATAGAATAAATATTTATTAACATTGTTGGCTCTCAGCGCCTTTCACACCTTCATGTCAAATATACAGATCAACTAGGTTAAGATTTTTTATTAGATTTCTTGCTATTCAGTTCCAATCGATCAAGTCTTTTCCACAGCTCCTCTCGATCTTTCTCTTTTTTCTTCTCCCTGAAAAAATAAATGATCAAATTGATTTAAATTTACAGTTAATATAAAAACAAAAGTTGGCATCCAATAAAGTTTTTTTTTTTAAGCCTAAATAATGTTAACCCTATCCGTTCAATGGGGGCGATTTTGACACTCCAGGATCATTTTTTTAAATTAATTTAAAAGACTTATAATCAGAATATATTAGTGAAATGTTCAGTATTCCTAAAAAAATTCGTTTCAACAAATTATAACAAGAGAATTTAACTGATCAGAGGTTATTTCTAAAATATCTTCAGTTTTGGGGCAAAAACTGTGCTGCCAACTTTTGACAAGGCAAATACAGATTTGGAGCTCAATAAATAAACTTATAAATATTAACTTTAACACAAGCCTGATTTGAATAACTTAATTATAACTTTAACACTTAAACTGCCTACTTCCACTTTCGGCGAAATCTATAAATTGTATAATCGGGAATTTACATTTTTTAGATTTAAGTAAAATATTACATTTAAGCAAATTTCACAGGCATTTTAAGTGTTAAAAGCTACACCAGCGACTAGTCTCATAAATGTTTTTTGTTGATATTCATCTCACAGTGTCACTGTCATCAGCAATATTCCAGTAACGTGAACTAAATGACATTTCCAAGATGATTGGCTAGAGAGCGTTTCACATTTTGCATTGATATGATATATTTAAGCTTTCTTGCACCTGTAACGCAATTTATCTGTTGGTGGGTTTGCTTATGTGACGATATTGTTGATACTACATGTATATAATCATAAAAATACACATGTTCCTAGATATCTAGGTTTAGTTTGGCTTTGTCTGTTTAACACTTTCATTTACTTAAGCCGGCTTTATCAGTTCAGGGAGGCGCTGTGGCCCAAGGGTAGAACATCGGCTTCCGACGCAAAAGGTACCGAGTTCGAATCCTGGCGGTTGGGTTCCCTACTGGTTGGGTCGGTGTCAGTATAACGTGACCGGCTGAGACAGAAGTCATGGTATCCCCGCCCTGTCTATTGTGTGGCAGCACATACAATTGTCAGACGTCCGTCTTGGGGTCCGTCCACAATATACCGTAGCCTATATAGTGCTGATGTTGGACTTAAGTCAGTATTACCGACTCAGAACTTTAGCACTAGTTGGTGAACTAAATAAGCGATGTACAAAGTGCAAGAAGCCTGCTGATCAAACAGTGAAGATTTCAACTTCCTTATGACTTCATTCAATTACCTTCAATTTGATATATATTGTGGGGGTAAACAAAAATTTAAGCTGTTAGAGAGAGTCATAAACATATGCAGCAGACTCTGAATTGTTTTTCAAAATGCCAAGTTCCAGTGGTAAAAAATGCCAAGTTACTAAAATAGTTAAGCTGAATCTTCAGGCAGGTTATACACGGTATGTAATTGGACAGATCCAAGAGTGACAACTTCACTTGCTGTCATACAGAGACAGTGCAGGGATTCGAGTTCAGTTGATCACAAACTAACACCATTGTCATCCACGGATGATTTGGGTACAAAATCTGACAAATAAATGTGCCTGATCGTGGGTTTCAAACTAGAAACCTCCCCACTGAGAACCAGACGCACTAATGCTTGAACCAGTTCCGAACAATGCAGGTACTTGACAATTCAAATAAGGGCTTCACCAGTTCCATCAATTTGGAAGAGTGGATGCAACGATTCAGAATAGAGATTAATATAAAATGCATACATTTTCATAAGTGATCGCCAATACTGAACAAATTATAGGCCTTAATATAATTATAGTTTTGCACTAGCTGTTACAGTGGACGGAGTGCAAAGTTATCACTGATTAATGTAGCAGACATCGATTATTAATTAACAATGTTAACACAGTCTAGATGGCACGTTTTCCACATCACTATTTGTATTTTGCTCTGTCCACCACCTAAACCTGATCTGCTTCACGTAGATTATATTGCGTGGGCGGGAACATTGAAATGGATCATCAATGTAATGTTTTGTCTTCAAAGTTCTTTTAAATTTTAAGCCGCCTCTGACCAACAAAAAAACCCAGCAGACACCACATGTGTGTTAACACACACCACATACTCCAGGTCCAGATGAACCATCTCCCAGGATAAGAGCACAAAACATACCTGTCAATGGGCGCTCAGTTGGGAGAGTTGAAAGACATCAGGGTTAAGCGAAAAAAATAGAGACAGACAGAGAAGGTGGCAGCAAAGAGACAAGGTAGAATAAGAACCAGAAAAGATGGATTGAGTGAATGAGAAAGAAAAGAAGAATGGAAAGCCGAGCACGCGAGCCAGTGAGAAAGAAAGAACAGTTACAAGAGCGGAAGAGCAAAGACAAAAGAAGGTAAGCCGAACAGGCTAGCAAGAAAAAGAAGCAGAATTTTTTTTTTAAAGAAGGTGAAGATAAGGTCAAGTGAGTGAGTGAGCGATAGAGACAAGAGATAGTGAGAAACAGATAGATGGAGAAAAGAAGAAAAATAAGAATCACAAGAGTGAAAGAGGAGAAAAGAAAGTGAAAAATAAAATAACAAAAATGCAGACATTCGAGCGAGTGAGAAAAAAAGAGAAGAAGAGTGTAAATAAAAAGTGAGTGAGGGGACGATAAAGAGACATGGAGATAGAGGGATAGAAGACGAAATAGAAGAACTACAGGAGCAGAAGAGGAACATTGAAAAACAGAACTAGTTTTTCAAAAAGGTTACGAAAAAAAGGAGATACTAAATACTATGAGAGAGAGAGAGAAATTTTATCCTATATGAAGTTCTGCCACCAGCGACACGGCTAGACTAATCATCTATTACCATTGTCAGCTTTGATATAAGTTTTGGACTAGCCCATAAAATTACCTACCAGAGGCATACTGCACGCCAGGTAGCTAAGTGTTAGACTAAGAGACTCCTATGCCAGACTACGCCGGCTGCAAATCCTATTGTTGTTTTTTTTCCGCAGGCGGAAAAAAATACAGTGTTTGGGGCTGTGAATGAATTTTCGCTTCCCCAAAAATATAGGTTCATACCTACAAATCCCAGCTCTCATTAAAATTATTCCAGTCGCCTGCCTCTTCTAAATTTTATTTATAAATGATAATAATTGTGTATTATACAAATCATGACTAAATTTCCAAAAACCTAAATCTTTCTCTACAAAAGTTTGAACAACTCGAGATGAAACACATCATGAATTTCATATAGTAAGCTTACTTTTGCCGCTCAGACTTGTAATTTGCTGTAAGCTCATCAAACAGTTTGCTGTTCATTTCCATAAAAGTCTTGAGGACGTTGTAGACCAGAGCCACGATTGTCTGATTCC
This sequence comes from Elysia chlorotica, assembly GCA_003991915.1. NCBI lineage: Eukaryota > Metazoa > Mollusca > Gastropoda > Plakobranchidae > Elysia > Elysia chlorotica. Next base: position 280,022 of record RQTK01000531.1, read on the forward strand.
AGTGCTCTTTAGAGATGCGGTACAATGCAGGGAACATGATCGGGAGAACCACATTGGAGTTTTCCTCTATCAGATTCATTATGTACTCGTTATTCCAAAAGTAGAGAGCTCTTTCTGCCACCTGTTGGACAAACGATGACACATATTGAAAGAAACACAATTTTGCAAAAGACATACAATAATAAATACAAACTATTGTCAAGTGTCCTTTTCATTTTAAATTCATACATTAATGTTAACATGATTTGAGGCAAAAATATTTGAATTGGCATCACCAATCCTTTTCAACCTTACACTCCCTGACAGAGAAACCTTTTAGGGGTAAAGGAGTGCAGATCTGAGTCTACACAAAATGCCAATTCACTAAGACTTAGGTAAATAAGTTGCTGAGGTCGCATGTTCTACTTAGGTTTAGATCAACTTACCAGGCAACAGGGTCCTCAAATGCCTGAATATTGCCAAAAGGGGTCACAATTTCTAGTCTTTATAAGATAGCACAAAGGAAGTCAAAGCAAAATATTTATACAAAACAGCAAACAGCAAAGTATAACAACTTTGAGAAAATGACATTTCTGTGCTCCAAAGACTTTTTTTATAATTCAAATTTGGTGGTGCTGAAGATCTCTACTGGGGATAGCTTATAAATAAGATATGATACACAGTGCTGTAATTGAGGGAATTAACCCTTTAATGCATGCTGTGCAAAATATTAAGACACTTTTACAGAAATCAGAACAGTTGTTTCCAATCAACTTAAATCAACTCAAAATATGTTTGGATCAAAAGTTCAATCTTCTTTTATTGCTTGTCCAAAGTTGGTTAGGGGAAATGACTTTTTGTTTTTTTTTGTATTTCTATCGACATAATATATAATGGAACCCAAAACTGTAATACTCTTGAATACATAGATCTAGGAACACAAAATCATGATTTATGTTTACAAACCAGGTAAATGGACCTACTGGATCAACTTTTTGACTGCGTGTAAAACTTAGGACATCATGCACCTAAAGATTTGTTACTAAATTTAGGATGTCTAAAATAGTGCACATCACGCATAGGCAATGGTGCTACATGTGCTATTTTTTCAAGTGTATAATATTTTAGACATCATGAATGGGCAGTGGTGTTTTATCACAAACAATGCTCAGCACAAAATCAATAGTAAAATGTATGAATTAGGGTACAATTGTTTTATTTTTAGTTGTCAAACTTAAATTTATCATAATGTGGATAGATTGAGATCCTTAAATTTACAACCTTTTTATTGATTATTATGGATATTTTGTCAAGGCCACAATTTACTGAAATAACACATCTTTACATTGATTTGTTTCAAATTTGTTGGTGTTTTAGTGGCTGCAAGAGTGTGTTCACTGATATAGAAGCAACCCTGCTATTGATTCAAGATGACGAATTTAAAAATGATAGCAACAATAAAAGGATTGCTGATGATATTGACAATTATCCAGACTTTGAGTTAAAGTCTTGAGGGGGTGGGGGAAGAGAGAAAAGAAAAATGCTGCATGCTCATAGAGCTATACAGAAATGACCATAAAAGCAAAAAGTGGCACAGGTTTTTTCTTTTATCTTTGGACCTTTTGTGTGGTCAATGTATGGCTACTGTACAAAGTTCTAAAAAGAGCACATTCTCCCTCTCTGTTTGTTTAACTGAGACTGCAGTATCTCTGTTAGGATCTGAAAGGTCTGCCATAGAAAGACAGCCTCTTGTTCATATAGGAGCCCAAAAGTCTGCTAGAGTATCAATGAGGATGTCTGTTGACCGTGTAAGTCATTTCTCTGCTAGAGATACTGAAACCAAGTTTTTGCAGAGGTGCAAGCTTGACGAGTGCTCTCAGAAATCTCAGTTTAAATGTAGAAAGTGTGGAGTTATTCTCTGCATCCGGGTTAAGATGGTGCTGACAACTGTTTTTATCTATTCCATCATAAGTGAATGTGTACTATCTCATGCTTTTTAGGGTAAGCTTTTCCAAATAATAATTGACCCAACAGTTAAAATATGTATACATCACTTCATGTACCATGTACTATGTTTCAGTTTTGTGAAACTGCAAGTGAATATTTGAACACCTTTGTTTTTCAATAATTTTTTTTCCTTTGTTGCTTGACAATCGAAAGCTCTAATTCTATTAATCTCATTCTTTAAACCAGTTTTCTCTTCCATAAATTAAAGAAATAAAAATGTATCATAAGTGCATAAAAGCATACGCAATTGTATGTAAAAGATGTATGGTTATGTAAATAAGATGGTAATAATAAAAAAATACCAGGTATACTGGTGTTTTTAATCCTTTTTATCATTTCCCAGCCTATTTAGTGTGTAATTCATCTTTTTGTATTAAAACAGGATATTTTAGGAAAAGTGTAAGATTGGTACCCAGATACATAAACATGAAAATCTAACTCCTTAGAAAAACATGTCATTATTAGTAACATATCCTTTGACATGGTTTCAAATAACACTCTGTAGACTTTTTGGATCACTCTGTAATGTCACCATAACTGCCAGTTTCTGAAAACACATTTGCATATGGTCAAAAATTTTACACAGACAGATCCGAAGGTACTCTCCTTAAATGCATAGAGTCTACACTGACTTCAGTCCTGTGGCGGTCAGTTGAAAAAAACATATGATTTTGATGCTTCTAAGCAGCCTATATACAAACTTCCAGCATTAAAGAGTCTATTACCTTGTCGCATGCGTTAAAGGGTTGAAAAATATTATATGCTCTTTACCTGAAAGTGTGGACTGGATACACATTTCGCTATTTGTTTGAAAAGATCTTCTTGAATCCTCTGAAACTGGGTAGGCTCAATCACATCTAAAATTTCTTCAATTTCACCTAAAAACATAACCTGAAAAAAAAATTTAGGTGTAAAAGTTACTTTCCATGAGTACAAAAAACAACAACAAATAAACAATTGTTAATGAACAAAAACAAATTTGTACTTTCAGGATTGGTGGGTTTTGGACAATGCAATTTCCAGACACCTCACCACTAACTTGTACCTGGTCACACTTTACAAATACAGACCCAACCAGTATAGATAAGCTAGGGGACCCACGCGCCAGGAAGAGAGAGACACACACACAATTGTTGTAGTTGTACTTGAGTTAATTTAATGTCCAACATCAGCACTATATAGGTTATATTGTGGACGGGCCCCAAAACATTATGTGCTGCCACCCACGAGACAAGACTCCTGTCTCAGACTATCACATTAGACTGACACTGACCCAACCAGTAGGAGGCGACACTGCTAAGGCTCGAACCACAGAACTTCTGCATCGGAAGCAAGTGTTCTACCCAAGCCCCCCCCCCCCAAAAAAAAACAAAGAGAAGAGACAGACATAGATACATAGACTGACAGAGAGAATAAATAATGAGGGATAAAGCGAAATGTAGTCAGTATTTAAGATCATCAATAATCACAGTAATCTTTTAAATATTCTGAAATTCGTAAGATTTTGGTATGGGGATTTAACTTTGGATCCATGCGCACATTATCAAGAGATTTGAGTATAGTTGGCTGAGAGAGAGAGAGAGAGAGAGAGAGAGAGAGAGAGAGAGAGAGAGAGAGAGAGAGAGAGAGAGAGAGAGAGAGAGAGAGAGAGAGACAGACAGACAGAAAGAGACAGAGATTGTAAAGGAATTGAAATCATGGAATAATAACCCTTCCATTAGACCCAAATTGTCTAACACCTGATTTTCTTGTCTCGGGGCGGAAACCACTATACTAAAGAGTGAAAAGCTTTGCTAACACATACACACACACAAATAAGCACAAGAAATATTCACTTACTTCTTTCTGACTGCAAGTCTTTGGCCAGAATTTCAGCAGACCTTTTATCACCTGCACAAAAAAAAGAAAGAAATAATCTTGGGTTTGTCATTTTCCACAAACTAAATAGATTGCAAACTGAAAAAAGACCATGTTTGAACAATCACTTTAGCGCCATTGAGAGATAGACGCTTTTAACATTAGCAAGAGACTGAAAATAATGATTGCCTGAAACTATATGGATTCTGGGACTAATCATTAAAAAAAAAAAATGATTTCCCATAAAAAAAAAGCCTTTCAAACATTGAGGAAATAGTATGAATTGCTTGCATTCAAGAGAAGATGTATAGCCTTTCCAAAAATTCATCAAAATAATTTAGTCAAGAAAATTACAAATCATGGTTGATTTAAAACACAACTTATACTTTTACCGATATTCATGGCTCCACTATAGCCAGTTAGTTGTCCAAACCTTTTTTCATTTCTTAATCATTCCTTTTTTTTTTTCATTACAAACATCTAAACAAAAAGGTAAATATGGTTTGCGTTTCAATTTTTTTTTACTGAACCTTCAGATGGGTCAGCTATCACAAGTAAGATCCACAAAAAAGGATTAATCTTGGATGAAAGATTTTTTTTTTTGTTGGTGCCTTACAATTTGTTTATCAACGTTAATTTTTTTTTTTTAAACATCATTTTGCACAAATGAGCAGAGGTTGGTACACTCTTGTGCTAGCACCTTTTCAAAATTTTTAAAATTTCCCAAAATAGGGCACACACAAGAAATAGGCCTAAAATCATGTGATGTTAAAAGGTTTAAAAAAAGTAGATGTATTCTACCCATGATGACAAAAAATATACATACATCTTCTGTTAATGATGCATCCTTCTCAAGGAATTGGACGACACAGTAGGCAAGCTGTTTTCAGGAATAAAATAAAAACGTGCAACATGAACCATTTTCTTCACTGATCAAAGCATAATACAACAAATTAGTTGATTGTTACATTTAATAAAAAGTTGTCTTGCAACAATTAACTACACCATTTGTAGTAAAGTGGTCTCCATCTAAGAACTCGCTGTGATAGAACCCATTAAATTTATAACCTGCTATGCAACTGTGCCAAAGTGGGTATATTTATTGCACAGTAAGTGGAAATTGGTCATACATGGAAATTTCAATTATTCTCTCTTATCCACTCAACGCATGCCAATCACTCCTCACTGATTGGCTGGCATGACCTCTAAGTTCTGTTTACATGATTTATGGGAGCTTTCCTTACAAATGCTTACATTTTGACTGATGTGAGTGCCCACACTTCAGATAGTCAATGACAATACTGAATAAAGATTAACTTCAATTTGATCAAACAATCTTAACTGAGTAGGAACATTTATTTTAAAGCTTTAATTACACATGATCTCAAGAATGAAATGCTTTGAAACAGCACATCTTAACTTGAAAAAACAAAAACAAGAATGGGCACTCTTTTGGGGTTATTTTGTTGCTTGTATGTGAGCACAATATGCACATCCATATGCACTGACCACAAGCATCAGTGACATAACACTTGTCTGTAGCCTTACTTATTATAATTATCCCAACACTGATCAATGCAAAGATGCCCCCGGTAAATCACATATCAAAATAGTAATTGTGCTATTGAACACAACCTAAATAGAAAAGATGCATACAATTTAAACAAATTAACTTACAAAGCGAATACTAGTATAGCAGTATAGGATGGCTCTTTGTAACTGCTACCAAAAAAAAAATAATTATCGTATCATGTTTTAGAAGCCAGCAATTCTTCAAATTTCTATAGACCGACATGCCGGCATGCTCTCACCCATGGACATCTCTTAGGTTTCAAAATTGAACATTATCTTAACTCCACGACATACGACGTTTGCTGTATGTCTGATTTTTCGTGACAAGCATAGCCCAAATACATTGTACGTCCACAAATCCTCCTAATGTCATACAAATACCCCATGCCCCTTAGATGTACAATGTACATTGCTTCCTGCAAGAAAATGCCAAAACCGAGGATTTTTTACGTTGACGGACAAGACATGCGACCGCCGAAGGCGGGAGCACCGCTAGGGGGGTCCGGGGGCATGCTCCCCCGGAAAATTTTTTAAATAAGCGGCAAAAGAGGGCATTTTGGCGATACCTTAGGCTACAAATGTGTGTTTGAATAAAAGTCTTTTTGGAGTTAAAATATGTATAAAGTACAGGGTAATAGCTTGAAATACACTTAAAGTAAACATACCAGTATCTTCTTGTCAGATGTGTTTACAAAGATAATTTGGAAAAAAAGGAACCAGTTAAATTATTCCCATAAAAAGTATATTATCAGGATAAATATAAAGTTTAAAAAAAGTTAACAGAAAAGACTCTGGGGTTGGCGTGGGTACCTCTAGTCAGTCTAGATCTAGATCTAACTCAGTGTTTGGACATGGAGTTTTGTCTTTGCTGGCGTCTACAGTTGAAGGTCCAACACCACCATTCCGCGGCCGGCGTTTCTTACAATTTTTACTTTTAATTTTTTTTTCTGCGGAAAAAAAAATTTCCGCGGAATAAGGAAAAGTGCTGAATTCCGCATAAATGTCATACAAATACCCCATGTCCCTTAGATGTACAATGTACATTGTGTTTTTGACTGCATAAAAGAGGCACTGAATGCAAAGCAATTAAAAATTGATGGCATACTTGAATTCAGCGATGTTGAAAATGTACCTCCATAACAAAGGGGTTATAATTTAGGTTAATTTTTTTTACCATCGATATCCATCACTTCTATTTGAAGGGTAGAAAAATATTTGAACAACCATTTGAAAGGGATCAAATCTCACCTGAGCATGGTATAGACTTAAACTGCGAGATTTATGCAAAGGGATGAGGACTTTCATGAGAAACTGCCTGTGCTCTGCCTTGAGTGGCAGTGCAAAACCATTGATGATGCTTCCCAGGATTTCTAACAGCTCGCCAACACCATTGAAATGCTCTGTCTCATAAATGAACCTGAAAGAATAGAATAGTGATTAAAAATTTTTTCAGAAGAAGAAAGAATTTACTTCCAATAATTTGGACCAATTCAAAAGATACCAAGGGAGTGAAAAAAAATAGCATGAGGTTAATATTTTCAGTTTTTATGCCATATCTTTTACAGACCTGCCATTCATACTGATTTAATCCGATTATTCAGATTCAGATTTCCCCCAAAAAATTCCCATTTTCCCAATTTTTTTTTTTTGGTAAGGATTCCAATTTTTTCTGGGACTCATCAACCCACCAAGCAGATAGAGCTAGTTCTAGGTCTAGTTTGGTTCATACAGTGCGGTTATGAATCTTTGCTAATTGGTGTGACAGTGTCTCTCACAGCTGACAGGGTCCCCTCTTTATGTGCCCCCAGCTTAAAAGGACTTATGAGACATTGATATTACAATATTTCCCAATTCGTATCGTTTCTACACCAAGACCACAATGAACCATAAAAGTATTTTTAGTGCTCTGCGAGTAAAAGCATGTTTATTAAATCTATATCTCCTTTAAGAATTATTCTGTAGACTAGAAACGATAAACCATAACTTAAATAAATTGGTATTGATAATTCTATGCACTGCATGCTTTCTTTGATGATAAGAAAAATCATTAAAAAAAACAAGAGCTGATGCTAGAGCAGCAGAGTAGGTGACTTCTAGTTTTCTTGAAATTACCCATTTCCCCAAAACTGAAAGTAAAATGTGAAAAGAAACTTGTGAAAAGGAAGTGGGGAGGGAAAGTGGTTGCATGTCTCTCTCACTCTCACACAAACACAAGAAAATGCAAGTTTAAGTACAGATTTTCAGCTGGTACCTGTCGAATCTCTTAACAAGTAGGGAGTAAACAAAACACTAATGAAGATTGTAAGTTGTAAGCACTAATTTTCAACACCCAAAAATGTAGAATTTAAGCCCATGTTCTAAATAAGGAAGTATAGAAGTTGGTTAAACCAATTTTTTCTACATGTTAAAACAGTGATGCCAACTGGATCAATATTTTTTTAATTAACCTTTTAACATAGAGTAATGCAACATATTGAATCACAAGATAAAATGATAATCCTTTCACAGATATGTAGGGGACTCTAACCTGCCAACTGTTTTCTTCTTTTATTAATTGAAAATCTGTAAATATTGGAAAATTGCAACATTGTAAAAACTCCTTGAAATAAATTTTTACTTGACCTTCACTCACCTGAGAAAAATATTATTTATTTGCTTCCTAATGAATGCTCTCAGGCCAAGAAACTTTCCATATATCCTGTGCAAAACAGTCTTTTGAAAATCTCTCTCACGGGGATCCTCACTATCAAACAATTCCAGAAGCTATGTAAAAAAAAATTAAAACAGTTAACAAAGACATGAAATTATTTCTTTACACAATTCTAAATACAAATTCACATTCATTAAAAAAATATGTTGTAGATCAAATCTAGGCATAAAAATGCTTTTATATTTTTTACAATGTTTACTGATATGAAATTTTTAGAAATTTTTGTCATTAAAAGTTTTATAAAATTTAATAAACCATCATGACAAATTCACGAAACATTTAAATATATTAAGTTAACAGCCTCAGATAATTAAATATTTATCAGCTCACTTAATTGGATATATAGATCTGTCAAATTATTGCTAATCGGATCAGTACCAATTTTACAAATGTATTTGAGGCACTATAAAGATTACAAAAGATTGTCTACCACTATCTACAAAAAAATTCTACATGTTCATGTATAAAAGAACTAAACTCTAAACTCTCATAAAACTGTTACATGTCATAGTGCTCAACTAACTCATAAGTTCTAATATATGTGAAAACTTTGATGTCTATCCCAAATATAAGATTGTTGCTAATGGTACAAAATTCTTTTCTCTTCCTTTCTTAACATTCTAGCTCAATATAAATCTGATATTTGAAGAATATTAATTTGACATAAAATGTACAGAGAGAGGGGAGAAAGGGAATGATATCAATTTTGGACTGAATTCAGTTCCATGGGCAGTATTTTTTTAAAACATGTAGGTACAATTCTTTAATGCCTGTATCAAGTGCCCTATATTTTGAAGAGTTTAATTACCTACCTGAAGTACGAATCTTTGGTCTATATACTTTTTTGCCAAACTGGGCTGGAAGTCAGGAGATTCAAGAAAGCGCAAAAAGAACTCGTACACAAGCTGTGGGAAAGGAGAAATGAGAGCAGCTTTCTAAATAATAAACGTGGACAGGTGACACAAAAGAAGGAGTAAAATGTGTATTATTATATAACTATTAAACTGCATGAACTGAAATATCACTTGCTTTTGGGTTCAAGTGGGAAGGATAGATTTGAAAATTTTACATCAACCCTCTAATCCTTTAAAAAAAATTAACAGCCTTTGTTGTATTTAAATTAAATGCCATCCAGATTGGAACCAAATTTGAAATGACAGCTGCCTGTACACCTGTCCAGGAAATTCTGGATATCCTGCTTCAATGTCTTAACTTGTCTTTTTACTTGTAATAAAATCTTCAATAGTTTCCCACACACAAAATGTTATCATACCCAATAAATAATAAAAACACAAAACTATCTGCTTGCTTATTCTACTTTTCTAGAGTACCAGATTCCAAGAAACTACAATGGATTTAACTATGACCTCTATAAATCAATTTTTTTTTTTTACTTGTAAATGAGGCCAAGAGGCTTCTAAGGTTGGGTCATCCTCTTCAGGGTCAAAATCAGGGTTGTCATTTGGCGGAAGAGTTCGAAATATGTTGCAAGCAACCTGGAAGATAAAAAGGTACTGATGAAATAGGTACCAACCTAGCTTACCGTAGAAATTTAAAGAAAAATGTGTCAAAATGTGTCATAAAAAAGCCCAAGATTTTCATCTAATAAACTGCAAGGAAAGATGATTTCGGACAAAAAATATGAAGGTGGAGGACAAGCCATTAACGCCTGTAACTGGCTATTGTGGTTAAAATGTGGGTTGGGAGTCAAACCTTTAAACTAAACAAATTCCATAACCTTAGTTTTGAAGACCTCAAAAGTGAGGCTTCGCTCCTTTCTTCCTGAAGTCTGTTGAAGCTTTAAGTTGCAAATATGAAGTGAAGCACACAAAAGATAAGCAGATATAAAGCACTAAGAAAGGCTGAAAAAATGAAACAAACAAAAAACTTCTTTAGTATAAAAACACGGTCACAAAACTGGTAATGACATATATGTCTTTACAAAACTCGGTATGTTGTGAAACTGTTCAAGTAAGACAAAACTGACCATCCGAACTGTTTCTGGATACACAGGTTCTGTTAGTACATTGCGAGTTGCAGTTATATAATCCACAATTTCATTCAGACAAGCTCTTTTTATCTCCTTGCTCTTCAGGTCTGTCACCGGGTCCATAAAGTCAAAGACAACACAGCATTGTTGCAGCTTTCTGATGAACAATTCCTGTTGTTCATTCTGGGGTGTATCTAAAGGTAAAAATACAAAAGAAAGTAATATCTTGAGATTTATAAATGCATCAAATAATAAGATCTCTTTTAACCATTCCATTTTGTAACTAAATTATGTTCATAAGTAATCATGGCTTTACCAAATTCAAGAGAAAATTAATTACCAAGAGAGTCTTAAGATTAGTAAAATTAAAATTGAACAACAGTTTGAAGACAAAATTTGTGTCTAGCTCTACAAAATCTGTCAATATATCATGACCTGAGAATAAAAAGGTTTGATCTGCAGATTTTGCAAATTGAGCTAAGACCTAAGAAGGGATCCCCTGAGTGACTACTTTGAATACCCATAAAGATAGAACCCTGAATATATTTGCATCACCCACAGCATAAAAACAAAGTTGCCACTGAATTTTTCATTTGCGTGGGGCCAAAATATACAAATAAAGATTAAAGGCCAATAAGCATGTACAAATTATTTGTGAGGAAATTTCATGTAACAAAAGTAAAGTGTGATAAAAAAATGGGCTAGTTTTAACAGTTAAAAGTGTATTATAGAAAAAGGTTTTTTGTTTGGTTAGGGCCAAAAAATGTAAAGCCTACTTGTCGTTGAGTAGGGGTAAAAAAATGCAAAATTCAAAAGTTAACAGAAAATTTCATGTATTGAAACAAAGTTTTTGATAACAACATGAGTTCAGCTTAATCAGTTCAAAGAGTACAAAACAATTAAAACTTCAACAATTTGATTCAAGCACACACCGCACCCTAACCTCTTTAATACAAAAGAAGACTTTATATGCAAGAGGTTTTTTTCGCGCTCCTGAAAACTGTTTCAATATCTAAAAAAAAAAGTTCTATACTGCCGGTTACCAACACAGCAAGCTTGATAGTAGGGAAAAGTATGGTAAACTTTTCTGATGAGCAGACAGGTACAGTAATAAACCATATTAAGTCTTTCTCAAGGGCAGAACAATATCAAATTATCATTGTAGGAGTTCCACCTTGAAATGGGGGGCGTGGTAGCCATGAGGTAGAATATAGGCTTCCGACACATGTTTAGGTAGACGCGAGGGATAACGTAGATCTAGAACGTATGAGTTGCAGACCTGCCACATTCCAGAAACAGGAAATCTGAATTTGTTCTAAAAAATCGGAATAATAAGCGATGCTGTGCTAAAAAATCTCAACAACAAACCATTCTTGTCATCATCCTGATCTAAAATTGTAAGAAGCAGAAGTGAAATGATAATGCATCCACTGGTATGAACAGTTTTTACCGAACCTTTGAACTTCTAGCACTGCAGAGGCAAGTTCTCTAAGAACCTTTTTGTGTCAACTGCAAACAGATTCCCGTGGGAAAATTTTGACCATGTTTCAATTTGTACTCAAGCTTGCGGTAATGCATCTAATTCTAACTACTTGACCTGAAAGACTGCAAACTTCTCTGGGAATTCATTTTTCTTCTTTCTGCAGATATTTGAGTTGATATAAACACCATTGACTAGACCTAATTAATTCCCCCTTGACGACCATATTAGAAAAACAAAAACATGAAGAAAAAAAAAAAGATCTATTGACATAAATGTATTAGATTCTATAGTTGTCTGTCATGGAATCCAGAAAGGAAAACCGCCAATCTAGATTTGTTGTCAATACATTGTACTGTCTACAGGCAAACAGCAATAAAATAAAGACACTGTCTACTGATGCAAGGTGCTCAACATCAAGTGGTAGATATTCAAAAGTAGACCAAAATTGTGCCAAGGGCCATCTAAATCTAATCTTTAATCTAGCTAGAGCTAGAAATCTAGATTCTATACTTTGGTAGGTCCCTGAAAAGGTAGCAAATTAAGTAATTTAGTCTCAGATCAATATGATAGAATTCGATGAATAAGTTATAAAGATTTGTATAGCACTTATGATAAAATTGTAAACAGAGAGCTCTGTGTGATCATACTTATTTTCGGTAGTCAACCTAGAAGATCCAGATCTAATGATGTTGTATATCATAACTATATCTTTCTCCCAAACAAATTTGTTTTTGTTCTTGTTTTTCACATTCTCACAGACAGGCCTCGTGTGTTTTAACCACCACTTTTCCCTCCCCATTTCCCTTTCACGTTTTACTTTCAGTTATGGGAAAATGGACAGTTCTAAAAAAAAAAAAAGTAAGCTTAGCTACTCTGCATGCTCTGACATCAGCTCCTGTCCCCCCTTGCTATCTTATGGTTTTTCATAAGATAAAGAAAGCATGAACTCAATAGAATGGTAATTTATCCACGCCAATTAATTCAAGTGATTTTTTAAAAATCTTTTCTACAGAATAATTAATAAAGAAGAATCTTAATCTATCCAATCAACATACTTCTACTCGCAGGGTAGTAAAACTACTTCGCTAATTTTTAGTCAATGCCTAACTGTGGTCTTGATCAAGAAACAATGCAAACATCAATGTCTCAAAGTTTTTTTAAGCTGAGGGCACATGAAGAGTGGAAATCGCACGACAGTCAGCATTCTTACACTAACTTAGAGGACAAAGATTTATAACCACAGAGTATTCCTAAGAAGAACCAAAACTAGATCTAGATGTATGGGTTGATGATTCAAGAGATGTATCGACCATTCACTGTCATTCATTCATAAACTTAAAAGAGCCTGCATTTTAATTTTTTTTTTCTCGGAGATGAGAATAGAGAGTCCCGAAAAAAAATCCAATTCCTACCCAAAGTAAAATAGAAAAATCTCAAAAAGGTGAATTTTCGGGGAAAAAACTGAGATGAATGATTCCGATTAAATTGGAATGAATGGAAGTCTGGAGTTGCCTAATTTGGGATGGGGATCTGCGTCCTACCATACCTTTGCTAAATTGTGTAATTGGAGGATTCTATTGAAAACTAGTCTAACTCTCCAGGCCCCTGCACACTACTTGTAATGCAAACCTTCTCTGAGGTATCCAGCTGTACTGTTTGGGGCTGTTACAGTGGTAACCAGTGGCTATGTAGGGCTAATACTATTACTAGGTGTGGATCTAATATTAATAGGTTAAAACCATGAGGGTTGAATAGTTCTAAGGCCTTTTACTTACACTTCAGTATTAGAAATCTAATCTAGACCTCTAGATTCTACTTCTCTATCTAGATTTCTAAACCTTTAAACACCATTTTCAATTAATTTTGTAAATCATAAAAAATAGACTAGAAAATCTAGATCTACAATCTTATCAATATCTAAATTAATAATAGATCTAGATCTAGATCTAGATGGGAAAACACAAACAAAGTAACAATCAAACCTTTCAAATGAGGTAAAGCTTGAAGTTCTGGTGCTGAGTTAGCTCGGTAATGCGATGAGCCTTGTGACCGTTTCGGTTTTTTAGACTTCACGGACGCCTTGGCTGTAAATGGGTCGATACGTTCTGCCATTTTCGTAGTCATAGTTTATTGTTATAGTCTTTGCGGTTCAACCGCTCCTTTTTTAGCCCAAAAGCCTCTTCACATGTGCATCCAAAAACAAGACTTGCAAAGCTGTGCAGTCTCCATACAATCCGTGGATACCCAATCAACACCGCTAGTCCCTGTGAAAATACCTATGAAGCTTAGAACAATGTACTCACAAGCTTTGATCTATACATGTAAACACATAGATGTCCAAAAATGGACACCCACAAAGCCTATCATAAACAAAACACCAAATGTATTTAGAAAAACAAATTGTCACTGTGTGTTGCTACTCAGATAATGGTTGCCAAATTCTCGTCTTTATTCAAGCACACCGAGACTTAATCGGGATTTCGAGACAACCTTGACCCTAGGAAGGTCAATAGGTTACAAGAAAACATTTTTCTTTCGGTTTCACACCGGTGTAGCACGCCACACGGACTCATCGACTAACGATACTCAGAGTCCACCTGGCGGCCGCCAGACAGACTCAGAGCGCATTTGTGG